>CAUYUJ010000166.1:71274-117311 GCA_963575745.1 Prorocentrum cordatum
TAAGAACAAATAAAACATTGTAAAAACAAATAAAAGATTGTAGAAGACAATAAAACATTGTAAGACAAAATAAAAATCCCCCAAAACAATAAAAGGTTGTAAGAAACAAATAGCCTATTTTTTTACCGGGCCCTCCGGGTTGTAAACACAAATAACGGATTGTAAAAACAATAAAACATATTTTTATTTGTTGTAAAGATCTTTTTTTTTTAGGGTCTCCCGGGGGGGGTCCGCTCTGCAGGGGGGCGGGGCTGCACAGGGGGGGGGTCCGCTCTGCAGTGGAGGGGGGGGGGGGGGGCTGGGGATCCGCTGCAGGGGTGGGTGGGTGCACGCTCTGCAGGGGGAGGGGTGCAGGAGGGGGGGCTCTGCAGGGGGGGGGTGCAGGGGGGGGGGGGCTGCAGGGGGGGGGGTCCGCTCTGCAGGGGGGTGGGGGGCTGGGCTGCAGGAGGGGGGGGGGGTGGGCGCTCTGCAGGGGGGGGGGTCCGCTCTGGAGGGGGGGGGTGGAAATTGAAAGCACTGAATTAGTCGGAGATAGGTCGGAAATGAGGTCCCCCCCCCCGCAGAGCGAAGCTTGAGCGAGCTCAAGCCCACGCTCTCAGAAACTCACACGCCGGATCGGCGGATACTAAGACAGTATGACACTATACTAAGGTTAGTGTGGTGTCATAGTGTAGAGTCGAGAGCCCTCGCGTGCGACACTACAATATGACACTACACTAGGGTTAGTGTGGTGTCATAATGTTGTGTCGAGAACCCTTGCGTGTGACACTACAGTGTGACACTACAGTAAGGTTAGTGTGGTGTCATCGTGTGGTGTCGAGAACCCTTGCGTGTATCACTACAGTATGACACTACACTGAGGTTACTGTGGTGTAATCGTATAGTGTTGGGGACACCGGGGTGCGACACTACACTATGACACTACACTACGGCCGAGGAGGGGGGCAGAGTTTTTCCGCTCCGCGATAGGGTGCTCTACGCTACGGTTATTGTGGTGTCATCGTATAGTGTTGGGGACACCGGGGTGCGACACTACACTATGACACTACACTACGGCTGAGGAGATGGGCTGAGTGTTTCCTGTCTGCTGTTCCGTAAGGTTTTTGAATGGCTCCGTTCCGCGAGAAAGGTCTCTACGCTACAGCTACTGTGGTGTCATAGTATAGTGTTGGGGACACTGGGGTGCGACACTACACTATGACACTACACTACGGCTGAGGAGAGGGGCTGCGTTTTTTTTGCCTGCTGTTCCGTAGGGCTTTTCATTGGCTCCGCTCCGCGAGAGAGAACTCTACGCTACGGTTACATACTGTGGTGTCATAGTATAGTGTTGGGGACAACGGGGTGCGACACTACACTGTGACACTACACTACCGCTGAGGAGGGGGGGGCAGAAGAGTTTGTTTTACGCTTGCTGTTCCTTAGGGTTTAGCTTGGCTCGGCTCCGCGAGAGAATGCTCTACGCTACGGTTCGTGTGATGTCATAGTGTAGTGTTGGGGGCACCTGGGTGCGACACTGCACTATGACACTACACTACGGCTGACACTACACTACGGCTGAGGCTGAGGCGGCTGAGGAGGAGGAGGAGGAGGAGGAAGAGGAGGAGGAGGAGGAGGAGGAGAGAGGAGAGAGGAGGAGGAGGAGGAGGAGGAGGAGGAGGAGGGAGGAGGAGGAGGGAGGAGGAGGAGGAGGAGGAGGAGGAGGAGGAGGAGGAGGAGGAGGAGGAAGGAGGAGGAGGAGGAGGAGGAGGAGGAGGAGGAGGATCACGATAATGAAAAGGATACTGTGCATATAACGGGGGACGGGGTCCGGGGGCCGGGGGCCAGGACCACGACCACAAATGTGGGGCCAGGGCGTCGTTTTCCTTGTGTTTTTTTCGCGGGGTTTCGGCGACCTGGGGCCAACAAGGCCCCAAGAGGCTACAGGGAGTCCCCAGGAGGCCGCAGCGATGGCTCCAGACGCCTTGCAAGACGGCTCCCATGACGCCAAGAAGGCCCCCGGAGGCCCCGAATACGCCCCAAGAGGCACCATGAGAGAGGCCCAATAAGCACAAATCGTTGATTTCCGATGGGAAAACTGATCGCCTTTTGGGCGTCCACTGCGTCCAAGACGGCCCAAGAGGCCCCCAAGAGGGCTCCAAGACGATCCCAAGAGGGTCTTAAGACGGCCCGAGAAGACCCCAAGACAGCCCAAGAGAGCCCCAGGACGAGCCCCAGAGGGGCCCCAGAGGTTTATAACCATATTCAAATTCGGAGTTTCCGGCGTACCAGGTTCCCAGGAGACCCCAAGAGGTCCCCAGGAGGCGCCAAGAGGCCCACAAGAGGCACCCCATAGAGCTCCAAATAAGCAAACATCGTCGATTTCCTATGGGCCAACTGATCTTTTTGGCGTGTTCGCCTTTTGGGCTTCCACTGCGTCCAAGATGACCGAATAGGCACCCAAGCTGGTCGAGGATGCCCCCAAGTGGGTTCCAAGACGGCCCACGAGGGGGCCAAGACGGCCCACGAGACGCCTAAACCGCTCAACAACGCCCCAAGGCGGCGCTCAAGACGGGGACGAGGAACCGAACATGCTAGCCATTTGGCCCAAGAGGCCCCCAGGAGACCCCAAGAGGCTCCAAGAGGCGCCCAAGAAGCCTCAAGAGGCCCCCAAGAGACTCGCAAAAACACAAAAAGAGTCCCCGAACACGCCCCAAGTGGCACTCCAATAGAGCCCCAATAAGCCAAAATCGTCGATTTCCTATGGGAAATTATATGTTTTTGGCGTGTTCGCCTTTTTGTCTTCCACTGCGCCCAAGACGGCCCAAGAGGCCTCCAAGACTGCCCCGCAGGCTCCCAAGAGGTCTCCAAGACGACCCCATGTGGGGCCCGGCGCGACGGGAGCCCTGCCGGAGCGCCGGGGGCCGTCCGAGATCGCCCGAAGATGGCTTCGGAACGCTCGAAAACGTGGCTCTGGATGCCTTGCAAGACGGCTCCCATGACGCCAAGAAGGCCCCCGGAGGCCCCGAATACGCCCCAAGAGGCACCATGAGAGAGGCCCAATAAGCACAAATCGTTGATTTCCGATGGGAAAACTGATCTTTTTGGCGTGTTCGCCTTTTGGGCTTCCACTGCGTCCAAGACGTCCGAATAGGCACCCAAGCCGGTCGAGGATGCCCCCAAGTGGGCTCCAAGACGGCCCACGAGGGGGCCAAGACGGCCCACGAGGCGCCCAAGCCGCCCAAGAACGCCCCAAGTCGGCGCCCAAGACGGGGACGAGAAACCGAAAATGCAAGCCATTTGGCCCAAGAGGCCCCCAGGAGACCCCAAGAGGCTCCAAGAAACGCCCAAGAAGCCTCAAGAGGTCTTCCCCAAGAGACTCGCAAAACCACAAAAAGAGGCCCCGAACACACCCCAAGGGGCACACCAATCGCGCCCCAATAAGCCAAAATCGTCGATTTCCTATGGGCCAACTGATCTTTTTGGCGTGTTCACCTTTTGGGCTTCCACTGCGTCCAAGGCGGCCCAAGAGGCACCCAAGCTGGTCGAGGATGCCCCCAAGTGGGCTCCAAGACGGCCCACGAGGGGGCCAAGACGGCCTCCGAGGCGCCCAAACCGTCCAAAACGCCCCGAGTCGGCGCCCAAGACGGGGACGAGGAACCGAAGATTTGAGCGTTTTGGCCCAAGAGGCCCCCAGGAGACCCCAAGAGGCCCCAAGAGGCGCCCAAGAAGCCCCAAGAAGCCCCAAGAGGCCCCCAAGAGACCCGAACAAAACACCAAGAGAGGCCCCGAAACAGCCCCCCACTGGGCCCCCCAAAACGGCCCAAGAGAGCCCCAGGGCGCGCCCAAGAGGGTCGACCAGAGAGCTGGTCCGACTTTCCACACTCTACACAGGGTCCGCCCCGGGCGGTGCCTCAAGCAGGTGTTGCCATTGGAGTCCTCATTTGCCTGAGACAAGCTCCCAGCATTTTTCCGCACAGCTAATCCTGTGTCTGTGACACGGTAGAACCTAAGCGTGCGCGAAGCGCGCGCGTGGTTCCGCACGCACGCACGCACGCACGCACGCACGCACACACCCACACCCACACACCCACACACCCACACATCCACACACTCACACACCCACACACCCACACACCCATACACCCACATACCCACACACCCACACACCCACACACCCACACACCCACACACCCACACACCCACACACCCACACACCCTCACACCCACACACCACACCCACACACCCCCACACCACACACACACACCCCGCACCCACGCAACCCACGCAGCCACGCACCCACACACCCACACACCCACACACCCACACACCACCACACACACCCACACACCCAAACACACAACACACACACCCACACCACACACCACACACAACCCACACACCCACCCACACCACACCACACCACACACCCACACCCAACACCACACACACACCACGCACCCACGCACTCACGCACCACGCCCACGCACCCGCTTACCACGCACCCAAGCACCACGCTTCCACGCCCCCACGCACCCACGCACCCCACGCACCCAAGCACCCACGCAACCCACGCACCCACGCCACCACACGCCACGCACACACACACCCACACCACACATCACACACCCACACACCACACACACCACACACACCACACACCCACAACCCACACACCCCACACACCCACACACCCACACCCCCAACACACACACCCACACACCCACACACCACACACCACCCACCCACATACCCACACACCACGCACCCACGCAGCCACTCACCCACACACCCACACACCCACACCCCACACACCACACACCCACACACAACACACCCCACACACCCACACACACCCACACACCAACGCACCCACGCACTCACGCACCCACGCACCCACGCACGCACCCACGCAACCCACGCACGCACAACGCACCCACGCACCCACGCACCCACACACCCACACACCCATACACCCACACACCCACACACCCACATACACACACGCGCACGCACGCGCGCGCACGCGCACACGCGCGCACGCGCGCACACACACACACACGCACACGCACACGCACACGCACACGCCCACGCACACGCACCCGCACCTGACGCACCTGACGCACCCGACGCACCCGACGCACCCGACGCACCCGACGCACCCGACGCACCCGACGCACCCGACGCACCCGACGCACCACACGCACCACACGCACCACACGCACCACACGCACCACACGCACCACACGTACCACACGCACACGGACCATACGCACCACACGCACCGCACGCACCACACGCACCACACGCACCACACGCACCACACGCACCACACGCACCACACGCACCACACGCACCACACGCAACACACGCAACACACGCACCACACGCACCACACGCACCACACGCACCACACGCAACACACGCAACACACGCACCACACACCACACACACCACACACACCACACACACCACACACAACGCACACAACACACCCACAACACACTTTTTGATTCGCGGGTCGAGAGCGCGCCTCTTCTGGTCGAAGCTAAGCGGGCCGCGGGAAGCTTGAATTAACAAAGAGGGGGAGGAGGGAATGAGCGCAGCCTCAGGGCAAGGCCGGGAGGAGGCAAAGCCTCGGGATCAGGCGGTGCCGAAATCGGCGTGCTTGCAAAGATGCGCGTTGTCCAGGAACCCGGTGGCGAAGTACCGGCACAAGCAAAATGCTGTGGTTGGTGTTGCCGTCCACGGCTCATCATATACACCAGCCTCGAGTTGGCGGCGGGAGGTGACGCGCCTTGCACCCAAGCGGCGTCAGAGACCAGGGAGGGCGGATATCACCGGTGAGCCGAAGTGCAACGTTGTGCCATCGAACAGGTAGCAGGAGCGAGTGGCCCAGGCCGTGGTCGTCCAGGGTGCCACGGGTCCAGGGTACGGGAGCCGCAGTGACTGACGCGCGGTAGCCAGGATATGCCATGATCAAGCCGCCTGTGACGACCGACAGGGTGCCGGTGTATTGGAGAAGGAGGTGGAACGAGTCTTGCCCTGCAGGGGCGAGCGCGCGGGGCCGGGCCGAAGCCGCGCTGAGCCAGGGCGCTGCCGTTGTCCGCGGAGCCCAGGGCTGGACCGGGGACGCGTTGCGCCCAGGACCGCGGGGCTGCCGAGGCGGCAAGGTGAAACAGGATTATCGCGAGCAAGCGCCGGGCACCAGGCCGAAGCCGCGCTGCGCCGGGCGCGGCCGCCATGCGGGAGGGGGGGGAGCGGGCGGGGAAACGGGAAAGCGGGCAGGGAGGAGAAAGGCCAGCCAGGCAGGCCAGCCAGCGCCGGGGCAACCCCGCGTCGGCAACCGGGCGGCCCCGTCAGCCACCGGAGGCAGGTGGAACCTGCGGAATCAGGGGGGACTGAACGTCCCATTATCAGGTATAAAGGAGGGGGGGAAGGGGGAGACGGGGCCAGGCGTTGCAGAAGGTGCCGAACAGGTCGCACCCGAAAAAAAAGATCGCCAGGAGGCCTTGCCAGGGACAGGAGGGGCGGTCAGGGCAAGGCGCCCGAGGCCGCGAGATCAGCTAGGAGCGTTCGGGACAAGTCAGCGCATAGGGCGCTGCATTCCGTTCCGGTTGTCCGTGGACCCGGAGCTGAGTGATGGGCCGTCCCCGCGCGCCTCGTCTTTGGCCACCTCCTGGCTTCGCCGGATCTCTTGATACAAGGCGTTTTCGTGGTATACTGCGGGATCGGGGGGGAGTAACCGTTCCATTAACAGGTGTGAAGGAGGAAGGTGGGAGGGGGAGACAGGGCCAGGCGTTGTAGAAGGTGACGAACAGGTCGTACCCGAAGAAGAGCGCCAAGAGGCCTTGCCAGGGACAGGAGGGGCGGTTAGGGCGGGCACCCTAGGCGGCGAGATCAGTTAGGAGCGTTCGGGGCAAGTCAGCGCCTGGGGCGCTGCATTCTGGTCCAGTTGTCTGTGGGCCGGTAGCTGCGTAATGGGCCGTCCCCGCGCGCCTCGTCTTTGGCCACCTCCCGCTTCCGTTGGATCTCCCGATGCAAGGCGTTTTCGCGGTCCCAGTCGATGTAGACGCCCGCGTTCCGGGACAAGGTACCCACGTCGTAGCGGCTGCGTGCCATTTCGTCCAGGAAGCGAACGATCATGTCGGGCTTCCAGCAGGACGGGTCGATATTGACTGCGTCCCTGGTCTTGCCCTTGTTTTGGCCCACGTGCCTGCGCCAGGAGTGCCAGGCTGCGGCGAAGCAGAAGCCTCCCTCGGCCTTCAGCCTTTTTCAAGTGGGTGGTCGCCGTCTCGTCCCGGCGCCTCGGCCAGCTGACGCGGCGCTGTTCCTAGGGGCGGCTGTGGTCAGGGTGACGGCGCTCATTTTTGTTTTGTTCAGGGTGGCGGCGATCGTCGTATCGGTGCGAGGAGCCCCAGCCTCCGCTCCTGTCGCGATCGCGGTCTCGGTCGCGGTCGCGCTCTCTAGCGCGCTCCCTGTCGCTGGTGTCCCTGGGCGGGCGCCGTCCTGCCGTGCTCTCGTACCGGTCCCAGAGACCCGGCTCACCTCCCCTGCCGCGCCCGCGACCGTACTCGAGCGGAGGGCGGGGGTCGGGTGCGGTGCGCCCGGCCCCAGTGGTCACAGTCCGGTGGGGTGTGCGCGGGGCGCGGGTGTCAGCGTCGGCCACTGCTGGTGTGGCCTGTGCCGTAGTCCCGTCGGCCTGGCGGGCCTGGCGCTGCGTGCCGATGCCGCGTTCAGGGTGCGCCGAACCTCTCGGGGGCTCGTGCCGATGTGGACCTGCCGATGGGCTCCAGGGTCTGTGGGGGGGGGGTGAGACTGAGTGGACTGCGCCTGCAGCCTCTGCCAGCCTCTGAGCCTGTTCCTCCTCCTGCTCTTCGGAGCTGTAGTCAGGGATCGCCTCTTGGCGTGGTCGCCCGGCGTTGGCTCGTGCGCGGGGTCCCGTGCGACCGCCCGTGGAGCGCGGGAGTGGGGCCTGAGCCCCTTCCGCGGGCGCCGCTTCGACTGTTTCAGGGTCGGCGCCGAGCCAGGAGTTGGCAGGGACCGCTGCCGCCTGCGGTGCTTGCGCCGTGTCGGGGGCCCCCTCCAGGAAGTCGGCCGCGCGGCCCGCCGCGCTGCCGCGAAGGATGTCGGCGCATAGCGTCTTGGTCCCAGCGCCCCAGATCTCAAGCCATTCGTCGCCTATTTGGACGACCAGGAAGCGGTGCACGCCCTCCGTGCGGAACTGGGCGTCGCAGATCGGGCCGAATACCGCTCCGTCCAGGGGCTGCGGGAACAGGGGATCGGTGCTTTGCACTGCTGCAAACCACCCGGCCCGGGCGTCGGTGATGTCGTTCCGGATGACCGCGTAGTCGCCGTTCTCGATGTCTGGGTTGTCGGTCGTGATCTGGCGGGTGGGGGCCCAGAGGGGTGTGTCCGGGGCTCGTCCTTGGCGTCGGTCGCGGTCGCGCTGCGCGCGCCCCAGGGAGGACCCGGGGGTTGCGACCGCGGCTGGCGGGGCCCCGGGGGACTTGGTCGCCGCGGGGCGCGCCCTCGGTGGGTGTGAGGCCAGCTCGCTGTCAGTCGGCGTGGGCGGTGGCGTTTCCGCCGCTGTCCGTGGGGCGGCTGCGGGGTCCTCGTGCTGTTCAGGAGCGCGCGGCGCAGGCAGGGTCCTGGGCTGGTAGTAGGTGAGCAGCCCCTTGCCCGCGGCTCTGACGTCGGCGGCTGCAACGACTGCCTCCAGCACCGGTCGCGGGTAGGCCAGGGGCGAGCGGCCGAAATTCACGCGGTTGGCGCGGATGTGGGCGCGCGCCGAGATCGCCGCCGCCATTCACTGCATCCGTCGTCAGGAAGCTCACCAGGTGCACAAGGGCGGCGCGGTCGTCGCCCCATTGTCCCCGCGGGAAGAAGGTGTCAGGGACGGACTCCCCGTAGACCAGGTTCAGGAACTTGTTGCAGGCCTCGGCGTCCCAGCCGCTCGGGTCCAGGCTCAGGCTCTGTGCCAGGCGGCGCCCCGTCTCGGAGGCCCTCTGCGCGGCCCAGTTGGTCCACCCCTGGTGGTGCTGAACGGCCAGGGTGATGTAGTGCCGTATGACTTCGCGCTGCAGGCGGCCCGGGGCGACCGTGTCGCGTCTGGAAGCGAGCCCCGTGATGGAGGGGTTCGCCAGCTCGGGGCCGTTCGGCGGGCCCGCGGCCGGGAGCTCCAGGCTTTGGACGCGGGCCCTGGCGTCTCCAGGGTCGGCAGCGGCCTGCCTCGCAACGGGCTCGCGGAGCCGGCTGGGGACAGGGCGCAGGCTGGGGGCCACCGCGTCCCGTGCCAGGTAAGGGCAGGCCTCCACCGCCTTCTGGCCCAGCTGCACGACGTAGGCTAGTAGCTGCTGTCGGTGCGCCAGGGGCGGGTAGCGCTGGGTGAGGGTGTGGTCGGCGCAGTACTGCTCCCAGCTGTCCCCCATGCCGCCGTGGGCGACCAGCCGCGCCGCCACGTGCCCCCGGAAGTACTGCTACGCGTCGAATGTCCAGTGTGGCCAATCAGGCAGGGTGTCGTCGGGGATGGCGCCCTGGGGCCAGATCGCGCGCGGGGCCTTTCGCAAGCTGTTGTCGGAGAGCAGCTGCGGGCTGTATACCGTGGCGTGTTCGCCGTCGTCGTCCAGGATGGTGTCGACCAGGTGCCTGTAGTGCTGATCCACCTCGAAGCCCAGGTGCCTCAGGTACCACGCGTGCATGCGCAGGTCGTCTGGCCCGAGGTCGTCCACTCGGTTGGCGGGCCGAGCGGGCGCGTTGGGCCGAGCCCGTACAGATATCTGGGGAGCCCACTGGCGGAGGGCCGTACGGGGGCTGTTGGATTGATCGGCGGGCGTCAGGCGCCGGTCCTTGTTGGGCCTTGGGCTGCAAGTGGGGTCAGGAGTGCGGGCGTTGCGCCCGTCTGGAACGGGGCCGCCGTGCTGCTGGGGCCCGCTGCCAGCCGCGGGCTGCGGAGCTTGCTGTGCTGCCGCGCTGGCAGCCGTGTCTGCAGGCTTGGCCTCGCCGCTGCCTGCTCCTCCGGCGTGCTGGCCTCTCATCTGCGCCACGACCCGTGCGTGCGTCGCCCTGGCCTCCATCCTTCGCGTCCAGGAGCGTCGGGGTCGCTCGTCGGTCTTCTGGGGCGGCGGGGCTTCCCGAAGGCGCTCCTGGTTGGCGCGCGCCTCCTGATCCCGCGCGGCAGCTCGTCGTTGCGCGTCCTGCTGGCTGGGGCGCAGTGCGGCCCCCGTAGGGGCGGCAGGGATTCCGGGCAGCGCGGCGAGGGGCCTGGCCCCAGGACCAAGGTATGCAGCAGGGCCGTATTTACCGAGCACGCGTCGCGCCGCAGACGGGGCCATGTCCCACTGGTGGATCAGGCAGTCCTCGCAGTACCAGCCTGCGTGCCAGCGCCTGGACAGGAACATCTCCTTCATGGGCTGGACCAGTGGAGGCCCATGCACCAGGGATAGGGCAGCGCGGAGGCCTTCAGGGTCTGCGGCGTGGCCGTGCATGCGGGGGATGGGCTGTCGAGGCTGCGACCTGTGCCCTTCTGTGCCAGGCGGGCAGCCGTCGCGCCGCCAAATGCCGACGTTGCTCTCGTGGAACATGGGGGCGAGGCGGTCGTCCGTGTTGCTGGCTGGTAGCGTGGCACCTACATTGAGCGGATTCATGTCGCCGTCCAGTGGGGCCAGGAGCTGCTCGAGGGACGTGTCGCATGTGGGTGTCGGCGTTAGGCAGCGTCCAGGCAGGGCTCGCGTGGTGCGCACCGGCATGTCGTCAGGTCGGTCGTTCATCCAATCCTTGAAGTTCACCCCGTCTGGGATGGGTTGGCGTTCATGGGTGGCCTCCGTGGTCCAGCAGCAAATGCGCAGCCGGGTGAGGTACGCGCGCAGCGCACAACACACACAACACACAACACGCACAACACATACAACACACACATCACACAACACACACAACACACGCAGCACACAACACACACAACACACACCACAGACACCACACACACCACACACCACACACACAACACACAGCACGCACAACACACATCACACACAACACACAGCACACAACACACACAACACACAACACACACCACACACAACATACGCAACACACACACACACCACACACAACACACATAACACACTACACACAACACGCAACACTCAGCACACACAAGCACACACAACCACGCACAACACACAACACACACACAACACACACATCACACACAACACACACCACACACCACACACCACACACACAACACACAACACACAACACACACAACACACAACGCACACAAACGCACACAAACACACAAACACACAAACACACACAAACACGCACAAACACACACAAGCACACACAAACACACACGCACACGCACACAAACACGCACAAGCACGCACAAGCACGCAAAAGCACCCACAGGCACAATCACGCGCGCACGCGCACGCGCACGCGCACGCGCACGCGCACGCGCACGCGCACGCGCACGCACATTCGCACGCGCACGCGCACGCGCACGCGCACGCGCACGCGCACGCGCACGCGCACGGCACGCGCACGCGCACACGCACGCGCACACGCGCACACACGCACACACGCACGCGCGCACACACGCACACACGCACGCACGCACGCACACGCACACGCACACGCAAATGCACACGCACACGCACACGCACACGCACACGCACACGCACACGCACACGCACACGCGCACGCGCACGCGCACGCACGCGCACACGCACACGCACACGCACACGCACACGCACACGCACAAGCACACGCACACGCACACCACGCACACGCACACGCACACGCACACGCACACGCACACGCACACGCACACGCGCACGCGCACGCGCACGCGCACGCGCACGCGCACGCACGCACGCACGCACACGCACACGCACACGCACACGCGCACGCACACGCACGCGCACGCACACGCACACGCACACGCACACGCGCACGCGCACGCGCACGCGCACGCGCACGCACACGCACATTCGCACGCGCACGCACGCACGCGCACGCGCACGCGCACGTGCACGCGCACGCGCACGCGCACGCGCACGCGCACGCGCACGCGCACGCGCACGCGCACGCGCACGCAGACGCGCACGCGCACGCGCACGCGCACGCGCACGCGCACGCAGCACGCAGACGCAGACGCAGACGCAGACGCGCGACGACGCAGGCGCAGACGCAGGCGCAGACGCAGACGCAGACGCAGACGCAGACGCAGACGCAGACGCAGACGCAGAGACGCAGACGCAGACGCAGACGCGCAGACGCAGACGCAGACGCAGACGCAGACGCAGACGACGCAGACGCAGACGCAGACGCCGACGCCGACGCCGACGCGACGCCGACGCCGACGACGCGAGACGCAGCAGACGCAGACGCAGACGCAGACGCAGACGCAGACGCAGACGCAGACGCAGACGCAGACGCAGACGCAGACGCAGACGCAGACGCAGACACAGACACAGACACAGACACAGACACAGACACAGACACAGACACAGACACAGACACAGACACAGACACAGACACAGACGCAGACGCAGACGCAGATGCAGACGCAGACGCAGACGCAGACACAGACACAGACACAGACACCGACACCGACACCGACACCGACACCGACACCGACACAGACACAGACACTGACACATACACATACACATACACATACACATACACATACACATACACATACACATACACATACACATACACACACACACGCGTGTATGAATAATTATCGCCCCCCCCCCCTCCCCGGGTCCCACACCTCCCTGCCACATCTCGGGGACGCTCCCGGTACCGCTCCCCCAGCTTTTCTGGGGAGCCTCCACAGCACTCCAGGGGGGCCCAAGACGCCCCCGAGGAGCCCCCAGAATGCGAAAGGATGGCCCAAGACGCTCCCAAGCAGCCCAAGTCAGCCTTCCGACAGGTGACCTTCAAGAGACCGTAAGAGAGGTTTGATAGGTGTTCCGGGACGCCCCAAAGATGCCAAATTCGTAGATGTTCGTTGGTTTTTTCAATGTTTTTGGCTTCTCGCGTTTTCGAGCTTCCAATGGTCCAAGAGCGTCGAAGAGCCTCCCAAGACCGGCCCAAGACCACCCAAGAGAGCCTCAGGACGGCCCCGAGCCTGGCCAAGAAGGCTCCAAGACTGCCGAAGAGGCGCCCAGGACAGCCCCAGACCACCCCAGAACAGGCCCAAGACGGGCCCAAGAGGGGGAGCAGGAGGGATTAAGAAACCTCCGAGAGGCCTCCAGGACCCCCCAGAGGCCCCCAGCACACCCCCGATCCCTGAGAGGCCCCAAAAAGACCCCGACGAGGCTCCAAGAACAGCCCAAGAGAGCTGCGAGAGCCGTCCCGAGAGAGCCCAAAGAGGGTAAAATCATTGATTTCCGAAGTTTTTTCTAATGTTTCCGCCTTCTCACGTTTGCCTGCTTCCAACTGTTAAGGCTCTGGTGAGGGCCCAAGCGAGGTTTTTAGCTCAGGGAGTGGTTTTCAAAAACGGCCGACCTGGGACGAAAAACTTAAACATTTTTCAAGATTTCAGGAAGTCATGGGCCTTCGGGAATATCTAGGTACGTCTCCAATGCGTTCTAAGCAAAAGCACGTTCGCATCAGCACGTTCGTCGCCACGTCCATCTTTACATGCGTCACGTTATCATACATCACATCGGTCACATACTCTGCAACCCACGTTAAGATCAACAACGGCGGTGATCAAGTAGGGCGGTCCGCACTGCCGCAGTCCATTTCGGCGCACCAATCACATGGCATGCAGCCACATGGGGAGGTTCACCGAAGATTATGCTAGAAACGCCCATATGGCGCTGCCCGACGTAAGCCACCGCGTTAGTTTCGACGCGCTACTTACGTCACTCGTTGCCCCGTGGGGAGTTCCGCCGCAGGCCCCAATAACGAGGTCCATCGACTTCCCCCCAAGGCCCCTTGCGCCACCATTTCGGCACGCCCGTCAACGCAATGTGGCGAGTAGGCGTGCTCCCACGGTTGGAAAGAAGGGGTGCGAGTCCCTCCAAGAGGAGGCGTACATTCTCTTGGACGTCGTCGTCCAAGAGAATGTACGCCATTGGGGCGTCTGGTCAGCAATGGGGTTTGTTCCTCATTTACCACGATGCATTGTGTGGATTGTGAGTATGCCGTTGATTTTTTTTGGCTCGAGCAATGTCTTCTGCCCCCGAGTCAGATGTGGAACTCCTGCAGCAAGCGGGTTCAGGGTCGTCCGATGAGGTTCTTCTGCCAGCCCAGTCCGCCAAGAGGCGGAGGAGGGGACCACAGGCCCCACGAGAGGATGGCAACCCATTTGTGGCAGCAATCGTGGGCGACCCTTCCCTGCAAGTTCCGCAGAAGAACCACGGGCTCTTGTGCGAGTTCTTACAACGCAGTCGTGTTCGCGTCCCACAGGTTTCTGGTCAAGTCCTGCTAGGTGTTGCGGAGATGCGTTGGTCCTTGGCCCGAGCATCGTTGTCTTTCGAACCGCCCGAGTCTTGCATGCAATGGGGATGTTCCAGACGCCGTGGGGTAATACGAGGCCTCGCGGTTTACCGCGTCCAGTCGGCTGGGGCAATCGATCATCTGGACATCGATTTAGATTGTTTCGACAATATTTTGAGCGGGCTTCAAGGGATATGCCATGATTGCGTTGGTCTCCAGAGTTTTTTGGATTCGTCACTTGCCATCACTGAATACTGTGTTGTGCCTGTGGTTGTGGGATTGGCGATTGTGAACACAGTCTCGCAAGTTGCTTTCTGGGTGCATCTTAGTGAACGCAATCCAGACAGCATGTTTCCTGTCAGTTCGCGCCAGGTGCCTCAACCTAAACATGTGTCTGCTTTTTTTTCGTAAGGTTGCCGACGGTGGAGACGGCTTCGACGCCACCGACGTTGCTGCAAGGGGAGAAACCATCCATCCGAACAGGCTGCATGTCGAAGACCCGTTGTTCTTGATTCGGTGTATGGACTTCGCGTCGTTGCTGCGGGGAGCCCACCACGTGACGGCGGCGGCAAACAAGTCTGTCGAGTTGCTGAGACACAAACGTGCAGTCGATGACGACTTCGATCCCGATTTAGACCTCCCTGGGAGAGCGAGTCTGCACAGACATCGGCCACGATTGGACGCGGGGGGACATAACTACCAACAGTTGGAGGAGGCGGAGGTCGACCGTTCATGATTTGGAAACCTGGGTGGGAGGAGGAGTGGATGAGGACAGGAGGGGGGGGGGGGGGGCAGGAGACGTCCCGTGGCGTTCTGTCGCCACCGCCGTCCTGGGTTGTGGGTAAGAGACCCCGTAGGCAGTTGATGGGATATCGTTGACAATCGCGTCGGCTTTCCCTCGCAGGCCTCCTGAGGCCACTTCTGGGTTTCGCGTTGGGCATGTTCGTGGACGCGTCTTGGTTCGCAGGGCTTTCCAGCGGGAATCTCGGGCGCTTCTTGGGGATGCTTGGGGCCTTCGTGCGCGCGGGGTCTTCGAGCGAGGCGCGCGCCGCCCTGCCCCTGCAGGACATCGCGTGCATGCTGCTCGCTCGACGTTATTTCCAGAACACTCGCGGAGGAGGGTGTGGCCGCCGAACCTTGCACTTGTATGCCGACGCGTCCCCGACGTCAGGCGTTGAAGTCTTCGCAGTTCTTACAGACATTTTCCATTGCGATGGCCCCCCTTGTGAGTACATGATGCCAGGGACTGTGCTTGGCCATGGGTTTACGACCTTATTAGACAAAATCATGGCGTTGGCTTGGACTGTCTGGCTGGTTTGTGGCCCGAGCATCAGGTCCATGGAGGCGTTCTTTAATGACGTGAGGAGTTTCACTGCAGATTTCGGCGTGGAGAGCGGCCTGGCAGACGTTGCAAACGTGCTTGACGATTTTGCGTGCAAGGTTGGCCAGCGGTGTTCGCCATCATGGCAAACGTTTGATTACATGTTCCCACATTGCGTCTTCATCGTTGATTGGGATCATTTGTTTGACGCCATCTTGAGAAACACTCTGAAGGACGTTGAGGTTTGGCCCAAGATCTTGGGGCAGCTGCAGACTCTGTGCGCATTCTTCAACAACGATGACTACCTTTTGACTTGTAGGTTGGACGCTCGGCGACGCGGTCTGCGTGAGTGTGAGCGAGCCTTGTCCAATTGGAATGCGACGTTCGCCAAATGGCGGTATCGCACTGTCAGGGTGGTCATTGCGCAGGCTGTCAAAGTTTCAGAATATTGCCAGTCTTATTTCGATATTCGGATAATGGGATCTATCAAGGATGCGTCGGCACTGCACGATGTCGGAACAATATGCAAGGATGCTTTTTTCTGGGAGTGGATTCGCTCATTCGAACACATCGTTGTTTTCATTGATCGCATACGGGAGTGGGGCAGCGGCTGCGCTTGTCACGAGCAGGAGAGGATTGATCGCAAGAAAGTCGCATGCTTCAAAGCTGGCCGACGATTGCACGAAGCTCGTGGTTTTTTAGCGACGATGACGCAAATGATGTCAACGATGGGGAACACATTAGCAGTAGACACGGATTGCTACGGCAACGCAGAGGTTCATAGATGCATGGTTTTTGTTTGTAGACGGTGGTTGGGTGAATGTCATGAGAAAACGCGGTGGGCGTCGGAGTGTCCCTACCTCTATGCTAACGCGTGCGAGCCAGAAGTCGCTGCCTTGATAGTTCAACAGATGACTGACTTCCCGCCGCACAAGCACCACCGGGTATCGAATTTCAATTGGGCGATCTGGGAGGGGGCCATTCGCAAGATTGCCAGCGGGGACGTTTCTTCGATACCGAGCGCATTGATCGACGAGCAAGGTGTATGGCGGCGCATGCCACTGAACAGCAGGAAAGCAGAGGGGGTACACAGAAGCACAACATTAACTCAGAAAAGGAGCTCGGCGTCAGAAGTCCCATGGAAGTTGAGTTCAAACCGTTTGCAGGCGAACCTTGCCTTGGTGAACGAGTTTGTGAAACAGCCGCGGGGTTGCAACATCGTCGAGTACGAGTACAGACATTATTCGAGAATTCTGCAGACTAAGGAACGCTACGAATGGCGCAGCAAAAAGATGAAGCACACAGACGTGCTCAAGACCGTGTACAGAATGCAAGAGTTTGCTAGGGAGGACTGGAGTTTTCTCGATGCCAAAGCCGCGTCAGAGGCTCCCGCCCGCGTTTCGGAACCGAGGGACTGCAATGCAACCCTTCAGGTGGAATACTTGAACGCCTTGATTGCACCCAACTGTAATTTTTCGTGCCCTCTACAAGACGAGGGTGATACCATATATTTCAAGGTGCTTCGGTCTTCTACTTCAGCTTGGAAGGTCAACCGCACTGTGGGTGATCCGAAGCGGGCGGCGTTGCATTTGCTCTTGCAGCGGTTCGTGTTGAAAGTAGACAACGGGAGCGGCACGTTGGTTGTATTTCCAGACGGGCTTCCTGAGAACCTCGATGCTCTTAAGCTTACGTCCTGGCACGCATGGGAATGTCAGCTTACGACGTGGATGGAACGTAGTTCTGGCTCAGTTGGGTGCTTTGAATGGTTCGGGGCCCTCGCTGCCAAGCCGCGCTTTGCCCTGTTGGACGCCCAATGCCCGACGATATGTTTACTGCGGCACTTTGCTGATGACGGTTGGACACCACAGTTGAAAGCGCTTGTGCACACGAAAGATAATGCAGGCGACAAGATTTATTCTTCGGTCGGATATCGCAACAACAAGCTTTACTATCAGTGTTTTTTTGCGCCTGGAAAGTTATCTCAGCAATGGGTTGGCGTCGCTGCATTCCGACCAGCCGCTGTCTTACTTCGCGTGCGTTCAGAGAGGCATGTCTGTTGAGCTGAATTTAGGCGACAAATCATACAAGCTACTATTGCAGGGAGGTGGCGGCCAGCCGCATGAAGCACTTGAAGACGCACCGCCGCAGTTAGCATTGCCTCCAGCCCCAGAGCCCCCACGGCGCGTAGAGCCTGCTATCGAGGACGCCAGCGAGGACGAGATGTTGGAGGGCGGCAATGGAGCCCCAGCTGATGCGGATCTTGCCCCCGTTCTGCCAGAGCCCCCAGCTCACAGTGACCATGGGCCTCCTGATGGGGCCCCTGCGAGCTCGAGTACGCCAAGCAGCAGTACAACTTCAAGCTCGAGCTCCTCAGCCGCTACTTCGAGTAGCGGCGATGGCAGCGATCGTGATGACGATGCCGACGTGCTCGAACCCGAGCCTCCGCCCCCTCCACCCCCGCCGATGGAATACCCGCTGCTGCTGGAAGGGGAACGCCTGGTGTTCGAGAATGCAATGGCAGCGCACGGGCACAACAGGCTGCGCGTGCTGTGCCACACCCACCGAGGATCATGTGGCAAATCTCGCTGCACGGGCGTTCGGCAGACTCAGAACCTTGGTTTTTTCGAGCCTGTCGCATTTCTTGCCGTGTGGCTGATCAAAGGGAGAGACCCTGCCGTGCGCGCCAAGGCGGACCATCGCCAAGTGCGCGAGCCCACTCTCGAGGAAATGAGGCAGTGGTTGGAGGACAACCCTGGCGGTGTGCACCGCGCTTGAGTTGCAACGTCTTTCAGTGTCGTTGCTGCGTGCGAGCCTCGCGGGCGCCCCGTGCTCCACAATTGTCGCTAGAACCGTCCCAGGGAGTCCCAGGTGTCCCCGTGGAAACCTTTTGCGCAGAAACCATCCATCATCATCTCACTGGCAATGGCGGGGGTAGAAGACGTCCAAACAAATGGGGCGGACGGGGGCCCGCAAGAAGGGGGAGGGGTCGCCCGCGAACCGTGTCCTTCTGATGGGTCTAGGAACTGCATGGCAGGTCGAGTGGTCCCGCCCCAATTTGGACGGCAACTGCCATCCGACTGCATCCGTAGTCATATAGGCTCAAGCTAATCTTCATTCAAGCTTCGGTTCCCAGCGGCTGCCCCGCGCAGATCCATTCGCGACTCGCCATGGCGCCCGAGGCCCGCCCCAGCCGCGCCGCCCTCGAGGCGCACAATCGCAACCTCAAGGCCTCGGTCAGATTCCTGAAGGCCGAGCTCACTCGGAAGAACATAGCCCTCAAGCGCATCAAGAAGGCGAAGGACTTGGCCAGTAAGGCCATGCGGCAGATCGAGGGCGTTCTCAATCACCACTTAGTTCCTCGAAACGCCCTTCGCAGGCCAGCTGCTCAGGATGCTGCCGCGGGCCATGTCGAGTCTGAGTCTGAGTCTGACTCGGGCTAGCGGCCAGAGCTCGACAGTGAGCACGGGCATCGCACTAGCCTTCCTTTTCTTCATTTCTAGCCCCGTGAAGTCGGATAGGGTCGGCGCCTACCAAGGCAAGAGACACGCCGTCGGAGTTCACCGACGCGTCTGCATCAAGTGGCAGACCTGCAACCCAAATTCATCGTGACCATCCACCGCCATAGTCATCATCACCAATTTGGCATGTGGCTATTCGCATCGTCGCCATGCTTGTCACCATCACACCGTCGCCATCACCAATCGCACAACGAGTGGGAATCGTCATTGTCATGGCCACCGTCATGCTCATCATAACGTCTGTGTTGCATATCCTAAGCAGCTTGGCTGTCTGGCTCTGCAAACGAATTCCATTCTTCCACTTCCCCCCTGCCCCCAACGCTGTGCTTTCGCAACACTCCGACCCGCAGCTGCATAAATTCTCCTGGTCCGACTTTGCGGGGGGCCCCGTGCCCGTGGTTTCTACAGCCGAGCTCTCTGTTTGTTTCTTGGCACTGGGCTCGTCGCAGCTCTTTTGGACGTCGTGGGGTCAGGCGGCTCGGCGGCGTAGCCATCGCACAGTCCAAGACCCTTTGCAGAGACTTGAGAGACAGGGGTGGAGGGCGGGGACAGATGACGGGAGCTGCGGCCAAGACTGGTCGGCGCGGATGGATGGCAGGGGGAGGGGATGAAGAGTAGCAGTGGGCACCAGCGCAAGCAACAGGATTGGCTGGTGGAGGGAGAGGTGGCGAGGAGATGGGCATTGTGCTCTTGCACGCGCGCGGCATCACGGCGCTGTCCACGCGTGCGCACAGAAGTCGCACTTACATAGATGCATGATCTTGCTGACTACAGCCAGCGTGTTCGTGCTTACACCGCCATGAGAAATGCATACCGCAGCGCTGCGATAAGGAGATTTCTTTAAACCATAAGAAGGAAATGTCGACGGCGGGGCCGAAACCACCGACGAACCACAAAAAACCACCGACGCACCACCAAAAACCACCGACGAACCACAAAAAACCACCGACGAACCACAAAAAAACACCGACGAATCACTCGGGAACCACCAAAAAACACATACGAACCATTCGGGAACCACCAAAAAACCACCGACGAACCACCAAAAAACCACGACAGAACCACAGAAAACCATCGACACGGCTTTGAAAATCGATAACATCATGTTAAATTCAAGACCGTTGGTTGCTGGAGCAACGCTGTGCTATGACAAACGAGTCGGGACGAACGTTTCGTTCCGACGGGCCAGCGCAAGGAGGGAGCAGGAAGAGTAAGGGGAGGAGGAGGGTGGCTGGGATGAGGATCCCCCTCCTCCTCCTCCTCCTCCTCAGCCTTCCCTCGCCCTGCTCTTCTCCTCCTCCTCCTCCTCATGCTCCTCCTTCTCCTCTCCCTGCTCCTCCTCCTCCCTCCTCCTCCTCTTCCCGTGCTGCCCGATCAACCGAGGGTGGGGATATTACGCTCCGCTGTTAAGGTGGTGTATCGGCCCCTCGACCACCTGGGGACAGGGCTGATGGATGCCGTTGGGGGCCCATTGGCACTGCCCCGAAGGTGGGAGAGGGGCCGATCCACCGCCACAACGGTGGCCCCCTCTTCCTCCTCCTCCTTCTCCCCCCTTTTTTTTCTGGCCCTAAGGGCTCTTAGGGCCAGAAAAAATGCAGACAGACTGCCTTGCGCTGCTCTCCTCCTTTTTTCTCCCTGGCGGTGCAGGGCAGCCCCTAAGTCCCCCACCACGGGGCGCTGCAGACTGCCTGAGGGATCCCCCCCAGCACAGCAGCCCCTTCCTGTAAAGGCCCTCAGGATATGGTTTGAATAGCTTGACAACTTCACGCCTCGGAGGAGTCCCGTCCATAGTGGGCGCACTTCTCTTTTTTCCGTTGAGCTGACTGAACGCGGCCCCTCAGAGTTTGATTGATTGATTGATTGATTGGTATACTCTAAAGGTTTTAAGCATAGGTCGGTTTCGCGTGGCGTGGTTGAAATAGATACCCAAAGGAAAGCTGAGGCAGCAGATCGGGCCAAGGTCGTTCGTGTCCCGATGTTCGCCGATGTAGAGCGAGTTACAACTCGGGGCCCCCGTGGGGCCTGCGGTTCTTTCGCATTCGAGTGCACGGTAGGTCGCGCGTCCTCCGAGGCTTTGCTCTTAGGGTGATGTGTGTCGAATGCGTTCTCGACTTACGCCACGATGCCGATTCGCCGCCGTCGCCTCCCCCTTCTGCTCTCCTTCCACCTCCCCTCCTCCCCCTCTTCCTCTTCATCATCCTTCTTCACGCCGTTGCGGGGGAGTGCGGGGGGCGAGGAGGAGGAAGAGGAGGAGGAGGAGGAGGAGTTTTTTTTGGTTGGGGTCAATTCTCAGGAGGCCTAGCCACACAGTTTCGTCAATGAAGCTGCACGGGCCAGAGAGGGCCCAACGCGGCCAACAAACGGGCGAGCGGAGTCGGGGCCCGTGACCGACCGCCCGCCAAGGCGCTCCGACCCACAACGCAATCATTCATGAGAGGGGTCTTGGGTGATTCTGTAGGCGGTTGTCGTGTACCCCAGGGGGAGATATTTGGGGCTGGTCACCTGCGTAGGTTGATGCGCCCAAGTGCTTTCTGGTGCTACGCTTCTCTTGGGAACTCAGTTCCGCGTTGGCGCGATGGCGTGCCATCTTGGTGTCTGGGGTAAATGCATTGCGTTGCCACGCCCGATCCTAACCCTCCTGACCGCGACTCGCGGGGCCCGATCGATGGCGTCGTTGGTCATTGTGTTCCCCAGCCTCCAGGGGTGGTTCATCTGGTGAACATCGTGGTTTGAGTCTCCGAAGACCAGCTCGTCGCTTGCCTGGTTCACTACGCTGGCGTCGTTGTATGAGTCATCGCCATCCTTGTGCCACGAGCACTTCAAGTGCTCACGCGTTTCTTTCGACGGCCAGCCTCTGAGCTTTCGCCCCATCTTCCTTGATGGGTCGGGCGCCCCAGCGACCCTGACCGTGGCAGGTGCGCAAGATGATGAATACCGTTTTCCCAGGGTAAGCACACTTGCATTCAAGTGGGTTTCGCTCGTCGGCACGAGCTTCCTTCCGTAGCAGTTTTGGCTCGAGCGTTTGGGAGCGACTCGACGTGATCGCCACCGTTTTGCGCTGTCGTCTTCGGGAACCATGGGTGGTGGCCGCGACAGCTCTGATGAGGAGATCCTGGGTACCTTGTGCAAGAGGCTCGGCGTGTCCGCGGAGACCTCGGGCGCCCCTGAGGACGACGTCAGCGACGATGACGGCAGCGCGCTGACCTGCGACTTCTGCTTGGAGATCGCCGACCCCAGCGACTTGTCCAAGCACCGCAAATACGGCTACAAGTGCTTGCACATGAAGTGTTTCAACGGCCTGCACGCGCTGGAGAGGATCGCTTCCAAGAACCCCAAGGTCAAAGCTGAGCTGCAATCGGTCCGCTATAAGGACGAGGGTCGGTTCAAGTCCATTGCGATGCCCTTGGTATTCGAGAAGAAGAGGGAGAGAGATCAGGGCTCGCGCATGCAGACGGCGGACATGCTGGACATCATATTGGTCAAATCCACCATCAAGCGGAAAGGGAAATCAGTCCTTATGGAGAAATGTGGGTACGTAGCCTGGCACATGCACACCTTCAGGATGACGGAGGAGCAGGCGTTGAAGGGTTGGTCGAGGGACAAAAATGACAGGAATGTGCACAAGGAGGTGGAGAACGGCAAGACAGTCATCGCCGTGCGCATGCCTACGGACCGATGGGGAGGGTCAACTTAGGGGCCGTGCGGCGATGAGACGGGCGGCGCAATTGAGAATCTCGAGGGGAGGAGTTCGCTTTCCCATCCCTCCTTGCCTGCCCCGCCCCCAATCATCTCCCCTGTTCGGCCGCGGGACGAGGTTTTTGGCGGTGGCCCGCGTGGTCTTTGTGGCGAGGTGGCGGGGGAGAGGGCGCGGGGGGTGGCAAGTGGGGGCATCAAGTAGGGGGGCGAACTCCAGAACAGGAAATCATCCACAGCGAGGGCATCACGTCGCAGCGGACGCTGACGCCCGAGGACGCCGCGGACCAGATGAAGCGCAAGTTCGTTGACAAGGGCGATGCCATCTTCAAGGGCATCAGGGGCGTCAAGGCGTTGCGAGCTCGCGGGAGCTCGAGGGCGCAGGACTAGCGACCTTCTCACGGGCGTCTCTGAAGCTTGACGAGGGACTCCGAGGGTCCTGCGATTGTTACCGCGATCTTCTTTTTCAGGGGGTTTAGCCCATTGGGCGTTACAAAACAAGTGGTGGTCCGAGATGGAGGGGGGACAGATTTTTTTGACACTTAGGTTGTGCGTGCCGTTCGGGTGCAAGAGGGGATCCTGAATTTGATTTCCCCCCCTTCAAGTCCAGGATCCAGCGTCGGATGACACCGATGGCGAGGTCGCCGACCCTGCTGACACCGTCACGAACGGTTTGGGCAGCTCCGACGGGGAGAACTTTGCACCGGCGCCAAGGAGGTCGCGGCGTTCATCGTCCGCTGCGGGTTCGTTGGTCGGTGCGACCCTGGCGCTGAAGGGCCGCGGCAGCCGTGGCCGCTCGAGGAGCCGCCAGCGGTCGCCTGCGCCGAGCGCAGGGGGGAGGTCTTCTTGTCGCAGCAGGGGCGGCTCCACGCCGAAGGCCTGCACGCTGCCTGGGGAGGCTTCCTCCAGGCGCAGCGACGATGAGGGCGACGAGGATGAGCCCCAGGGGGGCGGGAAGAAGGACGCCAAGGCCGATGGCAAACGCACTCGCCAAGCCCCGACCTGGCCCACGTTCGACAAGCGGATGCGCCCCGCGGAGTTTAATTCCACGAAGAGGGACCTGCAGGCACGGCTGAAGGACGAGATCAAGCACATCAGGTACAGCAAGGCCTCGCACTATGTGAAGCCTGATAAGATATTCGCCTTGGTGAAGGACGATGGTGACGTGTCCACCTACGAGTACGAGGCCAAGCGGAAGGCGCTGATCGACGATGTTGATGCTCTCTCGCAGCAGGTCGAGACTGTCAAATCGTGGAGGCAATCGCCAGACAGTAACGCGGCGAAGGGCAAGCTCGTGGACAAGCTCAACGACGTGATCAAGCTTTCCAAGAACATGGAGGAGCTCATCGCAGGCATGACGGAGGTGAGGAAGCAGCAGCAGGGAGATGAATCCAAGGTCAAGCGTAAGGAGACGTCCGCCATCAACAAGCACAAGGCGTCCTTCCTGCACGAGGGGGTGTGCGAGGTGCTGGCCGCAGAGTTCGCCAAGTCCGCGCGCTCGATCGACTCGGACTGCCGCTCTTCTCACATCCAGTTGTTGTTCCCTGGCATTCTCCAGCCGCTCAGCCCTTCCGAGGCACTCGTGTCTCAGTTCTCCCCAACTCCAGTCCTCTCCTCACTCCAGTGACTCTCTCGCGCTTTTCCCCCCCACGCCGCCCCCCTCCCATCGCCGCACTCTGCAGAGGAGTGTGCCATGGTCAGCTGGCAGAAGGAGGCGATCCCCAAGGAGCGAGTTCCCTTCCTCTTCGACTTGGCAGGCGATTGTCCGCTCGCAGGGCCGATTGGGAAAGTCGTGGGGTCCAACGCAGACAAGATCGCCGCAAAGGCCAAGAAGGTCCATGCGCTGATGAAGAACGATGCTGCCATGATTGCCCTGGGCGGCCTGAGCGGAGCTGGCGAGCTCATTGTCGACGCCGACAAGCCGACTTTCGAGGGCGCCCCCTTGCATGAACGAGATCTCGCAGAAGCCGTTTCTGGTTTTGGCGAAGCACTTCGGTTGGGGTTGGGACATGAACACTTGGCCTTTCGCTGGTTTGCCGAGCATCGTCGTGGCCGTGCAATCGGCGGCGCTCATCAAGACGGCGCCTGTCAACGACCTCTTAGGCTCGGGGCTCACGGCCCTCAGCGCGTTGCAGCAGTGGGCCAAAGCGAACAACAAGGGCGAGAGCGCGGAGTGCATGAAGGACGCGGTGACTGCAGTCGTGCCAGTGGGGTCTGCCGTATTTGCGCCGTTCGGTCACGTCCCGTTCGTGACAGGGGTTCCCAAGGACGACAAGAGCGAGGAGGTTGCGACGGCGATGCTCGTGTTCCCTCTGTTCCCGAGAGCCATTGACCGCTCCGAGGGGGAGAAGGACTGGCAGGTCGTCAGACAGTACATCGACCAGACCTTCGAGACGCACTCGGATGTCAAGACGTGGTCGGCGATCAAGGACCCCGTTAAACAGTGGATCCAGAGCGTGAGCGTCGCTTGAGGTCCAGCTAGCTTAGCCGCGGTCTCAGCTGAGTGGGTTCTCGGTTATGATAGTCACGTTTCCATGGGACTCGGGGGTGCGACGTGCATCCGCCATCGAAACATTTGAAATTCGGCGTGGCCTTGTTCAAGTTTTCATGCCACTCAGCTGAGCAGGTGGACCAGTCGTCGGCTCTATGCCCGACCAGGGCCAGGGTCGCCTTCCTCTACCCACCCCTCTGGAGCACTGCGCGCACGAGCACTGCATTGCGTGGGTCCGTGCACGCGTGGAAGTAAACCTAATGGCACTTGATCGGCTGGATGCGGTGGCGAGGAGGAGGAGGGGGAGGAGGGATCGTTGATGTGAGTTGGAGGTGGTGGAGGGATGGGGAGAAGGAAGCCGCTGAGAGGTGATGCCTCAGGGGGTTGAGAGGGGGGGGGGACGGCCTCGAAAAAACTCAGGGTACATTAGGAAACTGACTGCGAACGCACATGCGGTGTTGGATGATTCCGAAACGCCCCCTCCCCAGTACGCGGTCAGCCTTGCGTCGTGGCGATTCTCCAGCCCATGGTATCCTCGTGCGCCTCCCAGGGATAGCCACTGGAACCCTTCTTTGCCAGGGGGGGGTAGCCACTTAGGAAATGGGGTCAATTCCTGCACGCGCAATGCCAGTTGCGGTGGTGATGGTTTGGGGGCGGCGGAGGCGACGCGCATCATAAATGACAACCTTTTTTTTGGAGTGGTCCAGGGGCCGATCTTCAAACGCTCCAGGCTAAGGCTTTTGAGATCGTCCCTGGCAAGAAGGGGGGGCCTTGGGGAGAGGGGCTTCTCTTCATCCTCGTTCTCTTTCTCTTCTCCCTCTGGGTCGTCAGCATCCTGGTGGCGCGGCGCAGATGGGGCTTCGCTGCGATCAGAGTCGGATCAGATGTCGAAAAAGCCGCCTCCTCCACGACGGTGCATGCTACTGCCTGCCATCGTCGTCGTCATTCTTGTGGTCTTGGGGCAAGGGGGCAGATGAGAACGCGGGTGAGAGACGCGTCCCCCCCCCCCGCCCGACGTTCAACCTCGACGCCTTCATGCGAGGACTGCCCGCGCCCTTGCTGCGGGGAGGGGGCGGTGGAGTGTCTGGGGGGCGAGGGATGGAGGAGGGAAAATGCGACGGCGACGGAAGGATGGAGCACGAGAAGGGCGATTCAGAGGATGAAGAGGACAATGACGATACAGAGGCGCGATGGAGGAGGTGGCGGGCGGGCGGGTAAGGACCACGGGAACAAGGCGGAGGGGGAGGAGGAGGAAGAGGTTGAGGAGGGTAAAGCTTTGTTTCTGCACTCTTCGCTGATCACCTTCACTACTCTCATGTGCGCCCAAGTTAGTACTGATGGGAACGTGCACTGAGGACCGCATGTCAGCGCTCGTGTTCATTGCGTGTCTGCCCCGACCTCGTGCGACGGCGGCGTGGCGTCGGTCGTGCGTTGCACTTTGCCGTGCGTGCCCGAACAATGCGTGCTCGCACTCTATGTGAGGCGCGGTTAAACGATGATCGAAACGCCCGAACGCGCAAGCAAGGAACCACGAGAAAACCACAACGGAACCACAGGAAATTCAAACGCAGCTTGAAACGCCTCTTGAAGTCGAAACGGTCGCACGCCGTAGCCTTATCATTTCCAACCCTCAAAGATCGAGGATTTTGGACAAAAAAAGGAATTCCACGAATTCACTTTTTTCATCAAAGTGGAACTCCTACTGGGGGGTCCTACACATCCCCTGACATCTGGACTGTACCGCGCCTCCCGGCTTCTTAACGGTTTCGCGGAGTCTCCGAAGGCCCCAAGGAATTTGGGAATTTTGGATTTGGGTTAGATGCTCATCCATTCAGGACTCAGGACAGAAATTCATGCGCGAACCAAGCATGTCCATCTCTCGTTCAAGTGCCGTGTGGGATAAGCAATGCTGGAGTATTTAATTGCATGGCACTGCAGCCCAAGGTAGCAGCGCCTTCACGCAGCAGTGTCCAGCGAGCTGCAGCCCAAGGTAGCAGCTCATTTACAGCGCTGGTCGCTGCATCCCAGGCACTATATACTCAGAGCAAGCGAGAGAAGATGCCCGCGGCAGAGCTGTCATAGAGAAACAACATGGCGGGCGGACGGACGATGGACGTCGGACGACGGAAGAAGACGACGGGACCGCCCCTGGGGGAGGGGACTTGGGGTGGCCCTGGGGTGGCCCACTTTTCCCCCCCCCCCCCCCCCTTCGCAACCCAATTTGCCCCCCCTTGGCTCCGGGATCCGCTTTGGGGTCTTTGGGTGGTTCTTTCGGCCTGAAGATGGTTCCGAGCTGGTTCAGGAGGACGCCCGCTGGCCGCCAAGATGGTCCCTTAGTGATCCAAGACGCTCCAAGATGTTTCAAGGCGGCCCCCTGGGGCCACAAGATGCCCCAGTGGAACTCCCAAAGGCCCTCCCAAATGACCCCAGAGAGCCACAAACGCAAACACCACTCAGGTTTCACCATATCCAGGGGGGCCCAGGTGCAGGCGCGCATCCCATCGTGGCGTCTTTGGCAGGGACGGTCGCGGGGGATGGCGGACGGCACCGCTCAAGGAGTATCCGCCGCAGATGTGCCGCGCTATGGCGGCGGCTCCGTACTCCAGGTGGAGGGCAATCGCAGCAGGGGAGGCGGCATGACCCAACGCAGGCGAAGATCAGTACCTGCACTTCTACGCCCCCCTCGACCCGACCCCTACCAGCCCGCAGAAGTGGGCCACGACTGCTACAGGGCGGACAGGATGCAACACCGCCAAGCGTAGAGGACCAATGAGCAGCGTGCAGAAGGGACCCGCTGCTACATGACGGCACGACGACCTCTCATGCCACCGAGAGGGCGGAGAAGACGATCACGACTGCCTCTCGAGCACCTCCCTCAAGGGCATCAGCAGCAACCAGCTGGTGCAGCCAGGAGATCACATATCTCATGCTCCTGGTGGCGGAGGAGTAGATCGTGCGGACGGGCCGCCACCGAGGTGGAAGGTGGCGGCCCGAAAACGACCAGGCTCCCCGCCGCACCCAGCGCGGGGAACCGCTCCATCACACGATGAGGGCGTCCCCAGGGCCTCGACTGCTGGGGTCAGTAGACCCGCCTGGGCCCTGGGGCGCCGCGTGTTTCCCTCGGCCCCGTCTTTCCCGGTCCTTTTGTTTAGTTGGTTATGGTTTCCTCCGCTTTCCTCTCCTCCTGGGGGCCGAGGTTCGCTTTCGCCGCCGCCGCCGTCGAAGCCAGGGAAGCGGGGCGCGCCCGCCTGGCGCGCGTGGAGGCGGGGAGACGCTGTGCTTAGCGGGAAACGTCAGAAACGTCAGGATGAGGAGGAGGAGGAGGAGGAGGAGGAGGAGGAGGAGGAGGAGGAGGAGGAAAAGGAGGGATGGTCGCGTCCGGCGGAGTCTCAGACCATCAGTGTTTCAGTGGCTTAGGAGGAGGATGAAGAGGAGGAGTTGGAAGAGGGTCTCTCTCCGCATCCCCTCCCCCTACGGCGACGACGGCGACGACGACGACGACGACGACGGCGGCGGCGGCGGCGGCGGCGGCGACGGCCTTCTCAGGGTTAGTTTCGATCCATGTGGTATCCCTTCCGGCTGGCCCGACACGACTCGATTCCGATAGCTTGACGGTCCGATGCGTCCCGAGGCTTGCATGGCGCTGTTGCTCATCCTGCCGCGGCCGATCCAATCCGATTCCGACTCCGTGCCGATGTCGCCCGAGCCGATGCGCGTTACGATCGGATCCGCTTTCCTGGTAAGGTGCTGACCACTCCTGCCCCTCGGCTCGGGTCGGACGAAAGGGGAGAATACAGTGGAGGCCCATGCCAAGAAACACCCCGCTTGCCTCCAGGGTGCCTTGGGCTTTTTGGATTTCGATGGCTTCTCGATGGAAAGCGTGACGTTCCCACACCGGAGAATCAGCTGACGTCCTGGGGTCTCAGGGTTGGGTTTCTGGTGGAAGGTTTCTGGTGGTCGGACCCCTCCTGTGCTCCCGTCGTTCAGAAGGGCGCTCCTGCCCCAGCGCGGGCCATTTTTGTGGATCCGAGTCCTTCCTCGTCGTGGTCGCCACCTCTTTGCCTCTTTGCCTCGTCCTGCTCGCCTCGCTCCCTCCACTCCACTTCCCGGTGCTGCTGCCCGTCCCCTTCCGCCTCCCTCCTCCTCCTCCCCCTCCTCCTCCTGCTTCCTTCTCCTCCTCCTGCTTCCTCCTCCTCCAGGGGAGGCGGCGGGGGGGAGGGGCGAAGTCGGCTGCATGCAGCGGGCGTCGGCCCCGCCGCCGGGCGCCCTTCCTCGACGCGCTGGCCGCTGGCGCCTCGAGGCCCTGTGGGCGCACTCGCGAGCACCACGCCTTCGCCGCCCCTCCCCCCCCCCCCCCCCGGGTGTTGCCAGAGGTGCCCCTGGCCCAGGGTGCCTCCAGGATCTCCAAGGATCGGACGCTGGGCGAGGGCTGGCAAATCCGTGGCTGCTAAAACGGCCTTCCCGGAAGAAAATAACGAAGTCCCGGAATAAAGCTCTGCGCGCGAAATAGTTCACGGGTTGCTTCCCGGAAGAAATAATTTCCCGGAGCTCCGTTTTGGCCGCCACGGGATTGCCAGCCTTCGCCTGGCGTCCAAAAGGCGGCCCCCACGGCCTCCAGAGAACTCCTCACGAGGCCCAAAGGGCCCCAAAGCTGGGGGGACACCTTGGGCCGGGGGCACTGTCAGCACCCCCCGACTCCCCCCTCCGTCCAGCCCAGAGCCGCTCTTGCCTCTCGGCGCGCGGGCACCGAGGACTCCCCCCTCGTGAGGAGGGGCGACACTCGGAGGTGCGCGGGCGGGGCGCGCCGCCGGGAGCGCGCGGGGAGGTGGGCCCCAGAGGGGGCCGGCTGCTGCCGAGGGCGGTGGCATTGCTACCCAGCGTATGCCGATGAGAGTAGTGACAGTGATGATGACGATGATCGTGATGACGATGTTGCTGCTGCTGACGCTGGTGCTGCTGCTGCTGCTGCTGCTGCTGCTGATGTTGACGATACTGATGATGCTGATGATGCTGATGATGATGATGATGATGATGATGATGATGATGATGCTGATGATGATGATGATGATGATGCTGATGTTGACGATACTGATGATGCTGATGATGATGACGATGCTGATGATGCTGATGGTGATGCTGAGGGTTATGCCGACGATGATGATGCTGATGCTGCTGATGATGCTGATGCTGATGATGCGGATGATGCTGATGCTGATGATGATGCTAATGCTGCTGATGATGCTGATGCTGAGAGTGGTTGCATAGTGCTACATATGCCTTCGCTCTTCCCTTCAGCCCCCCCTCTGCTCGCTGCCCAACGCCCGCTGTAGCCATATCCTGCTCGGGCTGGCTTACACCCCGTTTCTCCAGACTCCGAACCCAGAACCTACCAGTAACATCCCTTATCCTTCCCTTTCTTCCACTTTCACTGCGACCGCCCTATTCTGTTGCGTGCTTGACAACTGGGAGTTGGGCCTGGTGTAAGGAGCACGTGGTATCCGATCTTCGCGATCAGTGGCATTCACAGTGGTCGCGGAGCCGGCGAGATCCACCGGCTCCCAGGAACGCTATGTCGGGCGAGGACGGCGCTGATGTTGAAGAGAGTGCGCACACGTTCGGCAAGGACAAGGACCCACCGCCCAGGTACGCTGGTGTCAAGCCAAAGAGTACGTACAAACTATGGAAGAAAGGGCTCAATCTGTGGGCCACGACGACCGACATTCCAAAGGTGAGGTGGGGGTCAAAGCTGACGCGCAGGCTGACCAGAAGCGCGAAGGAGGCCTTCGCGGACCTGGAGGTTGAGGAGATTACGTCCGAGGATGGGCTGGATAATATCATTCCGATTCTGGATGAGGCGTTCGCGCCGTACCTGGAGCAGACCATGCCGCGGGCGCTTGAGAAGGCTGTGTATACGTCCCACCGCGAGACAGGCCAGTGGATGCCAGAGTATTGAGCTGAAGCGTGGGGGCGTGGTGCTGCCGGCAGAGGCGCGCGGGTATATCATGATGCGGCACGCGAAGCTCGGAGACAAAGGCGAAGACATGATGAATACCTGCACCGCTGGTAGCTTCAGAGAAGAAGAGGTGATCAAAGCACTTCGACGACTGGATAAAGTGACCATGGATAAGGGATATCGCCAGTTCTCCGGTGACGACGGCAACATCGGACTGCGGCTGAGCACCTTCCCAACAACAGAGGACGGCGACGAACAGGACGATGAGGGGCACATTTACGTCTTTGAGGCCGACTTGTAAGAGGTGCATGAGGAGGCCGACATCACTACGGCACTGGCCTCCTACCAAGCGGTGCTTGAGTCGCCTCGCCAAGAGAAGAGCCGCCGCGGGTTCCACAAGGGCGGCAAGGGCGGCGGGGAAGACAAGGGCGGTGGCAACCAGTCTCCTCGCCCTGTGCCAGTGGCCCGCTTTGGCAGCAGTGCTAAGTACAAGGACGGACACGGCAGGAAGGTCAGGCTGCACATCGATGTGATGAAACTCCGTACCTTGTGTGCGCGCTGGTGGGTCGCTGGGCGAAGAAATGCTCCGACCCGCCAGACGCTCGTGGTGTTGCCGCCGCTGCCAAGAACAAGGTCGGCTTCTTCGCAGGTGCAACGGCACGCAGAGAGATGATCAGCCCGGTCAGCGGGGGAGAGTTCCTCGAGTGCGAGCCGAAGTATATGTATCACATCGACATTTACCGAGACCCTGGAGCCTCAAGGGAGCCTTGTCGGAACCGTCGCATTGGGCGTCTTGGAGACCGGCCAGCTCTGGTTTATGCGCTGGGAGTTCCTGGGAGTGACGAGCGGGGAGAAATGTCTTTTTGGGTGGCAGTCAAGGGCCCAGGAGAAGCTGCAGTGAGGTCTTCAATGAGATGTCAATTCTACAGGGAAGTGCGAAGCTGAAGATGGGGAATCCGAGTCGAGGTGTGGGCTATCTCTGTGGGATGCAGAGGCCTCGGTGGACACTGCGGCCCAATCCGGCTTGTTTGAGGCGGAAGCTCTTCAGCCATTCGCCGGCGCAAAATTCAAGTGGGTAAACAAGCCAGCCTTACTGAGCTCAAGGAGTAGGAGGTAATGCCAGTGCAGTAGGAGTGGCGATCGCGCCGTTCGGGGTCGGAGGCGCCCATCAGCTCTTGGAACTCGCCGTTGTAGAGGGCAACGTTCCGATGCTGCTGCCAGTGAACACCCATGAGAAGGGCAAGGTCCTCGTGGACCTCGATGCGGTGAAGCGGATCCTGAGGCGAGCGGGCTCTGGGGCTCCGTGAGAGAGGTTGATGCGGGGCATGTGGCAGTATCGGTAGTGGAGTTCCGGGCCGAGGGTTGGGCTGTTCCACCAGTGGTTCGCGAGTATCGCGATGAAGGTTTTCGGTGCGATAGCCATCTGAGTCAAGGCCGCCGGGGCTCCGCCGCAAGGCCTAGCGATGTTCTCAGCAATTCCATATCTGATGCAGGTGCAGATCGCCCCCCGTCGAGCCCGTGCCCTGGCGCGGCAGGGGTGGGTCCGTCTCGCTACGAGCTTGGTGTTATCGGCGTCTGTGCGGCCGCTTGTGGGCGTCTTCTGCAGCCTGCGTGGAGGTGTGTGATGCGGGTGCAACAGCAGCGATGACGAGGAGGAAGTGCAGGCGGACTGGGGCGGCGGCAGGGTCTGGGCAGCAGCCGGGGGCTCCGAGTCGGAGAGGCCGGTGTACTCTCCCGAATGGCAGAAGGTTTGCTGCCTGTGTGTAACCGACGGGGAGGATGCGACGGAGAAGTTCGAAGTGGCGTGGTGCGCGGTACTGGGCGACAATCAGGGGACATGCGGACAGTTCTACCACAGGTGCGAGATGGATGTGTGCAAGTTCCACTAATGGAATGTTATCCCACCCTCTCGCCGGCGCTGGCAGTGGCTTCTGGGGGCACGAGCTCAAGCCGACGATGGGCCAGTTCGAGAAGAAGGTGGACGAGTGCGACCACCGCCGGGTCGGGAAGCTGGAGGGCATGGGAGGTGCGTCGGCAGCGATGTTGTGCGTGCAGTGCGGAGGCCGGTGGAAGAAGGGCAGGGCCTGCGAGCCCGCGTGGTTCTGTCGATGGAGAAGGCGCAAACGTTGCGCTGGCTTGCGATCGGGGCGATGGAGGAGGTCTTCGGAGAGGTCAGCCCCGGGCCGATCCAGCCCGGGGGTCGGAGGGCGCAGACGCCAGCAGCGAGCTCGTCTCTAATCGGAGCTGCCAGACAGGAGGAGATACATCTTCCTGGACGGAAGAAGAGGGTGCGCGAGCAGGACATGATGGAGTGCGAGGACTGCGGTTGGTGGTTAGCGGAGGGGGAGCCGCGGCAATTCCTACCCCGGACGCCCTGAAACTGAAGACGTGGAGCCACCTCGGCCAGTCCAACTGCGAGGCTTTCCCCGGAGACGGAGCGGTTATGATCAATGCGGATCGGCAGCTGACCTCCTCCACGATGGTACAGCATGACCAGGTCGTCGCCAGGCTCCCGGCGGTGCAAGCGGTCGGGCCGGGACTTCGTGGAGCAGGACGAGACCATTCCCAATTCTATCGATGGCATCGTGATGCTGTTGACTTAGGGGCTGGAGGTCAACTGCGCGCTCCTAGACGAGGAAAAGCAAGACGTTCCACGCAAGGTGCAGAGCGAGCTTGGGAAGGCGCAGGACCTTACAGTGGGTCTCGGAGGCTCTGAAGCGGAATCACAGTGGATGGAGCGGCATGCGATCTCAAGCTGTGCTGGAATTTCGACAGGGCCCATGATCGCGCCTCCTGTCTTGCAGACCCGCGCGCGCGGGACCCTGACCACGCTGTTGGCATCCCGCCATGTAGTCTTTGGAGTGCCTCCGTGGAATGGAACTTGCACCGCGTGGGCCCCAAGAAGGCCAGGGCTCACCTCAGCGCCGGGCTCAACCACCTCAGGTTTACTATCAAGGTGTTAACTGAGCTGAGCGACGTGCGCGCGGCCGATACTTCTTGTTCGCGCATTCCAATGCGGCCAAGAGCTTCGAGGAGCCGGAGGTGATGGCGCTCATGCGGTTGGAAGAAATCCACGTGGTCCATGCAGGCCAGTGCAGGCACGGCCTCAGAGGACAGTCAGGGACATTCTGGAAGAAGCCAACCACGTTCATTACGAACTCTCCGCGCATAGCAGCAGAGCTCGAGGAGCGGTGCGGGGGCGACCGCGAGCGTGAGCTCCTGATCAATGGGAAGGCTCACTACGTTGAACGGTTTCCAGCCGCCTCGTGCAGCGCCATTGCCCAGGGTCTGGGCCTGCAGCTAAGAGGAGATCAATGGGGGCGCGAGCATCAGGCGGAAGTCTTCGCTGCGGAAGATGATGGGGGATAAGAAGAAGAAGAAGAATACGACATAGAAAAAGAAGAAGAAGGCGACGACGACCAAGGTGGCGAAAGCGGTGGCCGGGAAGCCCCAGAGGAGGGCAAACCAGAAGAATAATACCCCTCTGACATGCCCAGGAGTGCAAACTGACATTAAATATGTTATAATTCCTTGTCACCTTCAAAAACAACCATGATACATTTTTGGCAAGAAAAAATGTAACAGAATGCGCGCTAAATGTTTCACACTATGTGTATATGATTGTTTGATTTTTAGTGTTTTTTTGCTTCAGAAATCGGTGATGCCCACATGCCCGTATAGACATGATTTCAAAATCGCGCTCTCGCCGTCAGCGCCATCGCCCCCGTCCCCCCCTCCACTGCGCGCGCGTGCGCCGAGAGCTTTATTTTTGCCCGAGGGCTCCCCCTCGCCCGCGTTCCGAGGCGCGAGTCCCGCGAGGGCCCTCCAGGCTCCAGGGGCCATGTCGGAGGAGGATCTCGACGCGGCGGCGGCGCCGCCGCGCGGCAAAGGCGGGGGGAGAGGATGAAGGAAGGATCGGTCGTATGTCGTCGTCGGTCGTTCGTCGGTCGTTCGTCGTTCGTCGGTCGTTCGTCGGTCGTCGACCGTTGGTCGATCGTTCGTCTGTAGTCGATCGTTCGTCGGTCGTCATTCGTCGGTCGATCGTCGGTTCGTCGATCGTTCGCCGACGTCGCCGTGGACGTTCCGAAAGGAGGAGGGGGTCGACGACGGGGGCGAGGAGGGATTGTCGCCAGGCGACTCAATGATGTTGGCGACGGCCTGCCTCCCCATGCTCCAGCGGGCCGGGAAGCCGAGCTTCATATTATACGGGGAGGACGGGTGCAACTCGCCGTTGCAGATTGATAGATTCACCGAGCCCGTCGTCCAGTTTTTCGGAGAAGTGATCAGGATTGCGCAGGGGGATGAAAATAGCAATTCGGCGAAATGAGTGAGGACAAGGTGAACATGAGATGAGGATGTTGATGATAAATGAGATGAGGCGGAGGCGGTAGCAGGATGAGAATGAGGATGACTATGAGGAGAAGGAGTCGATCAATGACGAGTGACGGGAACTTCGGGAGGGTGGGGGGGGGGGTAGCTCCCAGGAAGAAGCAGTGCAGCGTCTCCGACCTGAAGATCAATGATATTGAGATGCAGGGTGCGCTGCACCAGGGGGCGCCGGCGATCGGGTTCGGGTTCAGCGACAGAGACATGTCAGAGTGGAAGCGGACGATGAGCAAGCGGATTCGCACCATGGTGTGCCATATCAGGACAGAACGCGAGAGAGACGATGGCGGGAGAGGATGAGGAACGAATGGAGGAATATTAAAGGAGAGCAGGTAGGGATTACGATGAGATGAGCAGGGTAAAGGGGGGCGGGAGAGAGAGGGAGAAAGAGAGATAGAGAGATGGTAAACATACACTATATATACACCAAAAGAGGGAGAGAGAGAGAGAGAGAGAGAGAGAGAGAGAGAGAGAGAGAGGAGACAGAGAGAAATATATATTGAGAGAGCGAGCGAAAGAGAGAGAGAGAGAGAGAGAGAGAGAGAGAGAGAGAGAGAGAGAGAAAAAGAGAGAGAGAGAGAGAATGAGAAAGAGAGAGAGAGAGAGAGAGAGAGAGAGAGAGAGATATGTAGGGACAGGTATCATGATGGAGACCATTGTAGTGGGGGCCTCGAGGGGACAGGATACGAATACAGACCGAATGTTAGAATATATGCAGAAACACAGGGACACATATACACACATGTGCATACAGAGAGAGAGGGAGAGAGAGAGAGAGAGAGAGAGAGAGAGAGAGAGAGAGAGAGAGAGAGAGAGAGAGGGGGGGGGGAGAGCCCGCGCCCGCAGGAAGTACCAGGGCAAAGACTTCGTCCGCAGGATCAAGGAGGCATCCGAGGGGGACTGCGGCGAGGCGGCGGCGTCGAGTGCATCGCCGAGGCCGTCGCCCAAGGTCGCGCTCAAGCGGCCTGCTGCTGCCCCCGCGGCGCTGAAGCGCCCCGCCGCTACCGTGGGCGATGGCGATGATGATGGGAACGGCGAGTCCAGGGGCCATGAAGAAGATGATGATGATGAGGACGGCGAGTCCAGGGGCGGCGGTGATGATGAGGACGGCGAGCCCGAGAACGACGCCGGGGGCAAGGACAGCGACGGCGACGGCCTCGGCGAGCCCAGCATGGAGGAGCGCATCGCGCACATGGTACATCAGGCTGCGGGGTGGTAGCGCGGTGGAGGGAGGGGGGGAATGAAAGCGAGGCGGGGGAATTAGAATGAGACGGGGGGAGGTGGAGGCCAGGCTGAGAGAGGGGGTGCATGTATATATAGAGAGAGATGGGGGAGAGAGAGAGAGAGAGAGAGAGAGAGAGGAGAGAGAGAGAGAGAGAGAGGGAGAGAGAGGGAGGGAGAGAGAGAGAGGGAGAGAGGTAGAGAACGATATATCTATATATAGAGAGAGAGAGAGAGAGAGAGAGAGAGAGAGAGAGAGAGAGACGGAAACAAAAACCAACAACAGGAGGGATGGAGAGGGAGGGATGGAGACAGAAAGAGAGAGAGAGGTGGACAGGAAAAGGATGGGGGACGGGGAGGAGGAAAGGGAGAGGGATAAGGAGAATGAGGGAAGGAGGTATAGGGATGGAAGGAGGGACGGGGGAGACAGTGTGTGAGAGAGAGGGGGAGCGAGACAACGAGAGATATACAAACGATGGTATCTCTGATGGGGGATCGAGCATGTTAAACAGTAGCGAGCGACCTAAGTTGGTGTTCAGCTACAGCGCTGAACACCAACTAAACACACAACAACAACAACAACCATCATTGCAAAGTCATCGCAAACTCATTGCAAAATCATTGCACAATCATTGCAACACTCGCCCAACATGCAGCATGACAAACTGTGTGACATTGTGATGTCACCGTCCCGCCCTAAGCCCAAGGCTGCTCGCCCCCTTCGTGCAGCTGCAGCGCGCCCTGGTGATGATCGTGCAGCTGCAGCGCCCCCTGGTGATGATCGCGCAGCTGCAGCGCCCCGTGGTGATGATCGCGCAGGGCCTCATGGTGATGATCGCGCGCCCCGTGGTGATGATCGTGCAGAGCCTCCCGGTGATGATCGCGCGTTTTTTGGTGATGATCGTGCAGAGCCTCCTGGTGATGATCGTGCAGAGCCTTTTGGTGATGATCGTGCGCCCCCTGGTGATGATAATGCAGCAGAGCCAGCGCCCCCTGGTGATGATCGTGAAGCAGCGCCCCCTGGTGATGATCATGACGCAGCGCCCCCTGGCGATGATCGCGTAGCAGCTCGGGGAGAGATGTGCACGTACGGCTGGGGCGAGATCGCGAAGCAGGCGTGGCGCTCGCTCGACGGACAGTCGGCAGTGCAAGCATGAGTATGAGAAGGCGAGGATGAGGATGATGATGACGGGACGTGGGGATTGATGAGGGGGAGGGGGCTTGGCGAGAGATCGAGAATGAGGATACGCACGAGGAAGAGTATGAGGCGGGTGATGATGAGGTGGAAGAGGTGGATGATGGGGGACAGGAGGCGGATCAGGAGAGAAGGAGAAGACGTGGGCTGAGGAGCACGAGGATAATTTTTGTTCGCTCGGATTCACAGGAGGGTACAAGGAGTGCGCCACGACGTGGGTCACGAGCGCCTCGGGCTTGCCCGACGAGGAGGCGCTCGCCTGGTGGCCCGACGGTGACGCCATGCCCGTGGGAGGCTGGCGGAACAAGGACACGTCCGAGCTCAATGCCGAGCTCGAGGCGAAGGACAATGCCGATGCCGCCAAGGCCAAATCCAAGGCCAAGGCAAAAGCCAAGGCCCTGCTCAAACGGCCCGCCGCGGCGGTGCCCGCGGCGGCGGAGGGGGGGCTGACGCCCCCGCCGACCAAGAAGGGGAAGCCTAGCCCCTCGCTCAAGAGGCCGCGGGCCAGGACATAAATTGTCCCCGCCCCAGGAGTTGCCCCGAATAATGCCGCGCTAACATCGCCAGGCGTGTTCCCGTGTAAGCCCCCCAATGAACTCGCGAGTGGAAGCCCCGTGCAAGCCCCCCAGTGTTCCCGTGTAAGCCCCCCCCGTGGAAGCCAACGTGTAACAGACATTGGCCATCTAAATGCATCGAGACCCTGGATTGCTATCCGAACGATTGATCGTCAACCACGCAAGGGGGGGTGGGCACCGATCTTGCTTGCACTGGCCGAGCCCGATGAAGGTGGTCCGAGAGCGCCACGACGACCGTGAAGAACGACTGCCGCAAGAAAGACGGCACGCGGAAGAGGACGCGTTGCCTTGTTTCTCAGACAGGTGGTGACAGCGAGACGGAAGCGTAGGATGAGGACGTGGAGGAAAGGGACGAGGATGACCACGTGGGTGAGGAGGACGATGGCGAGAGGGGAGCACACGATGAGGACGGGGGGGGCGATGCCCGTATCAAGCGAGACGACGAGGCGGACGAGCGCGAGGAGGACGGGACAGGGACTGGCGATGGCAAGGAGGTCGAGAACGGGCGGCTAATGAGGGATGACGAGGGGAGGGCATGGAGATACAGACGCAGGGCGAAGATGGGGAGGTAGAGGGATGGCGAGGCGGGGCGATGATGCTGGCGAGACTGCCCTTAAATCAGCAGCCGCAGGATCGCTGTGATCAACGACCACGGCAAGCAGATCTGCCAACTGACAGTGGACGACACGGAGGGGCTGGGCACGTTCGCGGGATAGGGAGAGGCACGCACACATCTATACAAACATATATAGGTATGCCCATGAGGAAAGAAAGGGATGCGGAGAGGGACAGGGAGGGCGACATAGAGAGAAGGGGGGACACATATGGAGATACAGAGGGACGGATCTTTTGGGTACATGCATATGAGGAGATAGTGTGAGGTATAGAAGAGATACATATACATGTATATCTACATCTACTTATATTCAAATATGGGGGAGATAAGCATCGATAACACGACTCATAAAGGCGTGAAGGCAGGATTCAAGCGTATGCTTCTACCAATACATATAAACATATATGCATACACACGCATATATGTAAACCTATTTATATGTATATGTAGGTGTACGCGCATCGGCGGAGAGTGAGAGAGGGTGACCACGAGAGGGCGATGTAGAGAGCGAGATAGAGAGAGGGAGAGAGAGCGAGAGGGATGACGAGCGGGTGAGCGAGAGAGAGAGAGAGAGAGAGAGAGAAAACGAGAACTATAGAGGGAGAGAGAGGGCGGGAGAGAGAGAGAGAGAGAGAGAGAGAGAGAGCGAGAGCGGGAGACATGGCGGTCTGGATAGAGAGCGGGCCAGGCGTATGCAGGCGTGGCTTGACGACGCGCAGAGATCGAGAGATAGAGATAGAGATAGAGAGTGTACGAGCGTTGGGAGAGCGACGCATGCTTGAAGAAATGGGCGCATGCTCTGTCGCGGCTCTAGCATTGCTTCGCTGACAGGAGGGCGCATCGTCCATCTCATGTGTTCAATGCTTCTACTCTGAGTTGGCAGTGCACGTTCGCTTACCCTTGCTGTGTTCTAGCTTCGCCAGAGCGGTGGCTAATGCTGCCACGTGTGTTATATATATATATGTATATATATATATATATGTATTTGGATGTGCATGTGTGTGTATAAAATAAAAACGGGCATGGCAGATCGACGAGCCCAACGCTCTGGGGATCATGGAGGAGATCGCGCAGGCCTGCGTCGCCGGGGAGGTGTCGAAGGACTGGCGCCGCAGCTTGCAGGAGGAATAGGAAGAACAGGATGGTGATGATGTTGATGCTGATGTTGATGATGATGATGCTGTTGATGATGATGCTGATGCTGATGCTGTTGATGATGATGATGCTGCTGATGACGATGATGATGATGGCACTGATGATGAGGATTAGGAGGAGGGGAAGGTGGAGGAGGATACGAGCAGCAGGACGTGGGCGCAACATGCATGGGGGGGGGCGGGTCGAGGAGGGCGGCGCGCAGGAGGAGGCGGAGGGGGAAGATGATGAGGAGGTGGATGGTGTTGAGGATGAATTGCACTGGGGGTAAGAGATATGTGAGACAACAACACATGCAAGCGGAAACAGCCGCGGGTGATGGGCCGTGTTGAACATGGAGAATCCTGCGGAAAAAAAAAACGAAGGGAGGCGGAAACACGCATGGAGACTCGACCTCATGGCACAGAGTGGCCAGACCATGGGAGTAGGAGGCGTGAGGAGAGAGGAGAAATACGTTTCCCATCTTCGTCCAATCACCTCCTGTCCTATTCCTCCTGTCACCTCCTGTCCTCTTCCATCCACCGCAAGCGCATAACAACAGCATGGCACGCAAATCACTACGCGCCATCGCAGCATCATCACACCATCATCGCATCGACAAATCACCTGCAACAACAGCATGCGCCAGTCATCCGCTACAACATGTTGTTTGCAGCGCGAGTTTTGCCTCGAGCGATCTTCTCAGGTGAAGGCATCGGTCAGGAGCGTCCCACCTGTCTCGGGACTCGAGGGCGGTCATGGCGCAGCCTGGGCAGCCCGCGGAGCCTGGTCGCGTGATCAGTCGTGCCCAGCCCCTCCTCCCGAACGAGACCGAGCCCGAGGAGTACCATCGCTTTAGAGGTATCTGCGGGGTCAGCTGGTCGTTTCCCGAGGGCAGCGGTAGCCTCTTGCGATCTCGATTTCTGGTTACGATTCCGATGACCGATTCCGACTTCTAGATTTCCGATGTCCGTATTCTAGCAGGCACTGGGCGCCGCCTGCACGAGCCGCAGCAGCATTTCCAGGGCTCCGCCTTCAGGATCGGCACCACGGGGAGTTCGCAGGTGAGCGATGACGATGATGATGAGGACGATGGTGGTGATGATGATGATGATGATGGTGATGGTGGTGCTGATGATGATGATGGCGACGATGCTGAAACTGATGCTGAGCATGATGATGATGGTGACGATGCTGATGCTGTTGATGATTATGATGCTGCTGATGATGGTGATGCTGATGACGATGATGTTTATTGTGGTGATGCTGTCGCTGATGATGTTGATGGTGCTGTTGATGTTGATATTTTTGTTGGGGATGGTGATGCTGATGATGTTGGTGCTGACGATGAAGATGAGGATGAATATGAAGATGATGATGATGATGAGGATGATGCTGGTGATGATGATGATGATGATGATGATGGTGGCCGTGGTGGTGATGAAGGCGATGCCGATGGGAGGAGGAGGGGAAGGATGATGAGACGAGACGGAATAGGAGGAGGGTAGGAGTGAGAAGAGAACATACATGTGTAGGAGGCAAGTCGGAACACGGAATCGCACCCCAGGTGGCTGGCGCAGCCCCAGTCGTGGAGATCGAGAGCGACAGCGATGAGAAGCAGCCTGAGACGGTGTGTGAGCCCGACGCCGCGGGCGCCACGATGTGGGATACGCATGCGGGCTTTGAGACGCAGGTCTGCGCTGAGGCGCCGACGATGGCGTTGTCCGCGGCTGCGTCGGCGCCATTGGCGACTGCGGGCGGCGCCATGGACGGCCCCGTGGACGGCAACGCCAGTTCGCAGCCGCGCGAGTCCCAGCCTCGACAGACAGGGCATTGGACCGATGCATCTGACTCGTTGGTGCACGCGGCTGATGCGGGGGCGGGTGGGGAGATGCCGATGGACGTGGACTCAGAGGGGCCCGTGCAGGCGGAGGTCGGAAGCAGCGAGCCTGTTGGCGGCGCGGAGGTGCAGGTCGACCGCGCACAGCCTCGGGGCGAGCTCGACAGCGCCCCAGCACCGCCAGCAGCTGCGGCACCCCCTGCCGCAAGCGCAGCAGCAGCAGCAGCCCCAGCAGCAGCCCCAGCAGCAGCCCCAGCAGCCCCAGCAGCAGCAGCAGCCCAAGCAGGTTCACACCCGTCGGATTGGCATTCGGGTTCGCGGCAGCCCGACGAGACGCCCCAGGACACTCCACCAGCGGGGGCCCCTGCGGGGTTGCATGTCCCAAGGGCTCCGCAGACTCTACTGCAGCACTTCGGGTCTGGGGCGTCTTCGAGTGGCCTGCCGTTCACGCCTTCGCCAGTATCCAGGCCGACCCAGCCCTCCGTCGGCGATCAGGCCGCAGCGCTGAACCTCGGCATGTCCTTCGACTGCATTGGCCGTGCTGCTCGGGGCATTTGGGGCGGTGAACGCTCAGACGCTGGCGATCGATTCGATAATGATGCGGTGCCCGCGAACGCCTTGATGCGTGTAAGAGTGCGCTGGGAGACCTGCGTGCCCTTCTCATGTGTCGTGGTCAGATTCGCAGACCCCGTCATCGCGATCGGCGTTGTCATCGCCGCGTCTTGGGCGTGGATTGCCCCAGAGGAGGGGGCAGCAGCGCAGGTGAACGCAGCCGAGGCCGAGGTGCGCAGGGTCATCGGAGAGGTCATGGGTCAGAGTTGCCCACGGCTCCAGCAGGCTCCGACGGCTCGGGAGAGACCCAGGACACGTACGGGGGGCTGGAGCAGACCACCTACTTCGCGCTGCAGGCGTGCGTCAAGCAGGATGAGGCGTTCGACCTCAGGGGCATGCTCGGCCAGCAGTTCAATCGCTGGAAGAAGGGGGGGGCACCTAAATAATCGTTATCATCTCCACCATCAACATCAGAATTGTGACCGCCATCGCCATCACCAACGTAGCCACGGAGGGAGGGAGGGAGGGAAGGCAGGAGGGGCGGGGGAGGGATGGGAAGGAGGGAGAGACGAGGCTGGAGGGAAGGAGGGAGGAGGGATATAAGGAATGTGTTTCTTTGTGTTCTCCCGTCTCTGGCCCTGACAAGTGCCGACTGAAACCGCCAAACAACATCCGCGTCGCACTTCCCCCCAAATCCCGCGCCGGCGAACAAGGCGGAGGGGGGCAAGTGCACCGACCTCCCGACGCGGCAGTCGAAGGCGGAGTTCAGGCTCAAGTGGGCGCAGGACAGGTTCGAGGCAGCCGAGCAGTCAAGGAAGAGGTCCACGCAGTACAGCGAGGAGAACACTGTGGAGGGTCGGTTCCTGTCGTTCGACCGCATCGTGACAGAGGAGGGCGGCGCGCAGAACCCAGCCAACATCATGGCCGTGGGGGGCTGTCGGAGGAAAATGGAGAAGGACGGCGAGGCGGGGGGTGGGGGGCAGATCGGGAGGAGGAGGATGAGGAGAAGGCAGGAACGATGAGGGCGAGGAAGGTGACGAGGAGGGGTGTCAGACGGCCAGCGAGAGGAAACTGAAGAGGGAGGAAGAGGAGGAGCACGAACATGATGATGCAGATGATGCTGCTGCTACTGATGATGATGCGGATGCTGATTAAGCTGATGATGAAACACTGATGATGCAGATGCTGAAAAAGATGATAATGATGCTGATAATGCTGATGATGATGATGACGATGATGGCAATGATGATGATGATGAGGATGCTGATGATGCTGCTGCTGGTGATGATGATGACGATGAGGAGGAGGAGGAGGAGGAGGACGAGGATGAGCGGGGGAAGTCGCAGGCAGCAATGATCTACTGCGCCAGGGCCCATCGCATGCCAGGCTTCGTCCGCAAGTGCGAGATGACCGACCGCATCAAGTGGAAATGCATCGAGTTCTCCGAGAGGCAGAGCAATCGTCAGCTGTGGTCGATCGACCGCGTGGAGCACCAGTCCAAGGCCCCGACCGCTGCCGCAGTAATGCCCCCTCCGCCGCCTCCCAGGGCGACGCGCGGGCTCGAGGGCGCGGATGCCGAGCCCGAGGCCCCCCCTAAGGCGAAGGCCAAGACCTGCGCGGCTGTCGCGCCGAGCGCTCCGCCAGGCCCGCCACCGCCCAAGGCTGTCGCGGCCGAGCCTGCCTTGCCTCCGCAGCAGAAGGCGAGCGCGGCAGCCGCAGCAGCAGCAGCCGCAGCGGCAGCAGCAGCCGCAGCAGGTGCTACTACAACGAAGGCATCGACGGCAGCAGCTCCCGCTGTCGAGTCCGAGGTTGCCCCGACGGCGCCTGTCGCCCCGACGGCACCTGGCGCCGCGAAGGCGCCTGGCGTCGCGAGGGCGCCTGCCGTCGCGAAGGTGTCTGGTGCGAAGGCGCCTGGCGGGAAGGCGACTGGCGCGCCTGCGAAGGCGGTCACGCCCGAGCAGGCCTTCAAGAATACGTGCGCCAAGTTCACGACGATATGCTTCAGCGCGGAGGCGTTGATTAAGACGATCGAGGACGACGGCGCTTGGGCATGGGCTAGGACTAAAGACGTGCTGGGCAAGCTCAAGGAGGCGCTGTCCGATGTCAAGGGCAACGTACCAGACCTGGTCATGCGCCACGTGGGCCAGGGTTGCAAGAGCGTGTCCACCATGTACGCGGCCGGGGAGTTGAACATGAGGCTGTGCGAGGCCACCAAGGCGTTCGAGCCTCTCTTGGACAAGCCGACGTCCAAGCTCACTAAAGCCGCGAAGATGCACGAGCAGAACCTCATTGCCAACGACATTGAGTAGATGTGTCACTGAGCTGCCAGAAGTATCGGCTGACATTCTGGACGGGAATGCAGATGAATGGAGTGATGATGAGGAGGGCGATGATGCTACAGCTGAGGAGGATGCATATGACGGCGAGGAGGATGCTGAGGATGACGATGGTGATGGTGAGCTTCAGGCGGCTTGTCATTTTCTTATCGTTCCTCGCACAACTTCCTCACCCATCCCGTCCGCTCATATTCTCCACTCAACTCGTCCTCCACAGATCTTGCATCCTCATCTCATCTCTTCTCCGCTCAACTGTTCCCAGCTCGTCGGCCTTATTCCTCATAGACCTCCTCTGCGCTAAGCAAAGCGTGCCCCCGTGCGTCTCATGGTGCTGTGTAAGCAGGGGCGGCAGCTCCTAGGCCGCGCGCTACAGCGATATGTATATAGCTACCGAATGAGCGTCGCGCGCCATTATCGGCGTGCCGTGTGAGACTTCCCTGGCCGAGTCGCCAACTCCAATCGTCCCCGCTGTTTCGCCGTGTTCGCGCCCCCGCCGCTGCTCCCTCTGCCCCCGCTCTCGTGACCCTGACTCGCTGCGGTGTGCGCAACCTTCGCTATCGCGGCCAATCGTGGCGATGGTTCGGAGAGCAGCGGCTTGCCGCGGTGTAGCTAGCTCGACCAACGCCCCCCCTCTCCCCAGCCCCAAACTGTGAGGACGAGAAAACCTTAATGGGTCTGATGACGGGGGCACGGCGGCATTATCCGATGGTGTGGGTGGGTGGGGTGCTGTGTGTGTGTGTGTGTGTGTGTGTGTGTGTGTGTG
>CAUYUJ010000167.1:0-57500 GCA_963575745.1 Prorocentrum cordatum
GTGGTGGTGGTGGTGGTAGTGGTGGTGGTGGTGGTGGTGGTGGTGGTGATGGTGGTGGTGTTGGTGCTGGTGGTGGTGGTGGTGGTGCTGGTGGTGGTGGTGTTGGTACTGGTGCTGGTGCTGGTGGTGGTTGTGGTGGTGGTGGTGGTGGTGTGGTGGTGGTGGTGGTGGTGGTGGCGGTGCGGCGCGGTGGTGGCGGGCGGATGGGCGCGCGAGAAAGAGGCCCGCGCTGGGGCGAGAACGCCATCCTGAACGACGGAGGCCAAACACCGATCCGAAAATGAGGCCCACGATGCAGCGGGAGCACGATTCGGAACGATTCGGGAGCAGAAATGAGGCCGGCGCCTCAACGAGAGCAGCATTTTGGAAAAAAATGACGCCGGCGCCTCAGCGAGAGTCGTTTCCCGGGATTTCCCGGGCATCCTGTGTAAAAAAACAGTGCGCGGAGGGTGCGCGGCCATCACCCGGACGCCATCAGGGGAAGGATTCGGGAGCAGAAATGAGGCCGGCGCCTCAACGAGAGCAGCATTTTGGGAAAAAATGACGCCGGCGCGAGAGCAGCATTTTGGGAAAAAATGACGCCGGCGCCTCAGCGAGAGTCGTTTCCCAGGATTTCCCGGGCATCCTGTGTGTAAAAAAACAGTACGCGGAGGGTGCGCGGCCATCACCCGGACGCCATCAGGGGAAGAGGGAGAGTATATTCATATTGAGTAATTGTGGAGGAGGAGGAGGAGGAGGAGGAGGAGGAGGAGGAGGAGGAGGAGGAGGAGGAGGAGGGGGAGGGGGGGGGAGGGGGAGGGGGAGGGGGAGGAGGAGGTGCTTGAGGCTTGGTCGACCAGAACAGCCAGGAGCGTTGCGAGTCACTCGCCCTCTGTCGTCGCAGGGAGTCCATCCCCTCCCTCCAACCTGCGAACAACAACTACATGATCACAAACTTCCGCCGGCGGCGACATCCGACCCCTACCCTCGCCGGTCAACCATTCAGGCAACTCGATGGGCGGCGGGGGTAGGGTTCGGAATTTGTCGAACGCGTCGAGATCCGAACCCTACACCCGCCTCCCATCGATCAGGAGAGGACAAAACACACAGACACAATTAATCCTCGATCCCCCAGAAAATATGGGAAACTATGGGAAGTGGGGGGGAAGACAAGAACCCAGAAAATATGGGAACATATGGGGAATCTTTTGATTTGTGTGTATTTGTTCGTGTGTCCCAGTTCCCCTTCAGATGCAGGAGAGTCGATGGCTTTGGGGGGCAGGGTCCGAAGGTCCGCGGGGATTTCTTGGACCGGCGCGTGGGGGGCCCCTGACGGCGCTCCCGGCGTCGCCCCTGGCGCGCTCCGCACGGAGGCGAGGGGTGTCCAGCACCGATCCGAGGCATCCGCGCAGGCCTTCGACAGCCTGTGCTTATGTTGCGGAAGTCGATGAATGGAGAAGAAGCATGCTGCCTAATGATTTTCAGATGTCTTCAACATGTTTCGATCATCTCTTTAATATGTAAAAACCTGTTTGAACCATTTTTAGAACACGTTTTACACAATGGGGATGTTGTGTAAGTCGATTAATGGAGAGGAAGCATGCTGCCTAATAATTTCCAGATGTCTCTAACATGTTTCAATCATGTTTTAAATCTGTAAAAAACATGTTTGAAACATTTTTCCCTACCTAGGCTCTGCCTAGAAGGGTTCTTACTCTCTTCGCTTAAAAGGGCCGGGCAGTGTAACCCGCCCCGGGCGGTTCCCCCAGTCCCCTGGGAGCGGTTCTCCCAGTCCCCTGGGAGCTTTAGCTTTAGCTTTAGCTTTAGCTTAGCTTTAGCTTAGCTTTAGCTAAGCTTTAGCTAGCTTTAGCTAGCTTTAGCTTAGCTTTAGCTTAGCTTTAGCTTAGCTTTAGCTTAGCTTTAGCTTAGCTTTAGCTTCGCTTCAGCCTAGCTTTAGCTTAGCTTTAGCTTTAGCTTTAGCTTTAGCTGAACCTTAGTTTTCGCTTTAGCTAAGCTTTAGCTTTCGCTTCAGCTTTCGCTTTAGCTAAGCTTTAGCTAAGCTTTAGCAAATCTTTAGCTTAGCTTTAGCTTAGCTTTAGCCTAGCTTTAGCTTATCTTTAGCTTAGCCTTTGCTTACATTTAGCATAGCTTTAGCTTAGCTTTAGCTTAGCTGTAGCTTATATTTAGCTAAGCATTAGCTAAGCTTTAGCTTAACTCTAGCTTAGCTTTAGCTTAGCTTTAGCTTAGCTTTAGCTTAGCTTTAGCTTCGCTTCAGCCTAGCTTTAGCTTAGCTTTAGCTTAGCTTAGCGTTAGCTTTGCTTTAACTTAGCTTCATCGTAGCTTTAGCTTAGCTTTAGCTTAGCTTTAGCTTAGCATCAGCTTAGCGTTCGCTTAGCTTTCGCTTAGCTTTAGCTTAGCTTTAACTTAGCTTCGGCTTAGCTTTAGCTTAGGTTTAGCTTAGCTTTAGCTTAGCTTTAGCTTAGCTTCAGCTTAGCTTTAGCTTAGCTTGAGCTTAGCTTTAGCTTAGCTTTAGCCTAGCTTCAGCTAAGCTTTAGCTTAGCTTTAGCTTAGCTTCACTGTTACTACTAATGCTGCTTTCCTAGGGGCTCCAACTCCTAGGTAGGACTGCACTGGGATAATTAGAACACGTTTTTACACATTTTAAACACATCTTCAATTCAATCATGGGGATGTTAGGGGGTTCACTGTCATGGCATCCACAGTGCTTGTGCAGTCCTGTCTTCTTCTGGTGAGGAGGAGGAGGGGGACCAGGATGAGGAGGATGAGGAGGATGATGAGGATCATGAGGATGATGATGTTGATTGTGAGGATGATGCTGATGGTGATGACGATGATGGCGATTCGGATGATGCTGATGGTGAGGACTACGCTGCTGATAATGATGAGGATCAGGATGGGGATGGGGATGAGGATGTTGATGATGATGGTGGTGGTGATGATGCTGCTGATGATGATTACCATCATGATGACGCTGCTGCTGATGATGATGATGATGATGATGACGTCGATGATGATGCTGCTGATGATGCTGATGATGATGCTAATTCGGATGATGACGCTGATGATGATGACGATGATGATGCTGATGATGCTGCTGATGATGATGCTGATGACGATTATGATGCTGATAATGATGATGCTGATGATGATGCTGCTGATGTTGAAGATACGGATGATTATCATGGTGATGCTGGTGTTGCTGGCGATGCAGGAGTTGTCGAAGAAAGCGCCCCCTCGACTGGAGAATGCGCCACCTCGACGGATCGAGCGGCAGGGAAAGGGGGACACCCTGGCGAGCTTCCGAGTCGTCGCGGCGTCCAACACCAAAGGGCTGCCCCAAGAGCTGGCGCAGTTCAAGATGCCGGTCGCCAAGGGCACGGTGGCGACCTCTGACGCCAACCTCACGTCTACAGAGGTGTTCCGGGTCGCCTTCGTCAGACGGTACATGGCCCCGGAGGCGTGGAAGGCTAGCGCGGTCACCACACTTACCAGCTGCTGGATCACGGAGCACCTGGTGAAGCACTACGGGTTCCAGGTCCTCACAGACGGTAAGGACGAGACGCTCCGCACCTGTTTCGTCACTGTGCGCAAGGATGGGGTCGCCGAGTGGTTGGCCCAATCAGGCAAAGCTGGCATCTTTACGGAGCAGTTGGTCAGCAAAGCCGGGCGCCCTCACGTTCGATGGTTGCTGTGGACTGAGGACGACTCCAACGAGCAGCAGTACCTCGCCCGAGTCCTCAGAGTGAAGCTGGGCACTCAAGGCCTGGCTTTTCGGAGAGGCGGCAAAGCTGAGCTGGGCTGGAGGGTCGCAGACGCACCCTCACCAGACCAGGACAAGGCAATGCCGTGCGAAGTGCGCGGAGCTCCGGACTGGTGGACCACCAGAGAGTTCACGAGGTTCCTCGAGGAAAACGACTACACCGAAGTGGCGCTGATCAAGCCACGCTTCGGGAAGCGGGGGGCCGTCTATCAGATCAAGCCGCCTGCGGCCGCCAAGGAGGTCAATGCCCTGGCCCTCTCCGCGGCCCAGGATGCCCCAGTCATTACGATAGTCAGGGATGTGAAGCGGCAGAGGAGCTTGCAGGGCAAGCCGATGCACGCCAAGCCTGGCTCTGTCAGCTCCTCCCTGACCAAAGCCATGGAGAGGGCGGCAGAGCGCGAGAAGGAAGTCCTCGGCTGGATGCAGGACTACACGGAGTCCCTCCCGGGGACTGAGGTAAATGAAGGCGCCGGGACGCCTGCAGGGGCCCCTCCCGCAGGAGGCCCGCCAGCGCAGGTGACCGGCGAGCCCCCACCCACGATCGTCGACGAGTCGCAGGGCGGCACCGAGGCCCCTGCAGCTGCGGCCAGGCGCCGTCGCAGGCAAGAGGCGCCGCAGGGGAGAGCCGGGAAGCCACGCCTGACGCATGTCTTCGGCCACGAGCACCTCGACTACGGAGGCCGCGGGGGCTGCATGTGGCTGGCCGGGGGCGCTTGCGCTGCCATCGTCGATGACCACAAATCCAAGGACGACGTCGCGAAGCTCATGAAGGCGCTGGGCAACCGGCTCTGGAGCGAGACCGTGGCGCTGATCCGCAGGCGCAACCTGTTCAAGGCCGATGTGTACGAGACCCTATGACGAGCTCCGCCTTGGAGGGCGGCCCGCCAGGGGAGAATTGGGAAGAGTGGGTCGAATCCTGCTTGCGAGTTGGGCGCTACGCATGCGAGCACGTGCTGGCTGCCTTCAGCGTCCGCTTCCAGCGGCGTTTCGCCGTCTTCGTTTGGGACCCCACGACAGGCAAGTGGGTCAGGGGCTGGGTGATCATGCCGCCCGAATGCCTCAAATCCTGGCGCGCCAACGCCATGCGCAGGACCCCGCTGCCACTGCTGGTCGAAGACCGCCACTACACGACGCTGCTTCCCAAGGATGGCGAGGCAGATTTCCCCATGGAGTGGGGGGGGCTCATTCCGGACCAGCGTCCCCCCCTCAGCCAGCTGCATGCTGGCGCGGCCGACAGCCCCAGCGCGGCCGACAGCCACGGCGAGGCCGACAGCCACGGACGCGGCAGCTGACGCCGAGGTCGCAGGCTGGCTGGAAGACCAGGCAACCGACATGGATGCTACCAGCAGCCTCCGCGCGGAAGAGGTACACCCGCCTCCGGCCGCGCCCTCGCGAGTGCTCTCTGGGGGACGTGGCCGCAGCAGAGGAGGACGAGGAGGAGATAGAGGAGGAAGAGGTCGAGGAGGAGGAGTCGCGCCGAACAGCTCGGCGCCCGCACCGCCGGCCAGCAGCAGCCTTCAGCCCGCAGAGGGGCCAGGAGCCCAGGCAGGAGGAGGAGGAAGAGGTCGAGGAGGAGGAGGAGGCGCGCAGGACAGCTTCATCGCGTGCGCCTCGGGCATTTCAGTCTCGGACAGCTCGGCGCCCGCTCCGCCGGCCAGCATCAGCTCTCAGCCCGCAGCGGGGCCAGGAGCCCAGGCAGGAGGACGAGGAGATAGAGGAGGAAGAGGTCGAGGCAGAGGAGGGGCGCCGGACAGCTCGGCGCCTGCCCACCCGACCAGCAGTAGCTCACAGCCCGCTGCGGGGCCAGGAGCCCAGGCAGCCTCCGCGGCCAGCAGCGCCTGCCCGAGCGACACGGGGTACACTCTTCGGTACGACCCCGCCTCGGGCTGGCACCGGCCACATTGGAAACAGCATATGGAACGTGGAGTGGGCGTGCGCGGCAAGCGGCAGGCGCGCCTGAACACATTTTTCGCCATCGTCGAGGCGGAGTCTTGGCGAGAGGCGGCGGCCCACCCGCAAAGGCAGAGCGCGCCCTCGAGCGCGGCAGCTACGACGGCCCCTGCGGACCGGCTGGCGCAGAGCGACGGGGGCCTGGACCCTGCAGACGGCCTGGCTGCAGCGGAGGTCGCCGGCTGGTTCCTCGACGAGGGCGCCTCCGTGGCGCCCTCGAGCAAACGCACGCGGCTGACGGGCAAGACGACCCCTCGCAGTAGTCGTGTTTCGCCACCCCGCACAGAGCGGAACTTGGACGACATGATCATGTCCCCTCCACAGCCGGTTTCAACACACCCGGCAGTGGCGCAGCCCGAGCCTGGACCTTCCGCTCGGCGACGCCACACCAGGAATAGGCCCGCTGCCGCTGCTGATGAGGCCCCCTCGCCGCGCAGCCAGAAGCTCGCTGCTAAGAGGCAGAAGCAGCAGGAGTGGAACCAAGAGGTCTTGAGGAACGGCCGCACGCCCAGCGGGCGCATCGCCCCGTACCTGGAGCAGGTGATCCTCACGGAATACAGGAACCGGCAGCGGGCAACGGAGTGGAAGTGCCCATTCCCCGGCTGCCCTTTCAAAACCACGAAGGAGGCGAACTCTGACCCTGGTCAAGTCTATCGGCACAAGAGAGTCCACCTCCGACGGGCTCACCCCGGGGCGAACCCCTCGCTCTTCTGCCTGCGGCGGCCAGGCCCGACCATCGTGAAGCCGAGGACGGAGGAGGAGTGGAGAGCGGAGTTCGGCATCGAGAGCGGACCCCTCCCAGAGACATGCTTTGCCACCGTCTGCTGGCACTGCAACAAGTCCTGGGGCGTTTTCCCCGACCGCGCCAGCTGGCAAGCGTCCAGGACGAGGCGCAATATCGACGAGCACAACTTCGCCGGCCCCTCCCGGGACACGCCCGCGGCCCAGAGGGGCAAGAGACAAATGTCAGAATGGTACCGGGCGGAGGCCGCGGCGCGCCAAGCGCCCCCCCCGCTGGCCCACTGACTAGCCAACCTCCCCCCGACCAGGGGGCCCCGGGAGCCTGCAGAGCTCCGGGGAGGAAGCGCCCCCAAGCGGGCAACGCCCACCACGGAGGGCGAGGTATGGTCTTGCAATGTGGATGGCAACGCCGGCCTGCGGATGCTTGGCAACACCGCCTCGGCCTCCTCAGCACGTATCGCTTGCATCCAAAAGCCAAACATCTCTTCTACAGAATGGAACAGCTTCCGGCAGTGCATGTGGAAGCATGGTTTTCGCTGCTACTTCGCACCAGGCTGGCAGCAAACCAATGGGGCTCATCGTGGGGACTTGATCACCATGGTTGACAGGCTGCTTCCTCAACGCTATGGCTGGTCGTGGAGCGAGCCGGCATGGCAAACGCTTGCTGTTCACGTCGCCGGCACCACGGTGTTCAACGTCTACATCCAGCCGAAGACGGACAACAGCAGGCAGCTGCAGGAGCTGAGTGGTGCCATCAACTTTGACAACTTACTCAGCTACCTTGTGGTGGGTGATTGGAACGCGTGCCCGGGAGACATCCCGCCCTTCGACGGCACGAACATAATCGAGGCGGTCACCAAACTGGATGGCTCCTTTGTGCCGTCCCGCTGGAATGGGACCCGCTGTATCGATTGGGGCATCTCGCGGGCGCTTCGTGTGACCAAGCACGGATGCCACGAGCTGGTCGTCAAAGACCACAAGCTGCTGCATTTCGAGGTGCACTTCCCTTCGCGTTGCGGCGAGGTCAGGGAGACCAGGTTGGCCAGGCACGCCCGGTTCGGCAAACCGCCGGGCGTCCCGGCCGAGCAGTGGATGGACGTTTGTCAACAGCATTGGCACAGGTACGGCACCGCCCAATTTGTTCGTGGCACGATCACTTCGTGACCCTCCCGGCGGAGGCGGAGCCGGGCACAAAGGAGGCCCAACACTGGGTCGACCGTGCGTGGGCTGCTTTCGAAGGCGCCTTGTCTACGTTGATGAGGGAGGCCGGCGAAGCTCTGGCAGAGGAGTGGCGCCCGCCCCAGGAGCCCTCCGAGACCACGGAAAACCCCGAACCGCCTACCGACGGGCTATGGGCAAGCTACCAGAGGGAGCGCCGGCAACACCGCGCCCCCAAAGGCACAGTCCGGCTCCGGCACACCACACGGAGGGCATGCTCCCAACACCACGCGGAGCTTACCTTCAAGGAGCGCCGGCTGGCGAACACCTTGGCGCGCGTGCGCCGGCTCCTCTGGCCGGAGGAGAGAGGCAGAGGGGCGCAGTCTGAGGCCGACTAACTGCGCGCCAGGCTGGCCGCCGCGGCCCGCCGCGAGGGCTTCGCCCCTCCTGGGCGCGAGCCGCCGCTGCCCAGCCGCTTGGCCCATCTGCGCCGGTTGGCCGGGCAACTGGAGGGCTCCCTCCAGGGTGCCAGAGACGATGCCAAGGCCGAGCGCCTGGCAGCATGGGAGAAGCAGATGCAGGGCCTCGGAGCAGCCAACACTTGGCTCAAGGGCACCGTGCCGGCGAACGTCGTCATCGCCACAGGCGGCGCGGCTGCGCAGACCAGCGGGCAGTGCCTTGACCTCCTCAAGAGCCGGTGGCGTGCAATTTGGGATCGGCGGGGCCTTGCCGGGCGAGGCCGACTGGAAGGCAAAGCTGGGCGAGTGGCTCCCGGACCTGCCTGAGCAGACGTGGAGCCCTTTGGACCAGTTCGAGGTCGTCGAGGCCACGGGCCGGCTCACAGGAAACTCGGCTGGGCCTGACGGATGGACCGGCGTAGAGGTGCATGAGGCCCGCTTCGCTGCAGAAGCGGTCGCCCACTTGCTGAACACCTTCGAGAGCCTCGCTGCCTTCCCGGCCGCCTGGACAGAGGCGCGGCAGGTGCACGTCCCCAAGAAGGCTCCGACCGGGGAGCACCTGCAGCTCCCTGCAGACAGCTTCCGGCCCATTTCGGCATTCAGCGCGTGGTATCGCACGTGGCCGGTGGCTCGAGTCAGAGGCAGGGACTGCCAGCGCTGGCAGCAGGCATGGCGGCACACCCGGGCTTTCGGCGCCAAGAAAGGCGGCTGCGCATGGCAGGCGGCCGATGGCATTGGCATGGACTTGGAACATAATCACTTTGTTACATCTTGGGATTACTCTCTCGCATTTGACCGGGTCCTCCCTGGTCAGGTGGCGCGCGCGCTCCGGCGGCTGGGCATGCCGTCTGGCCTCGTCCACATCCTGGAGCACCACTGTGGTGAACTTGGGTGGTTATAAGATTGAGCAGATTTAGCAAGTTGGTTTCGGAACTTACAAGTTGCGCTAACTGAACGCAAGTAGTTGCAAGTACTTGCATGTTGACGTGCAGCCACTGCATTTCTAGCTCCCGTTTTTTCTCCATGCGCGATGCGCAAGGCGAGCGACGCCTGCATTGGAAAGCTTTTTCTTTTTTTTCCCCCCCCTCCCCCCCCATTTTTTTTTCTTTTCTTTTATTTCCTCCTGCGCTGCTGCGCATAAGAAAGCAGGTGGCAGCTCGCGCGATGTCTCACCACTTGAACATGGGAGGCACTATCGCGATTGATCCGCCTCCATGGCGCCTGCATGCCTTGCAAGTCTTCGAACCTTTCCAACCACAACGGACGTCTCACATCGCAGATGTCCACCATGCATTTTTCACAATTGCACGTGTGCAAAGCGGACAGTTGCTTGCAGACGGCACGCCCGTATAGTGGTGGTGATGGTTCGGAAACTTGGCAAACGCCCCGTCATGGCAGTGCTGATGTCGGTCGTGTGCACCAGCTGCAAGTCGTCGTCGGTTGGGTGCACGGTCAGCGCGCCGAGCCGATCATCGTAGCGAGGGGTGTCCCAGATTGAAACCAGCGATGCCATCGTTCCGTTTACAGCAGCGTGAAACCAAACCTTCCCACACGCCTTGCCCCCGTTGGCAACGGAGAGCAGCGCGATGTCGTGGGATTGGCATGTCGACAACGTCGACACCCGAGCCGAAAAAGGCCGTGGTCGTGCTGTCCCTGGGGAGGCGCTGGCCGAGCTTCTCCTCAGGGAAGGCGTGCATCTTCTTAGGTGCCGCCCTGGGGCGCACCAAGTGCGGCGAGAAGTCGAACACGTTGGTGCTGCGCAAATTTTCCAAATGCAGGCGTGTGACCTCGGACAGCACGCTCCTCTCAGAAGCTGCCAGCTGGCGCATATCATTGCAGAACCGCTTGGGCACTCTGTGCTTTTTCTCGTGCACAAACCACGACAGGAGGCATCCGAACTTGATCGGGTGCCTTGGGAAATGGGCCAGCCAGTGAAACTTCGGCGTCATGTGTTCCTGCCACCCTGCTGCTTCACAAGCATCCAGAAACGCGTTCGTCCTGTTCCTGAGAGCGTCAGCAAACGCACGGGATGATGCTGCAGCTTCGATGCGCCACACCAACTCACACAACCGAACAAAAGCGGCGCACTCCGCGCGTGCTACCCCTGCAGGCAATATAACCGTCATCACATACGTATACATTATTGGCAGCAAAGTCAATGCCTCAATCGCGTGGCACTTAAACGCTTTCGCCTTGCCGTTGGAAGTATCGCGGCCCTTCTGAAAAAGCTTAGCCAAGTTATCAGCGCTGCCGTGCGCGATGGGCAGTGACCACATCTTGATGTATTCCTCGAAACATGAGTATACGTTGGACAGCCCATTACTCTTGCACTTGCAAGAAAGAGATGCGTCGACATGTTATAAACACACAGAATAAATAATGCGTGCGTCCAGTCGTGGCAATACTGGTCAACAGGTAAGATAATGCGATCCAGCTGTGGATCGAGCAGCATGTTCTGCTCATTATGGTTGAAACCGAACGCTTGCTCGCGGATCCTGGGGCCACACTCGTCATCCTCGCCTTCCCCTTCCAATCCCCCTCCCCTTCATCATCTTCCCACCCTTCATCGCCCTATAGGTCATACTCCCTCCTTTGAGTTTGCAGGCCCCCCGCAGGTCTTGAAATTGGCGTTGGTGTCCGTCGCGTGGAATGCAGCCAGCCGCCGCGCGCTCCCCCTGATGTCATCATTCGTCGCAAAATCGATGTCACCCTCACGCATGACGTCTGCTCTCAGCAGGGTCACCCCATCTTCGTCGGCCAGAGAGCTGTCCATCGCAATTACATTGCGGCAAAGCATGCAGCATTTTGTACCTGCACCTCCTTTAACCAGCCAAACCAACTTCTGGGCGCCGCCGTCCTGGAGAACCATCCCAGGTTTGCAATGTAACCTGGCTCCAGGCTCCAATGAAACGCCCGCTGTGTGCAGCGAGCAACCCGACCTGCAACGCATGTCTTTTATACGCATTTTGAACGCCTGTGCGACGCTTGCATCTATATCGGATACACGTTTTGACCTCAGGGCGCCTACGCAGAACCACGCATCCTCTTGCGACAACACTTCTGGCCCCAGTTCTAGAAACGATACGTAGAACATCCACATCTTCCTTGAATTCTCTGGGGGTAATTGGTTGCCTGGTGTTGCCTCACCAGAATAAAATATCAGCGACCACGGTCGCTCGAAAGAGCACGGCCTCGCCGCCAAAGTCTTCTGAATGAGGGCCCGCCAGTTGCTGCATTGGTTGTGCGCCACGTACAATATTGCAGGGAGATTGGCAACAGGAAACTCAATCTCGGAATCCTCGGCAGAGCAAGTGGTCTCGCGGAACAGGGTACCATAAGGAGTCGATTGGTTTATGACCGAATCTCCAGCATCACGGGTATCCTTCCGTGATGCTGAGAAGGGTTTCCACGTGACCTCGTCCAAGATTGCAGCCAGTGCTGCGGCAGATGCATGCGGACATTTCCTCCTCAATGATTCTATCTTCTGGTGCTTGTCAGGTTTGGGCACCATGAGCAGCGCGACCGCGAGCCCGCCCTCGAGCCATATACGGCAACTGCGCGCATGGGTGTTGGCGCGACAATGGCGCATAGAAGCGCATGCGTTTGCGTAGGAAATATGGGGGACCCGACACACATGCGACCCATCATTTGAAAAAGGGTGCTTGCACCGCGGGCGCAGTCACCGTTGCAGTCACCTGCGCGCAGCACTTCATCGATCACACCAAGGATTGCATGGCAACAGCGTGCGCATGGCATGCGCAATCACCTGCACCTCTGAACGCATGTCATGCAATCGGGCGCGCGTGCTTGAACGCATCTGTGAATGCAGAGATCCTGCAGTTGCAACTGAGTGCGCTCATGCAATCAAAACTGCAATCAGTATTGCAGAGTGCACATGCGTGCTGCCTGAATTGCACATGCAGTCATAACTGCATCGGCTGTTCATGCGCCCGCCCCCCCCCCCGAACTCACCTCGCCCATGCTTCCCCGCATGTGCCCCGCTGCCCCATGCACCCCCCCCCCTTCCCCCTTTCCCTCCACCGCCCCCATGCGTCCCCCGTCTGAGAACGGACCCCTCCGCCGATCACATCCCCTGAGAGCGTGGCCATGGAATGCCGCGATGTGCAACCACACAAACAACATTGCAGCCGCAGCTGCAAGCCCGAAGGCCGCGCCACGGGCGCGATTGCAGGGGGTGCTGCAGCGATGGGCGGAACGCGCGCTGCACGCGCAAATGCCGACGCGTAAGCACGCGGAGAGACGCGCCCAATTGCGCAGGCAAGGCACATGGCATGCGATACATTGTGTTCTCATATGTACGCTAGCGGTGATCGGTTCGCAAAGCTCCGAAGGAACAAGATGCGAGCAATGACGCACAACCCATACTCTATACTCATATAGTGCATTTATAGAGACCCGTCAGCTCACGCATCCAATCAGTGCTGATGCTCGACATATCTGACATATATCAAGCGTTCTTCTTGCTCCTCCACATCTCGCTTGCCGACCTGTATGCGTCCTTTGCATCGTCGAGCGCCTGCTTCTCGGTGCGGCCGTTTGCCTTGGCCCACTTGAGCGCCCTTCCGCACCACCTGGAAGCGACCGCATTCTGCGTGCACTGGCCGCCACACGGTTCAAACACGATCTTGAAGGCACCGCCCTTGGACGCCCACGACGCTGCAGCGGGCTTCTTCAGGGCGGGCGCAACGCCCGTTGCAGCAGCGGGCCTCTTCTTGGCCGCCGCTGGCTTCTTTGCAACATCCGTTGCAGCAGCGGGCCTCTCCTTGGCTGTGCGTTTGCCCTTCGTCGCCAAAGCGTCGAACGCCTGCTTCTCGCGCGCCCCCTGCGCGACGCGATCCGCAGCCAACGCTGCGCCGGCAGCAGTGGGCGCTGCGTCACCCGCCGCAGGAGCTGCGTCACCATCAGCAGGAGCTGCTTCACCGTCGCCGAGTGGAAGTGCTGCGACCTTGGGCTCTGCAGCGCGAGCTGCATCTGCGGCTGGGGCTGCGCCTGCAACGATGCTCTTGCCTGGCTTGAACGACGCGGCTGGCGCGTGAGCAGAGCTAGCGCCCGATTGCCCTGCAGTGTACAAACCATGGATCTGAGCGGCCAGTTTATCCAAGTCAGAGTTGCCGCCCCAGCTCGAGTGCCAACCACCGTGCCGATCCTGCTGAAGCGGGGTAAAGTCAGACGACTGCCAACAGCCAGCCCGCTCTTTCTTGAGCAATATGTTGTTGTCGCGCAGCGGGATGTGCTTGCCTAGGAAGGCGTGCAAGTCGATGAACTTCTCGACGGGCGGGTCGTCATCATCATAAGCAGAAAGATGCGGGCAAATCCGCAGGGCGCTCGGGATGCGTCGTAAGTGTCGACTTCGTGAATGGGGCCGATGTGTTTTTTTCATGTGGCCCACCAAATCGCGAAAGCTGTTGTAGATGCTCTGGTAGCTAGGCCAAGACTTGGTGTTCCCATGCTCGCACCAAATCAATACTACCATTGCCCATTTCAAGCACTTATCGTGCGCTGGCTGTAAGATCCCCAAACGATGCAACCGTGTTGCAAGGATGGCCATTTTCTTGGTCTCCGGCGCTCTGTAGTCCTCCAGGGCCATCCAATCTTTGCCCGTCAGGTAGTTGTATATGTGGGAAAGCGTCTGATCCCCAGCATCGCTGATGCTACTTGGGACCGCTGCAGCGATGTTGGCGACCTTGATATCGACTGCCGCCAGCACTGCGCGCTTCACGGAGGCTACCGTGCACTTCTTTTCAATCAACTCGGTGAGGACGATAGCATCTGGCGCTGAAAGCGCTGTGAATGATTGTATGCGAGTGCACAGGGATGCAGACAAGTTTTTCGGCAGCTCCTCGCTGTCGGGGCGCTTCGCCAACAAGTCCGAAAAGTCAGAAACGTCGCGCGTTATGTCCTCGATAGTCGGACGCCGCGCGGTGCACCCTGAACCCCTGCAGCACCTGCAGCCCCTCGAGGCTTGATCCGAACACGGCCATGGAATGCCGATCGCAATTGACAAAGAGAAAACATGAACGACTACATGGGTCGTCACAACTTGCGCAGGGCGCATCGCATGCATGACAGAGTGCAAATGGTAATGCGCAGATGGGATAACATCATGATGTCGGTTTAAGGCATCAATCTCATGTGCGTGCCAAGCCGATTGGCTGCGTGGATGCGTTTCCGTTCGGGGGGCTTGCGGGTCAGACTCGCAGCTGAACCTGGTTCGAACAGCGAGCGCGGGCCAGGGGCATGGCATCGGAAGCGCCGCAACTGGATCACAACGCGAGGCAACGAAACGCTGTGGCGGTGGAAGGCAATATTTGTCTAGCGCAGAAGCGCGCGGCTGGAACTCCGCGCTCGCTTGGCAAGATCGCTCGGCAAGATCCGTCTCATCGATCCTCCTCCGCCTCCTCCTCCTCCTCCTCCCCCTTCTCCTCCTCCCCCTCCCCCTCCTCCTCCCCCCCTCCCCCCCCCGTCCTGGCCGTGCTGCTCCTTCTCCTGATCCTCCTCCCCCTCCTCCTCCTCCTCCTCCTCGCCCCCGTCATCATCCCCCTAGAAAGACGGCGCCCCGCCTGGTGCGGGGCGCGCCCACCTCGCAGCGCGATGACCTTCCCGTGCGCCCCGCCCTCGTGCAACTGGCTGCGCAGGCACGACGTGCTCGCGAGGTCGGCGCAGTCATGACCTCTGGCATATCATGAAGGCGCTGCAGCCGACCGAGCGACGTCGGCTTCGATTGCGTGGCGCAGGAGCGCGAGCCAGTCCACAGGCGCCTCACATCGACGAAGACCTGCTTCGCGTATTTGTTCTGCTCCGACTTGTTGGCCACGCCCTCGACGAAGCGCTTGAGGCCGAGAGCCATCTCCTTCCATTCGTTGCGACTCTTCGTGAGGTCGCGGATCTTGGCCTTCATCTGCTCCTTCTCGCTCGGCCGCAGCGCCCGCGGCACATGCGGCGGCGCCGCCGCGTCAGCCCGCGCCTTCGGCGCCATCGCGAAGGGGGCGCGAGGAGCTCCCCATCCCCACCCCGCGGGCGCGAATGCAGTGGACTGCAGCCCTTGCCGTCGGGCGCGAATGCAGTAGACTGCAGCCCTTGCCGTCGGGCGCTAATGCAGTAGACTGCAGACATTGCCGTCGGGCGCGAACGCAGTGGGCTGCAGCCTTCGGGCGGTCAGAGGGAAGCAATGGGCAGCAACATGATGCACAATCTCAGGAACATCTGGCGAATCGGAGAGCAGCGGGAGGCGATGCAACAAGCGTTGTAACGAGAATGAGGACTGCATCGGAGGGCGATGCAGTCTGTGGCGGAGGGAGCGAGGGCGGCTGGAGACAAGACGCACGAGGCGGAGGGAGATGTGGTTCACAGATCCACGGGCGGTCGATCATCCCGCTGGGATCGCGCGCGGCCTTTTATAGGCCACGCGAATGTGTGGCAACCGCGCAGGCGGCAGCGCGTCATGGCGCTGCCCCAGAGCCTGCGCTCAGCCAAGTCTACCTCTTATGCTCTGCACGAGCCTGGGCGCAGAACAACACTTGAAAGTGTGAATACACTTTGAAGTCGGAGGCGGCGTCACTTCAAAGTGCGATCACACTTCGAAGCGCATATCCTGTTACTTCAAAGTGTGAATACACTTTGAAGTGAGGTTTCATCGCGCTTCAAAGTGTGATCACACTTCCAAGTGAGGCCGACCACACACTTCACAATGTGATCACACTTTGAAGTGACGTGGGCGCCGCCGCCGTGGTTCACCCACGGCCATTGTCAGCTGCGAAGCCGACGTGCCTCATAGCAGCGCCCCCATCACCTCATAGAGGAACGAGAGCGCCTCGGAGACGCCCACCAGCTTCTCAAAGTGGAAATCGGCCCGACTTGGGCTTTTCCTTGCCTTTGCCCTTGCCCTGGCCCTTCGAGTCGAAACGCTCGCGGGCCTCGGCCAAGGTGCGCTCGACCGTGTCGTAGTCGGCACTCTTGTAGGCCTCGATGGCCTTCTCGCCCTGGTCGGCGAACCAGCCGCTGCCCTTCTGGATCTCGCCGCTGGCCATGGCCGCGATCACTGCGTCCCACCCTGCCCAGTCCTCGGCGGCGTACTTGTCCGCCAAGCGCATGGGCGTCGCCGGCCAGCCGCCGCGCACCTGCTCGCCGCTGACGGAGCCCTTGTTGCAGCGGCGGCCCATCGGCGCGGGCGCCGCGGGCGGCGGCGGGAGCGGCGGCGCGAGCGCCGAGGGCGGTGGCGTCGATGGCGGCTTCGGCTGCTTCTTCGCAGCAGGCCGCGCCCTGATGATGCCGCCCCCTGCAGCCGCCGCTGCATCAGGCGCAGCCGCAGGCGCAAGCGCTGCCGCAGCTGCGGCCTGCTCGTCGAGCATCTTCTCGAGAAACTCGGCGTAGTGCACGACCTCGAGGAAGTGCAGCGGCTCATCCGTGAGGCCCTCGGGCGACTCCTCCTCCTCCTCATCATCATCATCCCCTTCGTCGCCCTCCTCCTCATCCTCCTCCTCGTCCTCCTTCCCTTACAGCTCCCCATCCCTTCTTTGGCCGCCCGAGATTCGGTTTGGCGGCTCCCCCCCCCCCTCTTCGGTTTGACGGTTGCCCCCCCCCCCCCGCCCCTCTTTGTCGCCAGCCCTCCGCCGAGCCAGCGTGCGTTTGTGATCCCACTGCCCCCTTTTCCCGCGGGCGGAAGGCCGTCGCGCGTGGAAAAACACACCGAACGCGCCAGAACGCGATCTCACAAAATACGAAAAACAACGTGTTGTTTGCATGGCCCGTTTTGGTCGGCAATGGTATGTTTTTCCACGCGCGACGGCCTCCCGCCCGTGGGAAAGGGGGCAGCGGGGTCACAAACGCATCTGCCCTGAAGCAGGAAGGGGAGAGGAGGGAGGAAAGACAAGGGCATGAGGAGGGAGGAGGAAGCTGGACGAGGCTGAAGGAAAAAAGATGAAGAGGGGAGGCATGAGAAAGAGGAGGAGGAGGAGGAGGCGGAGGAGTAGGAGGGGGGGCGATAGCCCATCGAGCCCTATATGGGCCCAGTCGTCCCCATGGGCCGTCGTAGGCCAACCGCTGTTGCAGGCGCACTGCAAAATTCAATCTCCCCCACCCCTTCCCCCGCCCGCCCCCTGGCCTTGACGAGCTCGGTCGGCCACGTCGTCTGGTCGCCGATCCCGCTGGCGTACACGCAGCCGTCGGGGTAGTACAAGATCGAACCCACGTCCAACGTGCTGGAGACCACCCAGCGCGAGAAGGTGTGCTCCTCGTCCGCATGCACAATGTACACCAAGAAGAGCTCGCTGGTGTTGGCCCCGTCGGGCGCGCCAGGCTCCTGCCGATAGATCGGCGAGCCGTTCACGTAACCCACCTTGTAGTACACGCCCTGCAGGCACTGCACCAGGCCGTCGTTGGCGTCCTCGTTGCTGCCCTGCAACCTCCTGAACGCGAGGCTGTCCGCGAACTTGGCCACGCGCTCGCCCTTGCGCGCCTCCGTCGCGGTGAGCAGCATCTGGAAGTCCATGCTGCGCGGCCGCGACGGCTTGGCACGCTTGGCAGCCTTGGCGTCGTCCTCGGCGGAGGCCGACCAAAAAAAGAAACAATCCGGTAGGTTGGGGCGTGCAAGCCCCCTCCACGAGGCCCATCGGGGCCTGATTTTGCAGTGGGAGCTGCAACGATGGCGCGCCCAGCGCGCCACCGTCTGTGCAGTCCACGCTCGCGCTGCCTCGTCGTGGGCCGCGATCGGCGCACGACGAATCAGCGTAAGCTTGGCGAAGACGGACGGGTTGATAAATTCTACCGTGTGCAATCTCCTGGGCGTCGCCCTGCTGGCCAGCATCAGCTGCTGGTGGCGCTGGCCCTGCCAGGAGCTCGCGCGCAGCCGGCATGGCGTCGAGCGCCCGAACGCGGGGCCGCGCCTGAAGCCCTCGAGGGGCTCGCGGGGGCCTCGGCAGGCCCCTGAAGCCTTCGAGGGGGCCGCGGGTGCCTCGAGGGGCTCGCGGGGGCCTCGGCAGGCCCGCGGCGCCGCAGGCTGGTGCAGCTATAGCCGCGAAAGGCTGGGACACAAACGGCAATGCGGCGAGGGTGCACTCAAGGAGGAGGTGGAGGTTCTGCAAGCAGATTAATGGCCAAGCTTGGCAAACATGCGGTGAGCGTATCTGACACTGCAAATGTCGAGCAACGTATCGCTGAAGACAGGCATGCGCAAAACAACGGAGCAACGCTGCATACCTCTGTGCATTTTATTTATATGCGAACAATTGCTGGTGCGCGCTGGCAGGTGCCGATGTGAAACATTGGCCGCGTGATCCTAACAATCGCGACTTGGAGCATCTGCGCGGTCACGTGCATCGCTATCGTTGACCTCGTGATCACTCTTGTCCTGCAGCGCGCTGGCATCCTCATCCTCATCGTCGGCGCCGTCCCTCTTGTAATTCGACCTCTTTGATGTGACGGTGGCGGTCGTGACGCCGTGCGCGAAGATGTATTGCACGAGCGTGCAGATGGAGTCGTCGGAAGCGTTGACCCACATGTGGTCGGTGCCCCTGACTGGGGGCAGCATCTTGACCGATGGGAAGGACGCGTCGCCGACTGAGGGCAATTCGACGTCCATCACCATGGGCGGCCCCTCTTTCTGGGCCCTGATCTTTTGGCGTGATTTACGCTTTGGCTTGGGCCTCCGCTTCGGACTGCTCCTCTGAGCAAAGAGGCGCCGCGGGGGGTTGCGCATAGGTGCAGCATCTTCACGAAGGAGGTCGTTCCTCGCAGCAAGAAGTGCTTTGTACCCAGGAGCGTTGGCGAGAGATGGCCTGGCCGTCGACTTGGGGCATTCCTCCCCAGAGCAGAGCAACAAATATTTGATCAAACTGTCATCGTATGGGTGCACCATGGCGTACACGTCGTCGCTGCATTTCTGAACAGCCCTGGGGGCCCACATGTGATCGCCAGCATTGACCTCAAGCCTCCAAGCAACCGAACATTCCAGCGTGGCCATGCGCCACGGCCCACGAACACAACGCGCGCAGCGCTCGAGGCAAAACGCCTGACAAGCGGGCCATCAATGGACGGTGCGCATGGCACGCGCGTGAGGAGTCGAACGCGCGAAAGAGAGGATGGCACGATCAAGACAGATGTTGGGAGGGGAGAGAGTGACGGAACAACGCATTGATCGAGATGGAGAGATATGGAAAGACGGAGAGACATTATAGTTGCAGGTGTAACATTGAGCATGTGTGTTTTCGCATATCCCTCGTTATGGCTCCACCCGCGCCTCTCCCGCAAACGACAGCATGCATGAGTGCTGCGGAGAGGGGTCGGTGGTGTGCCCTTGAAACACAACTGGGCGACATCTCAAATGTGAAAGCGTTGCATGTGTATGCAGTGTGCGTCGCATGGCGCTTTTAACCTGCGCCATTCGCACACCGTGCGGGGCGCGTTGCGCTGCAGCGCAATCAAACAGAGAGCGAATGGTGGTCGCACTAAATCGATGGAATTGGCAACTGCCCGTCGCCATTTAGGGAAGACCTAGCTCTTCTTGTCCCTAGCCTTGCCCTTAGGCTTGGCATCCCCCTCCGAGAGCTTGACCCTCTTTGCAGACTGCAAAGGCGCATGGTGCTCCTTGGCTTTATAAACGAGCAATTTGTCGAACTGCTGCAAGGTCTTGGTCTTCTTGTAAGCTTTGAAACTGATATGGACGGTGCTCTGTTGAACGAGGGCCACGTTGGCAAGGTCATCTTTGTCCGTCTCCCGAACCCACCAATAAGGAATGAAGAAGACGTCTTCTGATTCGGCCTTCTGCTGATCGGTCGCCCTCGTCGGGGGCGATACGTGCAGCACTGCGGACCCGCACTTGACCTGGACCGCGCCCTGCGACGGCTCTGCCTTGATCTTGTTCAGCTCAGAGAACGGGGCAAGGACGAGCTTGCCCTTCTCGATCTTCTGGGCAGCAACGACGACGCTGGGGGTAAGGCCGTATTGCAACATCGTGCCACCATTGGCAATCAATTCGAAATCTTTGAGGGCTTTGAACACCAAGAACAGCCCAAAAGAGCTGCAATAACCGTCCCGAGAGAGCCCAAAGAGGGTAAAATCGTTGATTTTCAATCGTTTTTCTATGTTTTCCGCCTTCTCACGGCTTCCCGCTTCCAGCCCTCAAAGATCGAGGATTTGGGAAAAAGAAAGGGGATTCCAACAGTTCATTTTTTTCATAAACAATGGAACTCCTATTCGGGGGTCCTACATGCCCAGATCATGCGCGACCGATTTTTTTCGGTAGCGAAATGAAAGACCGGTAACGACGTCGCTACAGAAAAATTCGGTAACGAGCGGTCGCGACCGAAAACGCCGTTACCGAAAAAATCGGTAACGGTCGGTAACGCCGTTACCGGTTTTTCCGGGCCCTCAATCTGACGAATTGAATTTGTCAGACCTGACGTTGCCGACCGTTACCGACCGTTACCGACCGTCGATTACAATGATGAGGTTGTTGGTGACGATGGTGATGTTGATGATGATGATGGTGATGATGATAATGATAGTAACGATGGTGATGTGTATGACATGTCTGACGATGCTGATGATGCTAATAAGTATGATGAGGATGAGGATGATGATGATGGCGATTACGACGATGATGACGATGGTGATGATGACGACGATGGTGTTTTTTGATGATGATGGGCATGCATGGGGTGATGATGGTAGTGATAATTATGAAGGTGACGCTGGCGATGGTGTTGGCGATGATGATGATGATGATGATGATGATGGTTTTGGTGATGATGATGATGATGATGAAGGTGATTGTGGTGATGATGATGATGAGGATGAGGATGATAATGATGATGATGAAAGTGCTGCTGATGATGATGATAATGATGATGATGATGATGATGATGATGATGATGATGATGATGATGATGTGAAGGTGATGGAGATATCCGATATTATAATACCACTCAGAACAGCATTGCCTCAGCCTTTTTTACAGTCGCTGCATGGGCGCTCTTTCCGTTTCGTCTCGCATTCCTTATTTCGGAATTTTCAGAGAATGAAGAGATGTGTTAATGCGTACACGTGCACATGTACTAATACATGCAGGGAATACATCAATTGACACACAGTGGTGCAACGGGCGAGACCAACGTGAACACGGTGGTGAAACCAGATGGTGAAACGCGGAAGAGAGGAGGATGACTAGGCTGATGTTTTTGATGATGCTGATTATGATGTCATGACGGCGGTCATGGTCATGCCGATGACAATGACGGTTACAACTACGACGACAGCAACGACGATGATGACGATGATGTTGATGCTAATGGTGTTGGGGATGACACCTAGTGGTTATCATGGTGATACCGACACCATGGTGATGCCCATACCATGACGTTGATCATGGCGATGACGCGGGCGACGGCGATGATGATGAGGATGATGTCAGACCGACACCATACATGACGCAAGACCTGACGTCAGACCAGTGTCGGGCCTGATGTCAGACCTGACGTCAGATCTGACGTCAGACCTGACGTCAGATCTGGTGTCAGACCTGACGTCAGACCTGACGTCAGACCGAACGTCAGACCGAACGTCAGACGGGACGCCCTTCCTGACGTCAGACGTTATGTCAGCGATCCTGATTGTGATGACATTGACGATGATGATTACGATGGTGGTGATGCTGATGATTACGACGGTGATGATGAGGATGACGATTTAGATACTGATGTTGATGACGATGATGATGCTGATAATGACGACGGTGATGATGAAGTTGACGATGATGATCCTGATGGTGACGATCCTGATGACGGTGAAGATGATGATGATATTGATGAGGAGGATGATGATGATTCCGATTGTGCCCATGATGCTGACGATGTTGATGTTGGCGATGATGCTGATGATGACGACGATGATGATGATGGCGATATCGACGATAATGATGATGGCGATGATGGCGATGATGACGATGATGATGATGATGATGATGATGATGATGAGTATGCTGATGATGATGATGTCGACGAGGATGATGGCGATACTGATGATGATGATATTGGTGATGTCGACGAGGCTGATTGCGATACTGATGATGACGGTGTTGGTGATGATGCTCATGATCATACTGATACGCATGATGATGCTCATGGAGATGGCGATGAGGAGGAGGCGGCTGGCGGTGATGACGATGACGATGATGAGGATGATGATGTCCTTGATGATGTTGATGCTGATGCTGATGATGATGTCGACGATGGTGAGTGTGATGATGTTGATGATGATGCTGATGGCGATGATGATGATACTGATGGTGATGATGATGATGATGATGATGTCCTTGATGATGTTGATGCTGCTGCTGATGATGATGATGTCGACGATGGTGAGTGTGATGATGTTGATGATGATGCTGATGGCGATGATGCTGATACTGATGGTGATGGTGATGATGATGACGCTGATGCGGATGATGGGGCGGACGAGGGGGGATGGGGGAGGAGGGCGAGGACGGGGGGACGAGGGGTGAAGGGGGAGGGGGAGGATGAGGAGGAGGAGGAGGAAGAAGAGGAGGACGAGGAGGAGGAGGAGGAGGAGGAGGAGGAGGAGGAGGAGGAGGGGGAGGAGGGTGGTGAGGATGCGTTGGTGCGTGCCGCCGCCTTCGGGGATGCGTCCTGCCCGACGACCCGTGCCCGATCATCAGCATCAGCAACATCATCAGATCAGCATCATCATCATCATCATCATCATCATCATCATCATCAGCATCATCATCATCATCATCATCATCATCATCATGATCGTCATCGTCACCATCGTCATCATCACCATCGTCATCATCATCGTCATTCGCATCAGCAGCATCAGCATCAACATCACCATCATCATCATCGTCACCAACACCGCCAGCATACTCATAAGATGTTTCATCATCGCCCTTATCATCATCCGCATCGTTGTCAGTTTCGTCATCACCAACAGCATCAGTATCATCAGCATCATCACTATCACCATCACCACCATCAGCAGCACCATCATCACCATCAGCAACAGCAGCATCGTCACCACCACCACCGCATCCCACCTGCTCCTCGGTATCTTCACCTTCTCCTCATCGTCACCCCCCGTCTCATCCGCATCCTCCTCGTCTTCCTCGTCCTCCGCCTCCTTCTCATCCTCCTCCTTCTCCTCCTCCCCCTCTCCCTGGTCGTCATTCCTCCACGCGCCTTTTCTTGCGCGTCGCCTGCGCCGTCTCGCGGCGCTGTTTCATTCGCCGATTGGCGCAGCTGCGCACCCGCGAAGCGGTGGAGGACGGGCGAGGATGGCGAGGCGGTTCTTGACCCACGATCCGAACAGTGGCGGACGATGTGCGGAATGGGTGGGGGGTGGGGCCGATGGGAGGGGGCGGGCGGGGTGAGGGTACGATGGGCGAGGGATGGGGGTTGGAGGATGGGGAAGATAGGAGGGTAATTGGAGGGCGATGTGACATCATTGTCGACGCGTGGACGAGGGAGTGCGACTGCACAGTGGAAGCCCGACCACAAGAAACCTTCCGCAAGGATCGCAACCTTGGGGCCCCAGGGCGCACATTGCTTTTTGATGCGAGAACGTCTAGCCTTCCACCGCGAAACCGTCGACACCCAAGAAACCCAGTGCACACTGGCGGAAAACATTATGTTTCTTGGCGTTGGCCCCCCACTGTAACGTGCCAGCTCGCAGCCCGCAGCGGAAGGCAGAGCGCCAGACCTTCATTCCCTCATCCGCCCGTCGTTCCCTTCCCCCCCCAGACATCCCCATATCCAATCTCCTCCCGCGCCCCCCTCCCAGGCCGTCCCCCCTCCCCTCCCACGCCCATCCGCGTGCCAGGGGAAGCGACACTCGTCCCTCACATTTCTTCCCGTCCATCACTGCTTGTCCGACCCCAATCCTCCTCATCCCCCTCCCATCGGGCGTGCCGCGGGCATTCCGCCAGCCATCTAGTCGTGACAGCACCGTGTGAACTCGAGGTCCGCCACCCGACATGGGGCGCGCGTGGGCGCTCTGTCTCCCCGTGCCCCCAGAGCGAGGGAAGGGGGCAGGGGAACAGCCACGGGAGGGGCCGTGCGATGGAGGAGAGGGGGGGGAGGGGCAGATGACGAAGGAAACGGGATGAGCAAGGGGGGGGGAGGTGAGTGGGGCACCCTAATCTTCACCCCTCCGCCTCCCCCATATCCTCCCTCGCCTCTGGCTTTCCACTTCTCATCCTCCTCCGCCTCCCTGTTCTCGCACCCCACTTCCCTATGCCCATCAGCACCACCATCATCACCCACAGTACCATCATCATCAGCATCATCATCATCATCATCATCATCATCCTCATCATCATCATCACCACTACCATATGGGGGCACCATTGCGGTTTCCATGACAAAGTCCCGTGTATGTCTGCCGCACCTAACCTTCTCTGCGATTTTGCTACACACCTTGTTGATGGGTGTTCCTACGGCCGAAGAGGCGCCGACACGTGTGATGAATCGTTGATAATCTTCGGGCTGGTAGCACCACGCGAAACGTGGATTGAGTGGTGTCTGGCGCACTAAGTGCCATAGGAAGTGGTGCTTGTTCACAACAGAATACTTGTATTTCGGGGGAACACCTTTAAACGCCCTGTCAGACAAGTATTGGTAGCACGTGAGGTAGTTATCCGCCGATGTCCTGAGTTGTGCGCACTCGGCGGGCGATAGAAAGAGCCCGCCCTGCTCGATGGCGGTATACATCTGGCACAAGCTCTTGAGCTGTAGCACCCTGTTTTTTTTTCTCCGTGGAGCCATCGTTGTACTCCCTGGCCAGCGCCGGGGCCACCCTAGCGAGAGAACGTGCTTGCGCTGCCTTTACTGACTTCGACAATACTGGGAAGTCGGAGTGGGGGGAGCCTTCGTCAGCAACGAACGTGCCGAACTTGAAATGGGTGACGCGGTGATCTAAACCGAGTTCGTCGTAGAGTTCCTGGATGCGTGCCCAGAGCCGCTCCACTATAATCGTCCTAACCCCGTGCTCCTCTTCGCAAACAATCTCGTAAAACAAGTTGGCGACGCTGTGGCCCGTGATTCCCAGGTCCATGGTGTGCATCACATCAAGCGATAGGGAATGCAGGGAGACCCCCCATATATTGTATATCGGATGGTCCACTACATAGTTTCGCGAGTGGTGCTTCCAATGGTTGGGTGAATCAGCATTGAACTCGTTGAACGGGTTGTCTGCTTTGTTGCACGGGCACAACCAACAGAACTCGTTGCTATTAGACCCTGGCATCTGCAGGTAGTTCGAGTAAAACTCGAGGTCGCCCAGGATGGCGTATAGAACCACCTGTTTGCCAACTTGGCCCTCTCTGGATCTAAACGCATGCCGTTCCAGTCCGACCCCCTCGGCACACCAAGGGACACCGTTCGGGGAGGCCCTCCTTCGCTCCCGCTGGCCCACTCACGCCCCCCTTTCCGACCGTGCCTGCCCTCCGCCCTTGCACGCGGCGCCCTAGCAGCGCGACGCCACCGCGCCGACCGCGCAGCGAGCCAGGCCGTGCACTGGGCGCCGTAGACACGAGCGGGGGAGAGAGATGAGCAGGATAGAAGGGGTGGCCCAGACAACATGTGACAGTGCACAACACCACGGTAGCCACGACACGACGACATGGGGTGATTGCGTGCACGGAGCGGCGTAGCCTTCCCAATCTCTCGATGGGTGCTTCCCCGACGCCAACGCATTGAAGGACCACCGAAGGATTTTCCATATATGTATGAAGGTGTCGCACCCGTGCTTGTTTTGTTTGGCAAGCGTGCTCAGGGGCCACGAAACCAAGGCCATTGTCAGGCTCTTTGTGTTACCCTTGGCCAGCAAACTCGCCATGCTGATTGATACCAGCGAGTCTCGGGTAAGGAACTCGGCCCCGTCACCGTGCACCCGCAATGGGATGCACGTGGAGGCGCGGTCGCGGACGTCCCATACAGGGTGACCACGTAGTCGTGGCTCGTTCCTGAGACGTGTTTGAGCGGCCGCTTCCTGGATCAAGCGAAAACGGTTAACGACAGACGTGCGTGTATATGCACGCATGTCGGTAACCGCTGCCGCATATATAACATGATACAAATACATGTATGTATGTATATTTATGCATAGATGTATGCATTTGCACAATGGTACAAATGCATATGCACACCATGCGTGCACGACCATATACATTGGGGCTGTCGGCGGGTTGGTTAGTTGTAGGTGGGTTGGGGGCGTTGTAGCTGGGCTGGGTAGGTGGATGGTTGGTTGTGGGTGGGGTTGGGGGCGAACTAGGTTGGTTAGCCATTCGGTGGCACCCTAAACTCACGCATTAGACATGTGTACGAATATACATAGACATGCCTGCAAAACTATAAAATGCGCGTCCTGCTGGCATGGTCCCAGAACTCACCCACGCCGGAGGTCCCGAAGATGTCGTGGAACTCCGAGGGGTAGTTGTGAAACAATGCTGAAAACCATTCGTGCGGTAATAGGACCGAGCACGTCGCGTCCGTCACTGTATTGGTTTTCGGGTCCAAGCACGGGACCTCGATGTCCAAGGGAAAGGGCAATTTGCTTTTGCCAAGCATGGTGTTGAGCTGCGAGTGGATGTTGCCAGGGTAGTTGCCCCATTGACCCAGCCCCGCCAGCTTGTTGATTTCTGGATGACGTAGGCCGTCCTTGTACGCTGCATGCGCCACTCTCTGAACTTCTGTTGCGGGCAGGAGGCCCCGCGTCCATGACCTCAGTAGATGGGTGCCTAGATTCGACCACTCCGACCCTGGGGCTGATGGGGCTGGTGCTGGCACGTCGTCGCTAGAGTCACCGTCCGCGGCGCGGCCATGGGGCGCCAGACGACGTGTTTTCCGCGGGGGGGGCATCTTGACCGAGGGGTGTGACGGTGTGACCTCGAGCCACGCTGTCTGTCGATTGAACGAGTAACGCACGTCGTGGCGACAACAACCCTTGACGACGGACGCTAGACACACAGCAGGGCATGTGATGGCCAGGGTGGAGAGCGAGGGTGTCTGCGAGAAGACGGGCTGCAGAGGCGCAGGCATTCTGTTGGCCAGCGCGCGCTTGGCTTCATCGCCAGCGAACTCGCTAGCAGCACATGCCTGGCGCGCTCGCCAGCACAGGCCTGGCCTTCGGGTGGAAGGCCAGGCAGCTCGGGCAGCAACGCGGACCGACCTGGAACGCCAACGCCCAGACTCATCGGATTGATCGTCCAAGGTCTCGCGGCCCATGTGGTGACAATCCCACCAGCCTTCTGGGCGTCGGTTGTTAAGAACGTTTCCTCTTCCACCCCTCCTTCCACTTCGGGGAGGGGTTTACCCCTCCTACCACCCCCTCTCCTGGACCTGGACGGCGGGTTCGCGCGTCGTCGGGGCGTTCAAAACGGCCTCGGCGGGGAAGCCAATGCACTTGGTTGTGCTAGGGTGTTTGCCCATGTTGGCCTCTTTAGGAGGGGTGCTGCAATTCCTCTCCCCCTCCCGTGATCGATCTCACCCAAGATGGCCCAAATATTACCCCCAGGGCTCCCAAGGGTGCCCCGAGAGGGCCCCAAGAGGTGGCCAGGATGCCCCAGAAGGCTCCCAGGGTCCCCCCACGAGGCCCCCAAGAGACAACCAAGAGGCCCCCAAAGACCCCCCAAAGGCACCCACGATGCCTCAAGAAGCTTCGGCGAACATGCCAAAGCATTGAGTTCACTAAGGTGTTCGCCGCATATTGGACTGATTGGGATGACTCCAAGAGCGCCTGGGGAGCTTAAGATGACCTCCAGGATGGCTCAAGATATCCCACGATGTCTCAGAATGGCTTCCTCCGCATGCTGCCCACTTCCCTGATCGAGGCAAGTCTTCTGGGCATCGTTTCTGGGTGGGCTGGTTGCGATTCGCGAAGCGTCAACAAGTGCTTTTCGAGCCCCACGGGGGCCCGCCGCACAGCCGACGTTTCGGATCCGCTTGACCATGATGCGACGTCGGTCTGCACAGCTGTCACAGCGCGAGCAAAAACGTTTGCAGCACGCCATTGCCATGCTACCCACACGCATCTTCGAGCCACCGTGGCACATGACGCGCCTTGCGATCCTGATTTCTGACACGTGAAACGGGCACCTGCTGAAATCATTTCTCATGATGGCAATGGCGGGCAGCGCCAGGGCTGCGCGGGGCCAACTACCTAGGACTCCGAAAGCAAGCTGATGCCCGAGGCGGCCACGAACGCGGCCTTCGACTGGCTGATGACCTTCTTGGCCTGGGCAGCGTTCACCGTGTCCTCCAGCAGGAGCTCCTCGGTGGCGTCCCCGAGCTTCTTGATGGCAGACATCGCCTCTAGACTCAACGCATCATTACCGTTCGTGTTCGATCATCCTCCTCCTCCTCCTCCTGCTCCTGCTCCCCCTCTTCCTCCTCCTCGCCCTCCTCCTCCTCCGCCTCCTCCTCCTCCTCCTCCTCCCGCCCGCCCGCCGTCCATATTTCCCTCCCTCCCTCCCTCCCTCCTCCTTCCTTCCTCCTGCATACCCCCCCCCATTCCCCATCCCCATCATCATCAGCATCAGTCTCGTCCTCATCCTCCTCTTCTTCTTCGGGCCGTTGTTTCGCACTGCCCTCCACGAGTCGAGGTGGGTCGTGAACAACGGCCCCACGACCAATGTGGGCCGCTTTCAGCAACCTCAACACCACCACCGCCTCCTAGTTCACCTCCTGTTCCTCATCCTCCTCAGCCTCGTCCTCATCCTTTTCATCCTCCCACTCCTTGTCCTTAATCCTCCGATCCCCCCTCCTCCTCCTTCTCGTCATCATCGGCATCCTCCCCGATGTGCCGCAGTCTCACCACCCTCAACATCCAAATCACCTTCCCCCGACTCATCCTGTTCGTCTGCCCCCAGTGTTGCCATTCCAGTCATCGGCCCCCTTGCCATTCATACATCATAAGTTCGCCCTCATCCCCAGCTGGCCTTCTTGGCCTGCTCCACGTCCTTGCTGCTGCAGCCGTCGCTCTGCTGGGCGAGCCTGGCGATGTTGATCAGCGCGCTGCCGCCGTCCTAGGGCGACGAACGAGGGGCGACGAACCACGACGACGACGGCGACGGCCACGACGGACGACGGACGGCGACGACGACGCGCCATCGGCCAAGTGCCCTGAATGGGTCCCGATCGAGCAAGCGGTGCATGGTCTGGTCTCTCCTTCGTTCCTCCTCATCGATCTCTTGCTCCGCCCCTTCTCCGAAGGAGAGGGGAAGGAGGGATGATCCTGATGATGATGATGCTGATGCTGATGGTGCTGCTGCTGCTGCTGCTACTGCTGCTGATGGTGGTGACGATGATGATGGTGACATGATGATGATGCTGATGATGATGATGATGATGATGATGATGAGGATGAGGATGAGGATGAGGATGAGGATGAGGATGTGGATGAGGATGATGATGTGGAGGAGGAGGAGGAGGAGGAGGAGGAGAAGAGGAGTAGAGGAGTTGAGGATGAGGGGGGGAGGATGGGGAGTAAGATGAGGGGAGGCGGAGGACTATGAGGAGGAGGATGTGGAGGAGGAGGATGAGGCGGAGATCGAGGCGCAGGAGCAGATCCAGGAGAGGAAGCGGGGACCATGACGGGATAGTGACATCGGCAGCCGTAGGGCGAGGTGACATGGGACGGCGAGGGGAATGACGTTCAGTCCGGGTCTCCTTCGTCGCTTTGTCAATCTTTTGCAAGAACTCGATGGCCTTCGCCTGGAACGTCGCGCTGTCCGCTTTGATGTCGTTGACCGTCTCGCAGCACACCTTGGGCTTCTTGATGTCACGCTTCATCTCCTGCAGCGCCTTGGGCTGGCGGGCATGTCATGGTCGAGCCTCCCGCTTGGGTGGCCCAACCATATACATACCCTGCCACGCTGTGGCATTTCACAAGTCATCACCGCTCCAACCTGACGCTCTCAAAGCGGAGCTGGCAGTTGCCAGCTCCGTTTTGGGAGCGCCAGGTTGGAGCGGCCCTTAGCGGGTATAGGCGGCACCCAAGGCGCAGAATTAGGCGCGTCTACGGGCGTGGATGTTGAGTGGGATGACCAGGCTGGCACATCGATTGGATATTCAGGCGGAGGAGGGCCCCGACCAGGAGGATAGGGACCAGGACATGTCCGACGACGGGGGGGGGGGGGGCAGGGCGAGGGTTGAGGAGACCGATGTCGGAGGGAGTAGAGCGCGAGCTTCGAGTGGTGGTTGTTCCATCAGATGCCTTCTTCTTGTTGCCGCGCCCGCGACCCGCCTCTGGCTCGTCATCATCCCTGTCGGCCACGCCAGGCAGGTCGAGGCCCATGTGCGACATGTTGCCTGCGAGCGAATGCACGGTTATAGGGGGCGCGGAAACACGAACAGGAGTGGTATGGGAGCGAGGGTGGAGGGTGCACATCAGGCTGTTTCACGGGTTCGACCGTGACCAGGCCGAGGGGGGACGTACAGGGATTCGTACAGAATATGGGGGTATGGAACATGTTATTTTCTTTGTTACTCATCTTCCTCCTTTCCACCGAACCACCGTGCCTCTCCCCCATCGCAATGATCTGCCTACTCGCCCTCATCCTGATGACGATCCTGTTCCTGCCAGGGACCTCCCCTTGCTGCCCATGCCGTCTCCTCATCCTTCATGTTCCTCCCCATATCTCTCCAGCGTCGCTTCGACGCCCAAGTGCCGTGGCTCACGAGATCCGTGCACATCTTCATGCCTGCCATGCCTGCGCCAAGCTCGTCGAAGGCGTCCCTCGAAATGCTCTTTTTGCCAGTGCCGCCCTGCTCTTTGCTGCGAGTGAACCGCTTCTCACCAGCGTCCTGGATCAGCTGGAATTGCTGGCGCCGCGGGTTGTCTGGGTTCGGGCGAGTCTGGGAGCCAAATCGATACATATAAACGTGGAGTGGTGATAAGGAGGGGGGTGGAACGAGGGGGGTGGTTCAATCACACCAGCCCTTCAGGGCGTAGGTGGTTTAGGGTGTAGTGTTTTACATGTGCCCCTCTTCACCTTGGGGGGCATGTCCCCTGCCCCCTCCCCATGGACCTGGGCGAGGGGTCCCGCCAGGAGTTTGAGCGTCCAAGATGGCCCGAAATGGCTCCAAGACCGCCTCGGAGAGCCCAAGATGAGCTCCAATATTGCTCAATGTATCCCGAGCCTCAAGGTGGCCCACACGTTGTTCCAATAGGCCCCACCACTGCTCTACGACGGCTCCAAGTGGCCAAAGAGCTCACCAAGGAGGGCCCGAAGAGGCAAAACTCGTGTCCAAAAACTAAGGGACACCATTGTGTTGATGTATTGACGTTTCGCTTCGGATGGCCTTCCGAGGCCTCAAGGCGGCTCCAATATGCCCATTATTGTCCCATGAGGTGTCCGCGGGGGCCTCAACGCGGACCCAAGAGCGTTCGAGGGTGCTCCAAGATCGCCCCAAGAGGGCATCAATAGGCGACGGTAGGCACTGTATAATGGCGAGGGTGATTCGGAACCCCATTTTTTTAACCGATGCCCCCCAAGGTGCCCCGAAGAACGCCCCCCCAAGGCACCCGCGAGTGCACCAATTATGCCCCCAAGAGGCGTCCAGGAGGTCCCAAGAGGCGCACGCGCTGCCTAAAAGGGACCCCACGAGATCCCCAAGAGGCTTCAAGGGGACCGCCGAGGCTAGGCATCAAACCACCAAGTCACAACAGGCATCCGACGAGGCTCATATGTTCGTACGTCGTTAGTCTCCTCCTCCTCCTCCTCCTCCTCCTCCTCCTCCTCCTCCTCACCCTCCTCCCTCTCATCCTCCCCCTCCTCAGATTCCAGCCCATCCTCCTCCTCATGATCCACTTTGTCATTATCCGCCTGCTCCTCCTCCTGCCCCTCCGACTTTCTGATCCCTCCTTCCCCCGCATCGGACGGCGTACCCCGCCTCGTGTCCTGCGTGCTACCTCACTTCCCTGATCACCTCAACTCATCTTGACATCGTTTCTGGACGGGATGGTGGGGGTACGCGAAGCGTCAGCGGTTGGTAGGGTAGATGTCCAATTCTTCCTCCCCTCTCACGTCCACCCAATAGATGGGCGGGTGCCCTGTGCACGTGCGACACCCATCGGAACCTCGATCTTGTCGTTCGCAACCATCTCGTCCAGCTCCGAGTCCGAGTACACCTCCAAGGCCCGCTTCCTAGTGCACCACTTCGCCGTCCTGGTGATCGTCTCGCTGAAGCTCAGCCTCTGCGTGATCTCCATGAACGTGTCGCCCAGCTGCGGGTCCACGAGGAAGCCCATGAGCAGCTTCTGCTTGGAGAGCTGCTTGCCAGTCGACGCCGTCGACGCCTGGGGCCCACGTGGCTGGGCGAGGGGACATATGAGGCGGAGATGGACGAGGGCGGGCGAGAGGATGAGTGCATGAGGCTAGGGAGGGTGGTCACACGGTGCCGTATCTGGGGCAGGTTTTATGGTTGAGCGCGTGGCCTCGACGCATGAGCATGAGGCAGGGAGGGAGGGGGGCAGAAGAAGGAGGAACAGGAGGAGGAAGGGAGGGAGGGGAGGAAGAGGAGACGGATGAGGCGGAGGATGAGGAGGAGCAGGACCAGGACGAGTAGGATGAGGATGAGGATGGGGATGCGGACGGGGAGGAAGGGGGAAGGGGATGATGATGATGATGATGAGGAGGAGGAGGACGATGATGATGATGAGGAGGAGGAGGGGGAGGAGGAGGAGGAGGAGGAGGAGGAGGATGGGGATGATGAGGCCGAGGGAGGGGATGGTGGTGAGGAGGATGAGGACGTAGTCGCATATGGAAGGTTTCCCCCGCGAGCCTCCTCGTAGGCCGCCGCAGCCTTGGGCTTCTTCTTCCTGGCGGTCTCGAACCGTCCATGCAGCGCCCTCGCCAGGGGCCATTGGCGATGCGGGCGCGTCGGGGGCGAGGCGTTCGCGGGCGGGGGCAACGTGACCACGTGACCGATGCCGCCGCCCACGAGCGCGTCGCCCCCGCGTCTCTCCATCGCTGCAGGCCCCTGTTTGAATCAAGATCGGCCTGATCTCCTTGTCCGTAAAGATGCACTTGAGGTGCGCGGGGTCGCTGACGTCGGCGTGGGCCTTGAAGAGGTCCTGCTTCTCCTCGATGGACGCGCAGGCCGCGGCCGCAGACGCGAGCTGCTCGCAGGACCACCTCCGAGCGGAGGTGGCGGGATCTACTCCCTTGCCTTCCCCACCCAGTAGATTGCTCCCTCCCACTCGTTTCCCGCCTCCACTCTCGCCAATATAGATGCACAATGCTCAGTCACACTGCCCAAGGGAAATGCGCGGGAGGGAGCAGGACACGCATGAGGGATTCCAGATGAGGAGATAACATGTATTAATGAAGTGGAAGGCGCAGTAGAAAGGGGGGGAGCGGCCAGGGAGGTGGAGTTCAAGCTCCGCCCACGTCGCTCCATCACCCGCGCTGGCGGGCTTCTTGATCACCGTGGCCCCCGCCTTGGGCTTCCCGCGGACAGCGGGGGCCTTCGCCGCAGCCTTGACCTTCGTCTTCTTCATCACCTGGACCATCGAGCCAGGCAGGCTCCTTGGACGCGTGGGCGTCGGGTGCGGGCTCGACTCTGCGAACCTGGAGCAGCTCGAGCCTCGCGCCTCTCGTGAGAGTCCGAACGATCTGTCCAGTCTGGCACCGCACGGGCCAGCCTCCGAGAACCACGTGTGCAGTCGAGCAACGTAGTTTCATGTGAGCGCGTGCGTGCGCGGTGAGTTTTTTTTTTTTTTTTTTTTTTTTTTTTTTTTTTTTTTTTTTTTTTTTTTTTTTTTTTTTTTTTTTTTTTTTTTTTTTTTTTTTTTCTCCATTTGTTTTTTTTGCTTGTGCGTGTGTGCGCGCATCGTGTGTTTTACTGATGTGACTGCACGATTGGTTCTCGGCTGCATCACGTCGGTCTGACGCCAATCTGACGTCAGTCTGACGTCATATGATCGATCTGACAAATGTCTGACGTCAGTCTGACGTCATACGATATGTCTGACGTTCGTCTGACGTCAGATGTTTGTCAGATGGATCACCTGACGTCGGACTGACGTCAGACTGACGTCAGACCGACGTCAGATTGGCGTCAGACTGTTGATATACGTTTACATTGCGTTTGTTTCTGTACCTGATCATCGACCGTGCGATGGGGGTGCGGTCACACTGCAAACGAGGACGGGCTGCATATCGGCAGGAGCGAGGGATGCCCGCCGAGGAGGGAAGACTGCACGACGGGCAGGGACTGTTGAGCGACGGGGGAGGGAGGATCGACGGGGAGGGAGATAAAACCATATAGCTAGATACCATACCACATGAACGGACATGGCCAACCGAGAGCGAGGGAGACACGATGAGAGTGGCATGGAGTATGGGGGGGGGGGGGATGCGGGGAGAGAACGGAACGATATAACGTGATGAAAGAAGTGGAGGACATACATGGAGTAGAGGGAAGCGTGAGCGATGAGAGGGGGATACGTGGGACTCGACGATATCATCCCTCGTCCATCGCCCTTCCACCCGTCCTCCACCATCCCCCCTCCATCCTTACATTCTCAGTCCTTCCATTCTCAGTCCTTCCCCTCTCTGGCATCCCCCATCCGTCTCCCTCCGTTCTGCGTGCCTCATATGATGTCTTGCGCACCTACTCCATCCTCCTTGTATCCACCCCCGTGCGCTCGCACATCCGGCCCCTGTCGCTCTCGATCCCTCCATGCCCGCCCCCCCTCTCCCCTCAATGACCACCCCCCATCTCGCCTCCACCCTTCCTCTATGACTACTCCGTCTAGCTATCCGTTCCCCATCCACACGCCAGCCATCGGCCATTCTCTCTCCACCCTACTGTCCCATCTTCCGCCCGCGCCTCCACCTTGCATCGCCAACATCCTCCATCGGCATTTCTCCTGTTCCTCACCCTCTTCCTCCTCTAGCGCCCCCCTCTTCACCCTCCTCATCCGCGCACCCACCCTCATCGCTCGGCACGATCGGCGGCCTGGAAGCAAGGGGCCGCTCGACGTGGGAATGAGACGGCGAGGAGGAGGACGAGGGGGGCGTGGCGGCCGAGCCGCAACCGCACCTTCAGACAGGATCCTCCTTCATCCTCACCCCCATGCTCCCCATCATCTTCCTCATCCTCCTCCTCCTCCTCCTCCTCCTCATCCCCCTCCTCCTCCCCTCATCCTCCACCTCCGCGTACTCCCCCTCCCCCTCCGCTGACCGCCACGTCAGTTAGCGACATCTAGCGTAAACGGGTGGGGTGGGGGTCGGGGAGGGTCGAGAATTGTTCGTGACCCCACATACACGCCTACACATCACGCGTGGGATGTCGAAGCTCTGTTCGGTCACTACCAACTTGACCAGTCGTATACACTACCATGTGAATCCCAACAGCCCTTTATGGCGTGCGTGTGTGATCCAGCGTGTCGCGTCGTCAGTCTGCCCCTGTTCCCCTTCGGGGAGGGGTGTGTTCCCCCCCCATGCCCATCCCGTGGACGTGCATGGTGGGCAGGGGGGAGGGGTTGGAGCGTACAATCGGGCACAATATGGCTCCGAGAGCACCTCGCAGAGCCCAAGATGAGCCCAAATATGACTCACGATACCCCACGGTGGCCAAGATGGCCCCCACGATGGTACAACATAAGCTCCAATACAGCCCCAAGGCGGCTCCAACTGGCCAACGAGCTCCCCAATGAGGCCGTGAATAGGCAAGCACGTTTCCAACACCTAGGGGGAAACAACGTGTGCGACTATCTCGCATAGTCGCTTCCGACGGCCCTCCGAGGCCTCACGATGGCCCCGCGAGGGCTCACGCGGGCCCCAGAGAGGCCCACGTCAGCCCCAAGGGCGTCCACGTGTGCTTCAAGAACTCACCAAGAATGGCCCAAGAGGCGATGCTCGGCACCCTAGAACGGCGAGGGTAAGCATGGATCTCGTGTTTGATCGATGCCCTCCAAGATGGCCCGACGAGCGTCCCATGGCACCCACGCGTGTCCCAAGAGGGCCCCAATAGTTGTCCAGACGGCCCCACGAGGCGCCCAAGCTGCCTCGAAGACGCCCCCAAGGGGTCACCACGAGGCTGCAATAGGCCACCCCAGGCACCCGAGATGTCCCCCCCCATCCCCCAAATTTTCCCAGAGGCGCCCATAAACACGTACAAGACATGCCCGATGATGTTCTTAGGTTTGGCACTTTTTCCCGATTCCCCCCTCCTTTTTCTGCATAGTATGTATCGTGTTCTTCCTCCTCCCTTTCCTCCTCCTCATCCCCCCTCCTACTCTTCATCCCCCCTCCTTATCCGCTCCATCTTTCTCACCTTCCTCCTGTTCCTCCGCCTCCTCCTCCTCATCATTATCATTCCTCCTCCCCCTCCCCTCGCCTCGGACGGTTCACCCCCGCCTGTTGTTCTTATGCACGGCCCCCTTACTTGATCACCCTAACTCTCCTGGGCATCGTTTCTGGATGGGCTGGTGGTGATGCGCGTGGCGTCAGCTATTAACATGCCGATAACCACGCTTGTTATCGACTCAACCAGCACCTACACCCGTGGTTAGGGCGAGGTATCCATCCGCGAAGCCTTGAGACACTCTAGGACGGGGGTGTGACCATGAGGAGGAGGTGAAGATGTTCGAGGGTCGGGCGACCAGTGGGAGCTCAGCGCACGGACCACTGGAAGCTCCGTTCAACTGCGTTCGAAACTCAACGCGCGGCGAGCATTGGAAGCGCAGCACATACCCCGACAGTGTCGGGCTTCCTGTCCCTGCGCGCGATGCGCGGCGGCAGCAGGCGCTCCCTGGCCTGCTGCGAATACCGTGTGGTCTCCGCCTCCTCCCCGATCCCCTCTTCGACCCCCCCTCCTGTGAGAATCGCAGCGCGCATCTCAACGCTGGCGTGTCGCGTGCCGAGGGTGTTCGGCATCCTCCTCTCCCTCATCGTCCTTGTCCTCCTCTTCCTCCTGGTCAGTATTGCCGTCCCTCTCGGCACGCGTGTGCTACTTCGCGAGAAGTGTGCCACGATGCGAGACGAGCTCCTCTTTCGAGCAGCCCGACCGACATGCGTGCTGCAGAAGTTTGGCCAACATCTCGGCGTGCTTGGCGCACATCGAGGAGCCGACCTGGACCAGAAGTCGTGGCTTGCCTCCCTCGTCCTTGTACGTGACGCACGAGGCACTCGTGCCGTAGCACACGTTGAGCTTGCCGAGCACAGGGTGGTTCCCTGTGCGCGGCAGGTTCTTGAGGTCGGCGATGGTGTTCTTGACCTTGCCGCCCTCGGCCTTGCTCTGGGTCGTGTTCTTGCCCTTGCTCGCGTCCTTGCTGGCGTCCGTGCCGTGGGCCCGCTTCTCCTTCACCTCCGCCTTCGGACGACGTTCAAACCGTGGCAGAGTTTGGAGCTCACAGAGCGGATCTAGTCCCACCAGCCCTCTGGGCGTCGGTGGTTTAGAGCGTTTCCTCTGCCACCCCTCTTTCCCCCCTTCGGGGAGGGGTTTACCCCTCCCCCTACCCCCCCCGTCCAGGCCCAGGATGGGAGGGAGGGGTAGAATGTCAGATATGGCGCGAGCGCACCTAGCTTGCCCCACCCCCTCCCCTGGACCTGGACGGGGGGGGGGTCGCGAGTCGTCGGAGTTTCCAAAACGGCCTCGGCGAGGAAGCCAACCTCATTGTTTGTTTACTAAGGTGTTGGCCTCATGTTGGCCTCTTGGGGGGGCTGCAATTAATAACTTCCCCCTCCTGTGATCGATCTCACCCACGATGGCCCAAAGATGCCCCCCCCCCATGCCCCCAAGGGTGCCAGAGGGCCCCAAGAGGTGGCCAGGATGCCCCAAGGGGCCCCCATGATGCCCGCACGAGGCCCCCAATAGACCCCCAGGAGGCCCCCAACGACCACCCAGAGGCGCCCACGATGCTCCAAGATGCCTCGGCGAGAATGCCAAAGCATTGGTTTCACTGAGGTGTTCGCCACATCTTGGCCTCTTGAGGGGGGCACTGATTGAGGTGACTCCAAGAGCGCCTGGGAGAGCTCAAGATGACCCCCAAGATGGCTCAACCTATCCCAAGATCTCTCAGAATGGCTTCCTCTGCGTGATGTCCACTTCCCTGATCGAGGCAATTCCTCTGGGCATCGTTTCTGGATGGGCTGGTGGGCATTTGCGAGGCGTCAACAATGTTTCTCGATTGTGTTGGTCGCGGCGTTCGGCATTGCCAGAGGTGGACATATGCACATCTCTCTCTCTAAATATATGGGGCATGGGCAAAAGGAGGGACGGGGAGATATTCAGGTTGGCCGTTTGATGTGGGCTCCTCTGTTTCTTGCATTTCCTCTGTCCCTCCGCTTCGGCATCGCTCCGCCTCCACCTTGTCTGCCACCGTGACCCCTGCCCCCTCCACCTCCACCCCCGCTCATCCACACCCTCGTCCACAGCATCGTCATTAGTCTTCCTATCCGTCCCCCCCCTCATCACCACGACCCAATCCTGCCTTCAGCTTCCTCTTCTTGGCTGGCACGGCCTCGGCCTTCATGGCCGACGCCAAGATGAACGCGTCATCCTCGGACTCGGCTGTAGCACCTAGGTCGACCTTGTGCTCGTCGGGCCAGCCCTTCAGCCACTTGGAGAGCTCCTGGCCGCGGGGGAAGTGGGAACCGAGGCAAGGGCGGCTACGTGGATGTTCGGAAGCAGAAGCGCGGGCCAGGTGGGCAGCACAGCGGGACGGTAGAGAAGGTAGAGGGAGGCGAGGCAGGGATATACACCCCCAGGGATGGTTCAGACCTTTGGGGTCAGGTACGAAGACTTGCCGCGGGGCTAACCAGGTGGGCGAGAAGGCGCATGAGACACAGATGTGGTCATGATTGTCAGGAGGGCGTGGATGAGGCAAACTACGGTCATGTAGCACATGCGTACGTATTCCCTTGCCCGTGCGTTGTTGTCCCAAGAACCATGTGAGTCCAACGCTGATGGTAAATGTTGATGGTGGTGATGCTGGTACGGAGGGTGATGCTGATGGCGATGGCGAGTCTGGTGGTGGTTGCGATGCTGAGGGCGGGGGTATCGATGGCGATGTGCGGCGATGATGGTGGCCTAACAATTGCGACGATGTCAATGGTGTTGGTGCCGACGGCATGTTTTATGGTGAGGGTGATGGTGATGGTGGTCGCCATGAGGTTGAGGAGGTTAATCGTGGTAATGCTAATTTTGAGTACGATGATGGCGCCGACGGGGGTGATGAGGTTAACCGTGGGGTGATGACAGCTATGAGTCATGACAACGACGACTACGATGGTGTTGGTGCGGCTGCTGGTGATGGTGGTGGTGTTGCTGATTATGATGATGACGATGATGGTGACGACGGTGCTGATGACGGTGGGCGTGATGGTGATGCTGGTGATGGTAACGGCCATGCGTTTTGGCGATGGTCACGATGCTGGTAACGATGGTGATTACGATTGCAGATTGGTTTGGCTACCCCACACAGCCATCGATGGTGAGTTATGTAACGTAAATCTCGAACGCGAGCAAGCATCTGACACGCAGACCGAAATGCAAGTAAACCTTACGCAAATCGTGCAAGATCAGCATCATGCACCCGTGTCGTTCGTGCGGTCCTTGTAGTAGTCCCAGTATGTGTGTCGGTGCTCAGTCCCCAGCACCGCCGTCCTTCATCCAGGCCGCGAGCTGCAGCAGCAGGTCGTCGCTCAGGGGCGGCTCGTCCTGTGGTGGGCTGTCCTCCATGTTGTCGTAGCTCGCCAGGCGAAGCGTCGGCGCGCCCGAGTCGACGGAATCTGACGACCACGATGGGCGGAGCGAGGTGTCGCGCACGACGTCCACGGGGGGCATCACCACCTCCTCTTTCGACTCGGGTGGCGGAGACGCAACCTGCAGCTGTTTCGCGCGTCGGTGGCTGCCTCCATCTGGGTGGGGCCGAGGTGTCATGGAGAGCATCGGACGAGTCAAGGGGTGCGGGGTGCACTTTCCGACCGCCCCATCACGTCAATCCCAGCCTAACCTATCGCCCCGTTACTCCGAAGCTCTCCATGACGCCCCAACCCCGCCCAGATGAAGGCAGCCACCGACACGCAAAACCACAACCTTCAGCGGGTGCACCATCGAGGCGTCGTAGTCGGACGGCGGCGTCGGCGTGTAGATCGGACTGCATTGCTCGGCGGCCGTCTTCATCCCGATCCTTGCCTTCTTGGAAGGAGGCGTTTCGTTCGGCATTGATGGCATTGAAGCCGCACGCTTTGGCCTCGCCATGATGCGCAAGTGGGGGGCGCTGGTCGGCGACAGGGCGACGGCCTCATGGGCGCTCAGCTGCCCGTCGGAGCTGCCCCCCGCCACGGAGACGATCTGCTGCCCGTCGGAGATGCCCTGGACGGCGTCCGTATCGGAAGCGCTGTCCGACGCGACGACCTCGACGAGAGCCTCCACCGCGGGCTCGGACTTGCCACCTGAATCCTCCTCATCTGCTGCCAGATGCTGCCAGTCGCGGTCATCTGGCAGCACCTCGCGGTCATCTGGCAGCACCTCGGCCATCAGGACCGCTTCATCCTCTGCAATCTGGCGATCAACCTCCTTCATGCGTTCACCATGCGCCACAGCGGCAGCAATCGCCTCTGCGCGGGTGTCGGGTCTGTCATTGGGCGCCGCGAAGCTCCGCCCGCGCTCAAGGCGGCGATGCCCCTCCGATGGCGACGTCCTCATTGCCTGCTGGAACTCCGATACCTCGGGCCCGCCCTCGCGCGCATCGGTGTTGCGAGGCTCACTGGGGTCTGCCCCCCAGCGCGAGGCCGCGCTGATCGGCGGGGCGAGCGCGGGCACGGACTTGTGTCTGCGGCGGCGCTCCTGCCCAGATGGCCCAGCCATGGCCGCCGGCGGCGAAGACGGGGAGCGAGACGCGCAAGGACGAGCCACCATCCCGTGAAGGCACTACGCTCCACGAGCTCGCTAAAATTGTTTGCACCAAATGGCAACTGATCGACGATGATTACGGCGCGTTCTAGTTACTCCAGGTTTCGTAATAAAAGGGAGGGGTTCTGGACCCTCCAAGCCAAGCCAGTTCAGACCTCCCCCGTGGGAGAACCCTCCCAAACATCGTCCCCAGACCCCCCAGGCCCTCTAAGATAGCCTGGAAGAGACCCCCCCCGAAATGAGACCCCCCTCCCTTTATTGCGAAATCTGGAGTATGGTGATTGATGTAGTGATGCTTGCGGCGATGATGGTGGTTGCGGTGAGGTGCGTGGTGGTTTCGGTGATGTGATTTGACGTTATGGCGATGTGTTATGGTATTGATGTTGGTGACTAGGCTGGTTAGTTTGATCAGTGTGGCTGTGCTGACTGCGCCAGCGATGGGGGTCATGGTCACGGTTGGTGGACCATGTGCTGATTTCTTCTGGTCAATACAATTGCGCGTCGAGCGAGAGCCCATTTTGAAACGCTACGAGCTTCCCTTTCCATCCGTGCAGCTGCTGGAAGGGCGGCGATGATGACGTGCACTCGGTAGAGGCTGCTGGGGAAGTAAGGCGGACGGGGAGGACGAGAGGGGACGATGAGCGAAGGGGCGAGTTGTGGGAGGGGGTACGGGGAGGTGCACAGGGAGGGGGGTGGTGGGACAGGCGAGATAAGGGAGGAAGGGAACTGTGTGGGAAGACACTAAGCAGGGGCGAGGCATGAGGCTGGGTGAACAGCAGGGGGCCCCGCGCCCAAGCGGCAACGAGTCCTTCAACTCAGCAGGGCTGAGGTCGTGGTCGTCGGTGTTGCCCGTGTCGGCGTCGCCGTCGGTGATGGTGCCCGCGACGTCGTCGTGGTCGTCGAGCGTGCCTGGCGGCGGGTGCCCCCCGCTCGTTCGCAGGTTTATCCCCCCTCTTCGCCCCATCCCCTGTCCTCCCGCGTCGTTCTCATCATTGTCAGCACCAGGCTTGCCATCGCCCTCATCACCAACACTACGACCACCATCGCCCTCGGCATCGCCACACGTGTGTCATCACCGCCGTCATCATCACCAGCGCCGCCATCACCAGTACAGTTACCATGATAGGCATCATAGTTACAATCACCATCAGCCGCACCACCATCGTCGTCATCACCATCATCATCATCATCATCATCATCATCATCACCATCATCAGTATCATCAGCATCGGCATCATCATCATCATCAGCAGCACCATCATCAGCATCATCACTATCATCACCATCACCATCGTCAGCAGCGTCAACATCACCAACAACAATATCATTACCACCATCACCATCATCAACACTAGTATCCCCATCACCATCCGCAGCACCATCATCATCAGGATCAATATCATCACCATCATCATTACCAGACTCATCATCGTCATCGCCACACTCCGTCGTCCTAGTCACCGACCTTGTCGTCGCGATCACCATCATCGTCGCCATCCTCGCCACCAATCACATCTAACCAGGTTTTACCGTTGTTCCCACTCACCCCATCGCCCTCCATGTTTCTCCATCCGCATCTCCCCTTCCGTCTTCCTTAGCGCGCGTCGCCCTCCATCCTTCATTCATCTTTCCGCGTTCGCTCGCCCTTGTTCCGTATCCCGTTACAATGCCCCGTCCCGTTCTCCATCCTCCAGGCCATTCTTTTCGTTGCGTGCCATTCCCCTCAGCTTTCTCCTTCCCCTCCTGATCGAGCCCCCCTCCATCCGCCTCCTTCTATTCGGCCCATTTCTGCCCCTCCACCGCCTCGCCCTGCTGCTCCTACTCCTGCTCCTGCTCCTTCTCCTCCTCTTCCTCCTCCTCCTCCTCCAGTATCGCCTGGCTCTGAAGCAGCGCCGCCATCATCCACGGGGACCATCGTGACCACCTGGGCGACGTCGTCGGGGTAGTATGCGCCGCCAGAGGCGCGCCCGCGCGCCTCTGGCGGATAGCGCCTCCTATGAAGCGCAGGGGGGTGGGGGGGGAGCGACAAACATCATCACCGTCGTTCCTCCGCCCTCCCGCTTCCTCATCATCCTCTTCCTCCTCCTCCTCCTCCTGCTACTCCTCCTCCTCCTCCTCCGCATTCTCCTCCTCCGCCTCCTCCCTCCCTCCTTCCTCACCCGTCATCTCCTCCCGCTGTGCCTCTCCTCATTCGTCTCATCCCTCTTCACTCTCCATATACGTCCTCCCCTCTCCCCCTCATTCCGCCCTCCTCCTCCGCCTCCTCCTCTCCTTCTCCTCCGCATGTTCTTCTTCACTGCTCGTGCTATGCATCTTTCTCCCCCGTTAAACATATTCATGCTTCAGAGACCGATTGTCCTGGGCGGCGTGTCCTCGCGGGTCACCCCCATCAGGTGCAACAAATACCACATGGTGTCTTTCTGGGGCTCGGTGCATTGCTGGAGGGCCTATGGGCAGCCAGGTGAAGGACGCGGACATGCCGCGGTCGAACGCAATGGGGAATTGGCACGATGCATACACCGTACTATGCATGTTCTGACGTCCCCCGATCTGACGGAACAGATGACGTTCATGCTTCAGAGACCGATTGTCCTGGGCGGCGTGTCCTCGCGGGTCACCCCCATCAGGTGCAAAAAATACCACATGGTGTCTTTCTGGGGCTCGGTGCATTGCTGGAGGGCCTATGGGCAGCCAGGTGAAGGACGCGGACATGCCGCGGTCGAACGCAATGGGGAATGTTGGCACGATGCATACACCAGTGGTAATGTCAGGTCTGACGTCAGATCTGACGTCATGCCTGAGGTCGGGTCGACGTCAGATCTGACGTCAGACCGACGTCAGATCTGACGTCGGACCCTCGGACGTCAGAGTTGACGTCGGTCCGATGTCAGACCCGACGTCAGTCCAATGTCAGCGCACCATCGTGCCCGCCCCCGATGCGCTCGACCACGGCACTTCCTTCCCCGTCTCTTGACGAGTCGACGCCTGTCGCCGACGAACAGCATTGTCACGTACTCTGCGGAAGTGCTTCATCATACATACTAATTTATCTGCTAGACTTCCTCCGCGGGCAGCAGGAGAACCAGCTGGTTCTTGGGAGGCTGGGGGTGCGAGGGGGGGGGGCTGACGGGCGGGATGGGGAACGAGCGGGGCGGGGGGGGGACACGCTGACAGGAGGAGGTGGAAGCCAACGAGGTGGTTTGGCTGAACACTGAGGGGGATGGTACCAGTGGGAGGGGGACGGGCCAGCACCCTCCTGCCCCAGTCTCTGGCATGCCCCGTTTTACCCTCCACCCACACCCCTCAGCCCCCCCCTCCCCTCCCCCTCCCCCGCCTCAACCTCCTCCACCCATATCCGCCTCCCCCTTCTTATCATCATCGTTCTCCTCCTCCTTCTCCTGGCCTTCCCCCCCTCTTCACCCCACATCCGCCTTCTCACCCTCCTCCTCCAAGCCAACCCATCATCGCGCCCCCTCCTTGGGATACGCAGTCAAGACGTCGACGCACGCGTCGCGCACCTCCGTCCAGTTGGCCTCGGCGTTGGGGATGTGGCGCAGCAGCACCTCCACCTGGAGTGCGGGGTCACGTGCCCCCATCCCATCTCCCACCATTCGTCGACCCCGTGCCCTCCGACATGCGATGTTGATGGTGATGGGTACCACCGCCATCACCATCACCAGCAACATCATCATCAGCCGCATCAGCATCACCATCAGCATCGTCATCATCATCATCAGCATCATCGCCATCGTCATCAACACCATCATCATCATCATCATCATCGTCATCGTTACCATCCTCATCAGTATCATCATCAACAACATCGTCAACAGCATCAGCATCATAATCCAGCACAACATCATCAACACCAGACTCAACATCACCATCATAACCACCATCAACAACACTTAAATCACGATCATCATCATCACCACCATAATCACCGTCAGCGTGACCATCAGCATCATCAGCATCATCAGTCGCATCATCATCATCAGCATCATCATCAACAACAGCAGCATCATCATCAGTATCAGTACCAGCAGCAACATCTGCCGCATCAGCATAATACTAGTCATCACCACCACACCACCATCATCACCATCATCGTCATCATTCCCCTTCCCCCGTCAGCTTCTTCATTATCCGTACGGTTCCTCCTTCCCATCATCGCCCCCTTTCCCCATCCTCATCATCGCCTCCCATCGTCCTCCCTGCGTCCCCCCCAGCTCACACCCCTCGCCGCTATACCCCCTGGCAGCCTCGTCATCCGCCTTCGTGCCCTCCCCATCCGTCTCCCCGTCGGCCTCGTCATCTCCCTCCCCTCCGTCCCCTCCTTCGCATCCTCCTCATCCTTCTCCTCCGCCTCCCCTTCCTCCTCCTCTTCCTCCTCCTACTCCTTCGTCCCATCCTTCCCACCATCACCACCATCACCAATCATGAGATCGCAGGTGGTGTTCGAAAGCGAACCGAAATTCCCCGTCGGACCACCATGTCAGGGTCCTTCGTCATGCTGGGCGCGTGGGCGGCCTTGTCTTTCGTCAAGTGATGGTACCAACCTACGTTGAGCGAGTTCTTCGCCCCGACCCGCTCGACATATGCGAGCAGCTCCTGTGTCAACTGGCCGCGGTCGCCCAGCGGGGGGACAGGGCGGCGCACGACGCCCAAGTCCCTCGGCGAGGGCTTGGGCGAGGGGGACGGCACGGGAGATGGCGCGGGCCCGCCGCATGGCGTGCGGCGAGGGCACGGGTCGCGGCCGCGATGGCGCGACATGCGGCCTGAAACGGCCTAAGCCAAAATTGGCTGGGCGAGGGGGGGCAGCGTGGAGGGGAGCAGCGTGGAGGGGGGTGCTTGGTACATCGCCCCCCCCCCCCCCTCCGATCCACCGCCGCCTCCTCATCCTCCTAGTAATCGCCCCCCCCCCTCCTCCTCATCGTTATCGTCCACCTCTTCCTCCTCATCTTCTTCCCCCCGTCTTCGTCAACCTGGCCAGCAGCAGCTTCATCATCATAGCCATGGACATCATAATCAGCAACCTGATCACCATCACCATCATCATCGCCATCATTGTCAACATCACCATCACCGTCATGATCAGCATCATGATCAGCGTCATCATCACCATACTCATCATCATCAGCAACATCATCATCACCATCCCCCGCAGTGACGGCATCATCATCAGCTTGTTTCTCGTCAGCATTACCCTCCACTTCACCATGATCATCATCATACTCACCATCCTCATACCCCCCGTCAGCAACATCATCAGCATCAACAGCATTGCCTGGGCGAATAGGCAGTAGGGCGGATATGCAACGCGGCGGGTCTCATCATCATCATCATCATCCTCATCATCATCACCTTCGCCACCACCACACTTATCATCATCATCATCAACATTAGGTTCATCATCATCACGACCACCACCACCATACTCATGATCATCATCATCATCATCATCAGAATTGTCACCTTGAAGATCATCAACTTTGTCATCCGCGTCCTCATCCGTATCACCATGACCATCATGAACTGTATCGTCAACATCACCATCAACATCGCCATCATCAGCATCACCATGATCGTCATATGCATCGCCCCCTCCGTCGTCGCCATCATCACCATCATCACCACCATCAGCAGCATCAGCAGCATCAGCCTTTTCAGCACCATCATCATCATTATCAGCATCAGCATCACCATCATCACCATCATTACCATCATCATTGTCGCCGTCATCACCAGCATCGTCATTGTCATCACCATCATCGTCATCGGCATCAGGATCATCATCATAATCAGCGTCTTCTTTTGCATCGTCATCATCATCGTAATCATAATCCTCATCGGCATCGTCATCATCATCATCGTCACCACCCTCATCGCATCACCATAACATTCATCCTCGTCCTTATCCTCATCATCATCTTTCTTAGTATCATCCTTATCAGTATATTCATTGCTCGCAGCATGATCACCATCAGCAGCAGCGTCGTCGCCATCAACATCAGCAGAAGCATCCTCGTGGTCATCATCAGCACCATCACAGCATCATAAATCATCATCGTCGTCCTCGCCGTCATCATCTTCATCATCACCATCATGGTCATCAGCATCATCGTCACCATCTTCTTCATCATCATCGTAATCGTAAGCCTCATTATCGTCATCGGCATCGTCATCATCATCACCCTCTTCATCGCATGACGAAAATGTTAATCCTCCCTCTCATCCTCGTCATCATCATCTTGTTCATAATCACCCGTATCATCATAATCATTGCTCGCGCGATGATCACCATCATCAGCATCGTCGACGTCATCAGCATCAAATAATTATCCTCGTGGTCATCTTCAGCATAGTCACATCATTACAAGTCAGCATTAGCATCATACTTGGTATTACCACTATCATCATCATAAGCATCATCATCATCATCACCATCACCACCACCACCATTCTCATCATCACCATCATCATCGCCATCACCTCCATCATCTCCATCAGTAGCATTAACATCATTTACATCATCAGCATCCTCATTATCATCACCATTATCATCATCATCATCATCAGCAGCATCAGCATCAGCGTCATCATCATCATCATCATCATGCAGCAGCACCATCATCATCAGCATCAGCGTCATCATCATGATCAGCATCGTCATCACCACCATCATCATCATCATCATCATCGTCATCATCATCATCATCATCATCATCACCATCGTCATATCATCTTCGTTATCATCATCCCACATGTGTGATCTGACAAAATCCTGACGTCAGGCCTGAAACCTGCACTAGCGCTACCGACCGTTACCGAAAATTGTTCTGTCGCGACCGAAAAACGTTACCGACCATTACTGGTCGCGACCAGTAACGGTTACCGAAAAATTCGGTCGCGGCGGAAAGACCGGTAACGCTTTTCGCTACCGAAAAAAATCGGTCGCGCATGATCTGGGTATCCCTTGGCATCTAGCCGGTACCGCGCCTCCCGGCTTCTCAACGTTTTCGCGGAGTCTCCGAAGGCCCCAAGGAATCCGGGAATTGTGGATTTGGGTTAGACTTTCATCCATTCAGGACTCAGGACAGTATGCCCGGGCCCAGGCATACTGTCCAGGCCATCCAATGCTCCACAGTCGCTGTGCGTCTGCAGTGGGGACCGTGTTTAGTCTGAGCGTGGCCTGGGCGTGTGCATTGGTCAAAGCACCACAGAAGAGGTGGCGCTGCCACTCCGGCTGACCAGCCGCGCACGCCGCCGCCCATCTCCCTTTCTGCTGTCATCACGGATGCCATGGGCAGTCCTGATGTCCATGCCCCACAATCGCAGTGCATCTGCAGTGGGGACCGTGTTTAATCCGAGCGTGGCCCAGGCGTGTGAATTGGTCAAAGCACCACCGAACAAGGGGCGCTGCCATTCTGGCTGACCGGCCGCGCCCGCCGTTTTGTTCCCTTCTGCTGTCATCGTGGATGCCATGCGCAGTTCTCATATTGATGTCCCACAGTCGCAGTGCATCTGCAGTGGGGACCGTGTTTAGTCCGAGCGTGGCCTGGGCGTATGCATTGGTCAAAGCACCACAGAAGAGGTGGCGCTGCCATTCTGGCTGACCAGCCGCGCCCGCCGCCGCGCATCTCTTTTTCTCCATGCCGATGCCGTGAAGACCGTTTCTCATCATGCCCTGGCGATAACGGGCGTGACCGAGGGGGGGGACGGGGTGGGGTGGGGTGGGGTGAGCCTTGGGACAAACCCGAAAACACGGGCGAGCAAATAGCCCCCCAGGGATGGCGATCGCAGCCCCCCAGGGATGGCGAGGTCAAATTTGGGTCCGCCCGTGGCGTCACTGTGCTGGGCCCCCCAGCAGGCCTCGAAAGTGGCGACAGTTTCACAGATCACAGCCCCCCAGGGATGGCGAGGTCTAATTTGGGTCCGCGCGTGGCGTCACTGTGCTGGGCCCCCCAGCAGGCCTCGAAAGTGGCGACAGTTTCACGGATCGCAGCCCCCCAGGGATGGCGAGGTTTAATTTGGGTCCGCGCGTGGCGTCACTGTGCTGGCCCCCCAGCAGGCTTCGAAAGTGGCGACAGCTTCACAGATCGCAGCCCCCCAGGGGTGGCGAGGTCTAATTTGGGTCCGCGCGTGGCGTCACTGTGCTGGTCCCCCAGCAGGCCTCGAAAGTGGCGACAGTTTCACAGATCGCAGCCCCCCGCAGGCAAGACAGGAGGAGGCAAGAGGGAGGCGGGACGGGAAGGAGTGGAGACCACACTGCTCTATTCAAAACGAATACCCAACCAAGGAGGATTGGGAAAAAATGTCCGAAGGGTTTCCACAATGGCTCGGGGAACACGCTGTCCGAGAGCTTGACCGAGCTCTGGCAGGGGGTGGCGATGATTCGCCGTAGGCGTCTTCCATCCGCCGCACCCCTTGTGAGCGTATTAGTGTTTCTCACAGTGGCGTTTGACAGATGCGCGAACGCCTCACCTTATCTATCCTATCCGTCTAAGCCCTAATTCCTCCACTGTGCCAGGGGTCTCCGCGCGGCTGGCCTGCGTTTCCAACGGCTGCACGTTGATTGACCGCGCGTTGTCAGCAGAGTTAGAAGACGGCTGATCTTGATTTGATCGGGAACTTTGACTTAGCGTGTCGTTAGCTGGTCTCGCCCGCCCTCCTTCGCTGTGCCGGAGTTCCGTGCGGCCGGCTGGCATTTTTCAGCGGCTGCGCGTTGACGGACCGGGTGGTGCCAGCAGAGTTAGAAGAAGGCTGATTTTAAAGAAATGTTTGATGGACCGTGTGGCATGCAAACAACCCGCCCCCCCCCCCCAAAAAAAAATTGACGCCTCTCCAGAGCGCTTCAAGAGGCCGAAATCGTCAATTTTACGAAGGTGTTCGAACGATTTTGGCATTCCAGCTTTTTCGGTTTTTTCGGCTGTCTGGGCCGGGTCTGGGCCGGGTCCGGGCCGGGTCCGGGCCGGGTTTGGGCCGGGTCCAGGCCGGGTCCGGGTCCGGGCCGGGTCCGGGCCGGGTCCGGGCCGGGTCCGGGTCTGGGTCCGGGCCGGGTCCGGGCCGGGTCCGGGCCGGGTCCGGGCCGGGTCCGGGCCGGGTCCGGGCTGGGGCCGGGTCTGGGTTTGGGCCGGGTCGGGGCCGGGTCCGGGCCGGGTCGCTGGGTGGGCGCCGGGTCGGGGAAGCCTTGTCAACACCTTTCTGAGTCGATCCGTATAGTAAGGATGGGCATCTTCCCCAAGGGTACCCTTGCATCCTCACCTCCTTGGCCCATCCTTGGCCACTTTCGTTGGTCGCGCCCCGCTCGTAAAGCTTCGAAACGGCCTTCCAAGGCCCTTGCATCCTTATCGTGCATCCTTCTGATACGGGCCGACCGCATTTCAGGAAGAACCTCCTGGGAATGTTGAGGGGCCCGGGGGTCCTGAACGCAGGTAGCCACGCTCCCCTTCTCGTAGCACCTCTGGCTCTGGCGGCCCTGCGCCGGGAGGCCCCTGAGGGCCCTCGTCTCCTCCAGGACTCCGTGGGGCTCTGGGTCTGTGTGGGGCACCACGGTGGTAAGACAGCTCGGGTTCCCATATGCTTGACGGTCTGTGCTGAGCTCCACACTTCCAAACTTCATCAAGCAAGCTGGGCGAGTACAGCACTGCAGTGAATCTATCTGGCAGCCACTGGTCGCTGCTGAGGGTGGAGCCGAGCAATCTGCTGATTGACTGCCGCCTTCCTTTGCGACGCGAACGGGCAGAATGGGCATCGATGCAGGACAGGAACAGGTGCTGGCCGCAGAGAAAGATTTGGTGGCACACCGATGCGAGCAGCATGCTGAACAACTCCTGCGTCCTGTACCCTCACAACCCTGCGTCCTTCCAAAGCACCGTTTCTGGTACGTTGGCTTTGGGAACCCGTCAAACCCATGCAGATTTTTAGGCCGACTGTGCGCGGCGCGAAAGCGAGAGCCACATTTTGAAAACGAACCGCCCTCAATAGGTGAAACTCATGCAGAGTTTTATGAAGAATATGTGCGGCGCTGAGGCGAGAGCCACATGTTGAAAACCAACCGCCCTCAATCCGTGAAGCCCTTGCAGAGTTTTGAAACGAATGTGCAACGAATGTGCTCCGCGCGAAGTCGGGAGCCACATTTTGAAAGCCACCGCCCTCAATCCGTGCAGCTCTTGCACATGGTTAGACGAGTGTGCGCGGCGATAAGGCGAAAGCCACATTTTGAAAGCGCCCCGCCCTCAATCCGTGAAGCTTGTGCGCGGCGCTAAGGTGAGAGACGCATTTTGGAAGCGAATCGCTCTCCATCTGTGGAGGTGTTGCCAATGGTTAAACTTCAGGGTGATACATGGTGAGGAGGTCTCAGGCTAGACGCCCGGCCTGCCCTTTTGACCGGCGTCGGGGTGCGACAGGGAGGAATTAGTTATCAGGAAAAGATACCCAGGTGAAGGTGCAGTGGGAGGAGGAGGAAGAGGGAAAGAAGGGGGAGGAGGAGGAGGAGAAGGAGGAGGAGGAGGAAGAAGAAGAAGAAGAAGAAGAGTAGGAGGCGAAGGAGGAGGAGGAGGAGGAGGAGGAGGAGGAGGAGGAGGGGAGGAGGAGGGGGGAGGAGGAGAAGGAGGAGGGGAGGAGGAGGAGCAGGAAAGAGGAGGAGGGGGAGGAGGAGGAGGAGCAGGAGAAGGAGGAGGAGGAGGAGGAGGAGGAGGGGGAGGAGGAGGAGGAGGAAGAGGAGAGACGGTGGAGTAGGAGAGGAGGAGTAGGAGGAGGAGGAGGAGGAGGAGGAGGAGGAGAGGAGGAGGGAGGAGGAGGAGGAGGAGGAGGAGGAGTGGAAGATGAGGAAGGAGGAGGGGGGGGGGAGGAGGGGGGGAGGGCATGAGGAGGAGGAAGAGGAGGCTGGGGGGGAGTGGGCGCGCAGGAGCAGTGCGTGACGGACCTGTTGTGGAGCGACCCCTCGGACAGCGACGCGGCGAGCGCCCTCCTCCCCTGCTGGGGGGCGGCCCGGTCTGCCGCTTCGGGCCTTGAATTCGGCACACCCGCAATGGGTATGGTATTGGGCCGACTCGTCATCGAAGGCTCAAATTGCTGTTTTCAGAGTGCGCCGATTTTTTCTTGCCTCCCAGATTGGGTCGGAGTATATGGGGTCGGAGGATCACGCCGCAGACGAATCGGCGAAGCGGGTCGATGTGGAGCGGCGGAGAGGATAATTAGGCGACCTTTCTGCGTGGGGAAGACGCCGTCGTCGTCGTCGTCGTCGTCGTCGTCCGAGGGTCGGAGGATCGGGCCGCATCGCCGATGCATCGGCGCTGCGCGCTGCGGCTCGGTGCGGGGGGCGATTTTTTCCACGCCGACGTCGCCGATGCATCGCCGATGTATCGCCGACGTCGCTAATATATCGGCGATGCATCGCTGATGCATCGCCGATGCGGGGCGATCCTCCTACCCCACTCCCAGGCATGCGACGTCTTGATTTCTTCAAGTCTCTTCCCGGGGCCGCTTCGTCATCCCGAGTCGTTTTCTGACGGTCTCAGGGCCCAGCGAGGGCCCCCAGAGGCCGAAGGCCAAAATCCAGCCGTCCTGATTCTTTCACGATGCGGGCATGTCTGGCTCTACACATCCGGGAGGCCTCTCTCTTGTTTGCCATCAGGGATGGATGCCTTTTAAAAGTGTGTGCAGTAGGTTCGCGTGGTATCGACCGGCGGCGACTCCGCCGCCAGCGTTCAATGTGGGACGCCGTTGGCGACCCAGAATCGGTCGATGTCGAACGATTAGACGTTTCGGAAACGGCCGATCGGTCAGGCTTGAGCGATCCCCGCGGTGTCAGCAACCAGCGCCGAAGTCGGCACGACATGGACCTGCCGCACTGAAGAAATAGGCACGGTGCCCACCAGCAATTATTGTCTAGCACCGACAGCGGCTGCTGTTGGACACGCGAGCTTTTGTCTCAAACGGACAACGCCCGCGGTGAAACAGACAGCGGACCATGTTGAACATGTACAGGAACTGCTGTTGGTCTTCGTTCCCCTTTCTTTCCGTACCCATTTCGATCTTACTGACAGACGTGCTCGCGTCGTGAAACAAGTCTCGACGGGATAATTGTTCCCGCTTTCTGCTTCCTAGGGCCCTCGCCGGGCCCCAGGACCGTCAGAAAACGACCGGGGATGAACAACCGAGGACATGCATTGTGGATTAGGCGGTTTGTTGGTCCCTTTCTTCACTCTTCTTTACTTTTGTCTTCTCTCTGTCTTCTGTTCGTGTGTGTGTGTGTGGTGTGTGTGTGTGTGTGTGTGTGTGTGTGTGTGTGTGTGTGTGTGTGTGTGTGTGGGGGGGCGGTGCGTGTGTGTCTGTGTGTGTGTGTGTTTGTGTGTGGGATTTGTCCTTTCGCCCTTCCCCCCTAACAAAAACGGGGGGGGAGAAAACATCCCGCCCATACACAAACACGCACACACCACCACCTCCTCTCTCTTCTCGTCCCCACTCCTGGGGATTCTCTTCCCCCCAGTCAGTCGCCCCCTCCAAAAAACGAGGCGGACGATCAGATGTTTTCCCCACCATCCTGTGGTGTTGGGTCCTCGTCTTGAAGAGACAGTGCCCAACGTTCCTCCTCTACTCCTCCTCTCCCTCCTCCCTTCTTCTTCTTCTTCTTCTTCTTCTTCTTCGTCATCATAGTCATACTCATCATCGGCAGCAGCATCATCCCCATCATCACATCATCATCAGCAGCAGCATCATCATCATCATCATCACTACCACCATCACCATCATCATCACCATCATCATCATCATCACCGCCATCTTCATCATCACCATCACCACCAGCACCACCATCGACACGATCATCATCTTGCTCACCATCATCATCATACTACGCACGATCATCACCAGCATCATCAGCATCATAATTATCAGCATCACCATCATCATCAGCATTATCATCACCATCATCATCACCACCATCATCATCATCAGCATCATCATCATCGCCATCACTGTCATCATAATCATCATCATCACCATCATAATCATCATCACCATCATCATCACCACCATCATCGCCATCACCATCACCATCACCATCATAATCATAAGCATCGTCATCGTCCTCATCATCAGCAACATCATCTTCACCATCATCATCATACTCATAATCATCATGAGCAGCAGCATCATCATCACCAGCACCCTTATCATCATCACCATCACCGTCATCAGCATCGTCATCGTCATCATCACCATAATCATAATCATATTCATCATTATCATGTGCAGCATCATCACCGCCATCATCCTCCTCTTCCTCCTCTCCTTCCTCCTCCTCCTCCTCGTCATCATCATCATCATCATCATCATCATCATCATCATTATCATCATCGTCATCATCATCATCATCATCATCATCATCATCATCATCATCATCATCATCATCATCATTCCCCTCGCCCTCACACTTTGTGTGTAACCATAGGAGGTCCACCGAAGGCCCCAGTGGCAGGGTTCGCATGGCGGCACCGCCCCATTTCGGCACCCTCTCACGATTCGTGGCCAGCCACAGAGGGAGCTCCATCGAAGGCCCCAGTGGCAGGTTCGCCGGTTCGCGTGGCGGCCCCGCCCCATTCTGACACATCTTTCACGCGTATCGTGGCCCCATAGGAGCTCCACCGAAGGCCCCTGTGGCAGGGTTCGCATGGCGGCCCCGCCCCATTTCGGCATATCCCTCACACGTGTCGCGGCCCCAAAGGGAGCTCCACCGAAGGCCCCCTTTCGCATGCGCCCGCCGCGCCCATTCCGGCACACCCGTTGTGCGCTTCGTGGCCTCTATAGGTGGCTCCACCTAAGACGATATTCACAACTGCGTTACTCACAACTGCAGATGGTTGTGTCCTTCGCCAGGCTAATTTGTTTTTTTTTTCGGGGGGCGAAACATCCCGCCCACACACACACACGCACACACCACCACCTCCTCTCTCTCCTCCCCACTCCCTCTACCACCTCACCCTCCCTCTACCACCCCCCCCTCCTCGTCCTCCTCCCTCCTCCAACCTCTTCGCTCTGCCACCCCCCTTCCCCTCTCTACTCCAGGGTGCTCACATTGTTACCACATGGATCCTTTCTGAGGGGATTGTTCCTAACGACATCCTCATTAAGGATTCCTCACTCAATCGGTTCTTACTCAGGATTCCTTGCTAAAGGCATCCTTACTGAATAATGCTTCCCCAAAACATTCTCGCTAAGGACTCCTCACAAAAATGTGTCCCTCCGTAGGTCCCCTTGATTCAGGCATCCTTACGAATGAGTCTTTACCAAGGGCAGCGCACTCAACGGAATACTTACTAAGGGCCTCTTGCTACAAGCATCCGTACCAAAGATCTCTAGCAATGGCCCCAGTGGAGGCCTTCGCATGGCGTCCCATATGGGTTTCGTTGGCTGGGCCCTGCGTGAATGTGAAGGGGGGAGGGGGAGGGCGAAGAGAGAGAGAGAGAGAGAAAGAGAGAGCAATCATTTTCTCCTGTCACTTCCCCCCTATGCGTTCTGGGTTGTGTGAGAGAGCAACCTGACCACCCTCACATTTCTTCCTGGCTAAGGGCTCCTTACGAAAGGATTCCTTCCTCCGGATTCCTTACCGGAGGCGTCCTGCATAAGGAGCCCGTACTAAAGTAAGTGACACGAATTCCTTATTACATTTTCATTTGCCGTGGGGATTTTTATTGCAGGCATCCTCGCTGAAGGAGGCATTACTAACAACACATTGAACACACGCAGCACTACGTAGCCTTTACTAAAGGCATCCTTACTCAAATAATCCCTTCTAAAGCAACCAACTATAGCGACCGCTAACCATAGAGGTCCTTACTGGGGGGATCAGTACTACAGGCACCCTCACTAAGGATCCCTCGCTAAAGAGATCCTCTGCTAGGGCTTCGTGGTAAAGGCTCCCGTTCAAACGAATGCGTCGTGCATGCGTCCACACGATGGGCTTCCAGACGAAATATATCTGTACAGAGGACCCGTCGGTTAAGCAAAGACAGCATTATTGCGCGCATTGAGCTGAAGGCACCCGTATTGAGGATTTTTTTCTGCTAAGATGGGTCAGCAGTAAGGAACCGTTGCCACAAGGACCTTTACTGGGGGAATCTTCACAAAAGGCATCCACACGAAGGGCGCCACACTGCACGCATCCTTACTGCGGGCCCCACTACTGCAGGTAGCCTTTCTAAGTCACCTGTGTCAGCGGACGCACAAGCAAGCACGAGCAATGAATCCTCATTGCAGGGATCCTTTCTGAGGGGATCCTTGCAAGAGACGCCCCCACTAAGGATTCCTCACTACAGTCACTACAGGGGTCTGTACAGAGGGCCCCTTGCTGAAGGCATCTTTACCGACAAGTGATTACCAACGGCACCCGCATTCAGGACCCCTCGCTAAAGAGAACCTCATTCAGGGTCCCTTGATTCAGACAGCCTTACACATCCATATGTACTACAGAAATCCTTCCACAGGAGCCCTTACTCAAAGGCATGGTCCCTACGGGCCCTTGTTGCAGGCATCCGTATTGAGGCGTTCTGGCAACGTTCGCATGGCGTCCCATCGGGGGTTCATTGGTTGGGCTTTGCTTGATTGTGAAAAGGGAAGACGGGAGCGAGAGAGAGATAGAGAGAGAGAGAGAGAAAGAAATAACGAGAAAGAGAGAGAGAGATAGAGAGAGAGAGAGAAAGCGAGCGAGCGAGCGAGCGAGGGGGAGAGAGAGAGAGAGAGAGAGAGAGCGAGAGAGAGAGAGAGAGAGAGAGAGAGAGAACGCGAGAGAGAGGGATAAAGAAAGAAACCGCACATTTCCTCCTGTCACGCCCCTCTCTGTGTTGTGGGATATGAAAGGGAAACGCCAGGCCTCCCAACCATTTCTTCCTGCCGAAGAGCTCCTCACCAAGGGATTCCGAATCCTCATTCAAGGAATTGGTCGTATGGAATCCATGCTAGAGATACCCTAACTGAGGGGGTCCTCTGTGAGGCGAATGCAACGTGAACGAGAGAGAGAGAGAGAGAGAGGGAGGGAGAGAACAGAGAGAGAGAGAGATACATAAAGAACAAGAGAGAGAGAGAGAGAGAGAGCAAGAGAGCGAGAGCCTCCCCCCCCGAGCATGGTCCTCGAAAGTCCAATCCCACGCCTCTCGGCGATGGGCTGGAACTCCAAGGACCATGCTCGGGGGATGATATGTTTCCTGTCCATGGGCTGTCCTCCAAGTTACCTTCAGACTGTCGAGGTACCCTCCTGCAAGGTACCCTCATCTGTGTCACGATGCTGGAGGAAGAGGAAGAAGGAGGAGGAGGAAAACGCTGAGGATGAGTATGAGGCGTGAGACCGCCCCAGCGGCTGGCGTCGTGTGGCAGAACGCATACTCCACAATGGCCTGGCCTCGAAGAACCAGCCGCAGCGACAGGGGCAGGATTTCCGGGTTCTGTGTATTGAGAAACATCTGGACATCAGATATCCGGGCACCCCGTCCTCCGTTGCAGGCAGGTGCGGGGTCCGAGATTGGGCTGGGAGGA
>CAUYUJ010000167.1:62500-77574 GCA_963575745.1 Prorocentrum cordatum
TGATGAGGAGGAGGAGGAGGAGGAGGAGGAGGAGGAGGAGGAGGAGGAGGAGGAGGAGGAGGAGGAGGAGGACCTCCCCCCTCCCAACTTATGGTAGTGGTGGTGGTGGTGGTGGAAAACAGGCCCATCAGAAGGCGGGATGATAGGGGAGGGGAGGGGAGGGGAGGGGAGGGGAGTAGAGGAGTGAGAGTCGGGTTCAGTTGGGCATGTCCCTCCACAGGAGAATTGTTCGAAAAGAGTCAAACAAGTACTATGGGAAGGATTTTTTGACTGCTGTTGACTACTTTGGAGTATGCTTCGACTATTTTTTTGTTTTTTCGTGCAAGATCCGCCTGTAGGAGGGCATGCCCGACCTAGTGGTCGGGGAGTGGAGGGGAGTGGAGGAGTGAGAGTCGGGGGTCATGTCGGAGTGTGCCCGATATACCAGGCGCGTCTGCGCCTCGGTCGGTTTTTGCGGCCGAGTCGCGGTCGGCTGCGCTCGGTTGGTTCGGTTTGTCAGGGTTGGTTGTTGCACCGATGATGCACCGCTGTGCCCTTTTGGGCTGCTTGCAGCCTGTCGGACTCGGTCGCTTTCGGTTTCGCTAATGTTTCGGCAGATTTTTCGGTTGTTCTGTCACCGTAGCCGGCTGAGGAGGAGGAGGAGGAGGAGTAGGAGGAGGAGGAGGAAGATGAGGAGGGGGTAGGGGAGGCGAAGAAGGAGGAGAAGGAGGGGGGAGAGTCGGGCGCGAGGGGTGAGGGTCGGGGGCGTCCAGGAGGGGGCGGGGAGGACTAGGGGTCTGTGGACATCATGGCCAGGGCCATGGTGTCATCCAGATCTCAAAGCTCCCTTTCCTTCTTCTTCTTCTTCTTCTTCTTCTTCTTCTTCGGATCATTGCTTTTCTTCTTCCCCGGCTCCTGTGCTCGACTTGGTCGATTCATTGATCTTGGCATCGTTCGGATGTGTGCATTTTTTCTCGGCGAGGTCCGTCGAGGAGCATTTTGAGTCATCCAGCTAAGAAATGCACGCAAGAAGCCAGAACATGCACGGGGAATGGACGTCCGAGCGATGGCGACTGATGCGTTCAGGAGCCTGCGCTCCACAGCGATCGACTCGGCAAGGCAGCTTACAACAGGGGGTCACTCCCCGCCACGGAGGAGCTTCGATTCGATCGGCTCGATATGGAAGCCACTCGATCCATCGATCCATCGACTCGACCCAACGGTTTCGATCGATCGATCCCATCGATTCGTATCGACTCGCGGGGTGCCCTGGACGGGCATCCGGGTGCCCGTCTGGTGGTCCCCAGAGGTTCCGGCAGGCCTCTGGGGGCCCCCCGGTGGCCTCCAGAGCCTCCCCCGATCGCCGCAGCGGTTCAAACCTGCATCCCCGCGCACCTCGGGGCCGACGACGGCGGCGGTGGCGGTGGCGGCGGCGGTGGCGGCGGCGGCGACGGCGGTGGTGGCGGCGACGACATTTGCGACCACGACGTCCACGACGTCCACGGAGACCACGGCGACGAGTACCACGACAAAGATTGCGACCGCGACTGCCACGACGACGGCGACTGCCACGACGACGACGACGACGACGATCACGACACGGCCCGTGGGAGGAACCCCCCCTTGTCGATGATCGTCCGCGCGCACGAGTGCGTCATGGATGGCTTCGAGCGGTTTGCCGACGGCGCCTCCGCGCCCTTCGCCGCTCGGCCGAGGGAGGGGGACCTGGCCAGCGCCTCCTCCTCCCTGTCCCCTTCCTCGGGGAGCTGGAACATATACGTTGCCAGTGGTTGGCTGCTGCTCAATCCCAGGGCCGGGGACGACGTCGAGGTGGTGTGGTGCTCACGGTTTTATCCGCCGCCTCGGGAAACGACGGGAAACGTGTAGACCAGGGTCCCGTACCCAGACCCCCGACGTCATGATTTTTTCGTGACGCGACCCCCGGAGGTCCGCACCGATTCCTCGGGACCGGTTTTTCATCCCGGTTTTTCATCCCGGTCCTGAGGGCCGGTAAGGGCCCCCGGAGGCCGAAAATAGCGAAAAACCTCTCGTCGTGATTTTTTCATGAATCGAGGGGGTCTGGGTTCACACCAGGAACCGCTCTCTTGTGCAATTTCCGGTGCGTGGCCGAGAAGAGCGTTGGCGTCCCGAGAGTCCGGCTCCCTGCTTCCTCTCTCTTCCCGGCGGTCGGGCCCCTGCGGTGAAGCCGGGCCTGTCCCCCACCCTACGGGGGGAATCTTCAGAAATAGTCCAAAGATGATATGGGGACGATTTGTGGCTTATTTCTGGACCATGTTGGAGTTTTTTTTTTTTTTTTTTTTTGTTTTTTTTTTTTCTCCTTTTTTTTGTTATAAATATTTTTGTTTTAAATATCAAATATTGTTCGCCCCAAAATCCCCCTGCAGGGGGGGGGACACGCCCGACTCAACCCGGCGGGCTCTGCGCCCGCCCGGCAGCAGGGGCCTCGGCCCCTCCCCCTCCCGAGGAGGGGCGCGGGCGTGCGCCTCGCCCTCTCGGGGGCGGCAGAGAGGGGGGGGGGGGAGTGCTGGCCAGCGGGGGGGGGGGTGATGGCCAGGGGGGTGAAATGCCAGGGGTTGGACGCCCGAGACCCAGACCCCCTCGATCCATGAAAAAATCACGACGAGAGGTTTTTCGCTATTTTCGGCCTCTGGGGGCCCTTATTGGCCCTCAGGACCGTCAAAAAACGGCTCGGGATGAAAAACCGGTCCCGGGGAATCGGCGCGGATCTCTGGGGGTCGCGTCATGAAAAAATCATGACGTCGGGGGTCTGGGGATTGGCACGGAAAGAGTGGGTAACCCCGGGAAGTCTTTAGTTTTGCTCTCCCCCCCTCCTGGAGTTCTCGGCGGTGAATCAACTCGTCCCGAAACTCGTCCGCTCCCGAAACCTCTCCTCCTCCTCAAAGTGCAGCCCTCGCCTTAGCGCCGCGCGCATTCGTCTTAAAAGCTTGCAACAGTTTCAAGGATGGAGGGCTCGTGTTGTTCAAAGTGCAGATCTCGCCTCAGCGCCGCGCACATTCGTCTTAAAAGTTTGCAACAGTTTCAAGGATGGAGGGCTCGTGTTGTTCAAAGTGCGGCCCTCGCCTCAGCGCCGCGCACATTCGTCTTAAAAGTTTGCAACAGTTTCAAGGATGGAGGGCTCGTGTTGTTCAAAGTGCAGATCTCGCTTTGGCGCCGCGGGGCACCCGTACGCGACAGAGGAATTCGGAGCGCGTTTGTGAGATAAGTGCAATATAACTCCACTCGTTCGTCGTCGAAGGCGCCTCTACCAATCTTCTCTTTCTCGCCCTGTTTGCAAGAATATTGTGGTATGCGCTAGTACATATGTAATGCATTCCTTAATCTTCAGCGGCGGGGCGCCGATTAGTTTTCCGCTATTGGCCGCCGTGCTGAATAATGTTGGGGGGGTCTTTCTCCCAGGGAATAATGTCCCGTGGGCAACCCTACACGACAGAGGAATTCTGAGCGCATTCACAAGAGAAGTGCAACATAGATCCATTTGTTTGTCACCGAAAGCGCTCTTGTAAATCTTCTCTTTCTCTCGTCCTGCTTGCAAGAGTAGTAACTGCGTTAGTACATATGCAATGTATGTGTTCATCTTCGGCGTCGGCGCCCGCGCCGCGGGGCACCGATTACATTCCCACTATTGCGCGCCGAGCTGAATAATGTTGGGGGGTTCTTGCTCCCAGTGAATAATGCCTCGTGGGCTGCCCTACACGACAGAGGAATTCTGAGCGCGTTTGTGAGAGGATTGCAATATGGACCCACTCCTTGATCGCCGAAGGCGCCCCTCGCAATTTTCTCTTTCTCTGAACAGTCGAAAAGTTTGCAACAGTTACAAGGGTGGAGGGCTGGTGTGGTTCGACGTGCAGCTCTCGTTTCAGCGCCGCGCACTCTCGTCTTAAAAGTTTGTAGCAGTTACAAGGATCGAGGTCTGGTGTGGTTCAAAATCCAGCTCTCGCCCTAGCGCCGCGCGCATGCGTCTTCGTCTTCGTCGTCGCATCGCTGTCGTAGTCGTAGTCGCACACGTACTCGTGATCGTCTTCGTCTTCGCCTTCGTCGTCGGGCCGCCCGAACTATAATTATGTTCCGCTATTGTCGGGTGGGGTCGTGTTTTTTTTTTTTTTTTTTTTTTTTTTTTTTTTTTTTTTTTTTTTTTTTTTTTTTTTTTTTTTTTTTTTTTTTTTTTTTTTTTTTTTTGTTTTTTTGTTTTTGTTTTTTGTTTTTTTTTTGTTGTTGTGTGTTTTTTTCCCCCCCTTCTTTTTTTCCCGAGTTGTCAATAAATTCGCCCGACAGATATTTATGTTCCATCTATTGGCCAGGGGACTTCTAAAGACTTATCAGGGTTACAATGCCCAACGACAGCTGGTTGTCCCAAGCCAACAGCGGCTGTTGTTGGGCAGGCGGCCTCCTGCCTCGAATGGGCACAGGCCGCGGCGGCGCGGACAGCGAGCCCTGTTCAGAATGAACAGGAACTGCTGTTGGGCATTGTGCCCATTCTTTCCGTACCCACTTCGGGCGGGGGGCGGGGACACCGTGGCGGGGGCCAGGGCATCTCCGTGGCGCCTCTTCTGCTTTCGGTGCGTCCCCGACTTCCCCTGGGCTGCGCACGCGCCGCTGGCCATGATTTGCACCCGCCCCCCCCCCCCCCCCTGGACGCCCCCCTCTTGGGCGCCCCCGACGTGTGCCCCCTCTTGGGCGCCCCCTGGACGCCCCCCTCTTGGGCGCCCGAAGAGCGCCGACGTGTGCCTCGCTCCTTCCCCCGCGGGCTGCCGCGAGGTGCTCGTCGTGGCCTGCGTCGGCGGCGCGCACGAGAGGGTGGGGCCAGGAGGGGGGCCCCACGAGTAAGTCGGGCCTGTCCCTCTACAGGGGAGATATTCAAAACAGCAACACAAATATTCTGGGGGTCTGGGGGCGATGTTTCGACGATTTTTGAGCATTTTTGGCATCTGTTTGGACTATGTTTGCTTTTTTCGTCTAAAATCCGCCTGTAGGGGGACATGCCCGGCCTAACCCCATGAGGTCTCGGCAGGCGGGGGGGGGATTCTCAGAGGCACCCCCGTCTTCTGGGAGGGGGCTGGAGGCTTTGAGGACCCACGCCCCCTCGCGCTGCGACAAAAATCACGACGTGAGGTTTCTCGCTATTTTCGGCCTCCCAGGGCCCTTCCCCGGCCTCGGGGCCGTCGAACATGACTCATGAAGCACCAGTCTCCAGGAAGGGGTCCAGACTTCCGAGGGGCACGTCATGAAACGATCACGACGCCGAGGTTTTGGGGAGCCCCCTGCCCCCTGCCTTCAGGGAAGGCGCCCCCCCCCCGCTAAACTTAGGTCGGGCGTGTCCCTCTACAGGGGGAATATTCAAATACAGTAAGAAGATCGTACGGGGACGATTTTTGAGTACTCGTTTGGCATTTTGGGGCATTTTTAGAATATTTTTAATTTTTCGCCTAAAATCCTCCTGTAGTCGGGGGCGGAAAAGAGGGGGGTGATGACTAGGGGGGGATGGATATCATGGCGGGGGCCATGGTATTTCCCCAGATTTCATGGCGCCCCTTCTTATTCCATTACGCCCCTGGCCCCCCCGCTGGGCCGCGCACATGCCGCCGGTCATGATTTGCACCCCCCCCTCTTGGACACCCCCCTCTTAGCCGCTCCCGATTCACCGAGCGCGTTCCATTACTCGCAAACGGCCTACTCTGAAGTCGGGCGTGTCTCTCTACAGGAGGAATATGCAAAAATAGTTGAATCGTCTGGGGACCATTTTTCGACTGTTTTTGAGCATTTTTGGGATAGTTTTTGACTGTTTAGGGGCGACAGGCCCGAACGTCTGCCTCGATGTAGTGGATCGCGAATCCGCCTCGGCGGATCAGGGCCATCGCAACCCCCCTCGGCGGATCCAGCCCGTCAGCAGGGCCGCCGAATCAGTACTTGCCCTCACTTGTTGGGTGGGTTCTCTGAAGACCACTGTGTGTTACTTGGCGAGTGGTGGAACGCGCTTGTCTGTTCCAAGACATCCAACGGGACCCTCCCCAGGACGCACAAGAGCAGCCGGCAGGCACGAAGAAGACCGGGGCGCCCTCTCCGAACCGACCTCGATCTTGCACCTCGGTCCGGCCGCAAGGGCTTCTTGCGGCCAGCGGGCGGTTGGCGACGGAGGCCGGGAGCAGCAGCACGGGGCGGCGCACCTGCACGGCAGTACGCCGCGGGGGGCGTGGCCCCACCGGCCGCCGCGCTCGCGCTGGCCCGCACGGCGGCCCTGCACGCGCGCGTGCCGCTGCCGCGCACTCGGCCGGCGACGGCTTCGACGACCGCTCGGCCAGCAGCCCCAGCGCGCGCGCGTGGGCACCCTGGACCTCAGTGGGCCCCGGAAACGGCTGGCTGGTCCACCACGGGGGGGCATCACATTAAGGATCTGCAGCGTCGCTAAGATCATCATCCTCACCGTCGTTAGCATCATCACCGTCATCACGCAACCAGCAGTTGTCATCATCGTCATCACCATCATCGTCATCACCATCGCCATCATCGTCATCACCATCGCCATCATCGTCGCTTAGTGGGCCCCGGAAACGGCAGGGCCGTTTCTTTACCGTCTCCGAAAAAGTGTCCCTTGCAAATGGGAACGGCAAACAAAAACGGCGACCGGAAGCGGCAGCAGAAGCGGCTCCAGGATTGGAGCCGGAGCGGGAGCCCGTAAAAGAACGGCGACGGAACCCATAAAAAAACGGCGACGGCACCGGCAAAAAAAACTGGCAAAACGGAGCCGGTAGAACAGCGGCCCTGCCGTTCCCAGGGCCCACTTATAAGCCCCGGGACGCAGGGAGTCCCACGGGCGCCCGCCTGCTGCGGGGAGGGCCGCCCGGGAGTCGGCACCAACGGGCTGGGTCGGGAGAGAACGGGTATTCCAAATCCCTTATTAATCGTCCCCCGGGTCCGGTTTATTAGATCGCTTTCTTTGGATTGGAGCTGAGGGGGTCTGGTTTACTAAGGCGCCCCATCGAAGAGGGGGTCCGGAATATTAGGTCGCATTTGGAGGGGGGTCCGGTTCTTTAGGGGGGGTCGATTAATAAGGGATTTGGGGTACAATGCCCAGCAGCAGTTCCCGTTCATTTGGAACAGGGCTCGCCGTCGGTGTCGCCGCGGCCTGTGTCCATTTGAGGCAGGAGGCCGTCTGCCCAGCAGCGGCCGCTGTTGGTTTGGGACAGCATCTGTTGTTCGGCATTGTACCCGTTTTTCCGTACCCATGTCGGGCGTCCAAATGGAGGGTCTTTTGACCTCCTGTTTGGTCTCTTGGAGGCCTCTTGGAGGCAGTGCTCGCCCGTCTTGGTGGCCCTGACCGCCCCTCCGTGAGCGGTCTTGGAAGCCCTGTAAGCGTCCGGCCGCCCAGGGAGCTTTGGGAAAGGGGGGTGGCGCATGCGACCGGGTTTCGGGGAAACGTGAGATTCGAGTGCGCCGGAGCTCGAAATGGCCAACGCTTTTTGACGCACGCGTCCTGGATCTTGGCTCGTGGGACGTTTGCAGCTAGAGCTTGCGCCAAATCTCAGATTGGATTCCGTCATTTCCGCGGTGGCCCCGTCAGGCCAACCCGAGTCCCCCGAACCCGACTTATTGCGTTTTCCCGACTGTTGCCTGAGCGTTGCTCGGGCGTGTGCGTTTTTTCGTCGAGGCCAGCGCCTGGAAATCTGGACCATCTTGGAGTAGTTTGCGTCACCTTGAGAAGCAGCGTGCGCGAAACCAAGCAGCGCACGGGGAGTGGACGTCCGAGGAGCGACGGCAGGTCTTTTGCTCGTCAAGTTGTGGCCTCGCCCTCGCCTGCCCGCAGGGTTCTTGCATTGTTTCCGGCACGGGGTGCGACCCTGCATCCCACGCTGGAGTATTTTCCCTCAGCCCGTTCCCTCACCGAGCGCGTTGCACTACTCGCAAAGTGCCTATTCGCAGAAGTCAGAAAAAATCATGTCTTCCAAATCCCTCGCGGCGGATCCAGGACATTAGCGAGTAGTGTCTTTGCGAGTAGTGGAACGCGCTTGTCCACCCTCAGCCCGTTCCCGACATACTCGGGACCCATACCCAATCTCTTTTGGCCCTGTTGCTTAACCTACCCGGCCTTCTCACCCAACTTGCCCGTCCCCCATTCCCACTATGAATTCAGCAGCCTTGCCCAAGTTACCTGGCGCCCAGGTCCAGTATACCCAGCCACCTGAAGAGACCCGCCCGAATCTATCCAGCCCCCATGCGCAATCTACCTGGCCCCTCTGCCCAATCAGCCCAGTAACATTACCCAACCTGGTCGGGCCCTGTTACCTAGCCGACGCATCCCGTGTAGCCAACCTGCACGTCAGCGCTTGCCCCATCCAGCTGTCCCCCTTTCCCGTCCTTTCCGGCCTTCACACCCCCTGCAATATTCCCACCTGCCGTGCCCAAACTGCCCTGCCCCCTCGCCCAGCGCACCCAGCCCCCGTACCCAACTTACCCGGCCCCCAAGCTAAACATATGGCGAAACGGAGGTTCGTCGTCGTCGTCGTGGTCCTGGTGGTGGTTTGATGTTTTTGGATACTTTTTTTGAGGGGGGGGCTTTTGGATTGGCCATTGGGGCCTCCTCTTTCCCTTGCGCCCCTCGTGACCTGGGTGGCTTCGACCCCACTCGTCTTATATGCAGTGGTATGCTTGACCTAGTTTGAGTGCTGGGTATCAGTGCCCTCTTCTTTTGTCAACACACTTCGTACTCCTTCCTCTTCGCCTCTGATTCCCGTTCTCCTCATGCATCATGCTCCTCCTCCCCCTCCTGATCCCGTCTTCTGACTCACCGCACCACCTCTTTCTTTCCTCTCTGGATCACAGCTCGGGCAGGCTACCCGCGAAAGCCCATGCAGTTCTCCTCCTTTCCTTCACCCCCCCTGCTCTCTGGTGGCTGCCTGGCTGCAACCAGGTAAACTCATCACCGTGTTCAGCGCCACGGACTACTGCGGCCGGCGCCCCCCTCTCCCGCCGTCTCTGGGAGAAGGAGGATGAGGAGGAGGAGGGGGGGGCATGAGTGATTGGGATTAGGAGGAGGAGAGGGATAAGGAGGAGGAGGAGGAGGAGTCTAGGAGGCGTAGGACAGGTCGCCTCCTCAGCGCCCGCCCCACCTCTTCTCTCCTCCCATCTTGCCCCCTTCCCCTCTTCCTCTTTTCACCTAGGTGCTGGCCCTCACAGCTGGATCTCGTCGTCTGTCGTCGCCGCCGTCTTTGCCGTGGCCGCCGCCGCCGCTGTCGTCGTCGTCGTCGTCGTCGTCGTCGTCGTCGTCGTCGTCGTCGTCGTCGTCGTCTCCCCTCCTACCTCCCCCCTCCTCGCCCCTCCTCCCTCCACTTGCCCCGCTCACTCTTTCTTCGTGTCTTCCTCCTACCCCTTTCTTACCCTCCGTCCCTCCCTCCTTCTCCACTCCCCTCCCTTTCCTCCCCTTCTTGGGGCTGAGGCCACCACAAGAACGCGGGAGCCCTGTTGTTTGTGCGGCGCGACCTCACTGTCGTGCCGAAGCTCATCTACCCTGTCGAGGCCTGCTCACTTTCTGCGCCGATGGTCACTCTGAGGAGTGGGGAGGGAGGAGGGAGGAGGAGGGAGGGAGGGAGAACAACGGCAGGAGGGATGAGGGACGAGGGATGAGGTGGTGGTGGACGCGGCACTCCAGCAGTCTGCGGGCCGTCAATGGCTAGACTTGTACCGCTTGGGCCAGGAGCAAATGTGTTCTGATTCCGAACGTCACCCCTCAGAGCGAAGAGTGGCACCGGGCCCACCCGGCACGGACCAGGAGCACGGCCGGCGGCGGAGTGGCGTGAGCCCCAATAGCGAACGAGGGAGGACGGGGGAGCGCAAGAGAAGGAGCAGCAACGCAGCACGACGTGCAAACAATGGCGTGGCTTCGGACGGATCACTCGGTTCCGTGGTGCACGACGTCGGGCTAGGTTTGCCAAACCAAGTCGTCATGCATGGGCAAGCCGGTACATCCAAATCATTTTGACCAGACGAGGTGTCTAATCTTCGGCAATAGCTGTGGGGGCATCGACCAGAAACCAATCAGCATCATGCCGATGTACACGACCACCTTCGTCACCACCAGCTGTCAAGAGTCACAGCGAGAACACAGCTCAATGGCCAATGAGGTCGAAAGGATGCCGAAGGCATTCGCCAACACCAGATGAACAACATCGCAGCATGTTGAACCCCCAGCGCTGGCAGCAAGCCTGGCTAGAACTGAAAGCGAGGTCCTTGGGCCACCCAGGGGACCACCTCGAGGTGGCGTGCGGCCCTGGCAGCCTGCAGCTTGGTCGCTCTACGAACTCGAGCGGCCTCACGGTTGAGCCGAGCGCGTTCCGACTGCGCTGGTGTGAGTTCGGGCGGTGGTGGACCCAGCGGGGGCGGTTCCTCAGGGAGGACTCCGGGCCGAATCGAGGGCGTCGGCTGTCGATTTCTCGGTGGCAGCACCAGGGAGTGACCTTGGCGTGGGCTCGACACCACTGTCGGGCCCTTCGGAGCGGCCAGGGGGCCGAAATCGATACTTCTCGGGGTCGCAGCGGCGACGCCTGGGGCAGGCCCCCCCCGTCGATAACATCCGAGGCACAACCTGCAACAGATCCAGGATCCAAGCGTTCTGGCCGTGTGAGCAGCAGCCATGGCCCGGCGCGTCCGTGAGGCAGTCGTGGAGCTGCTCCATGCAAAGGCCAAGAAACCTAGTCGGAGTTATGGCGATTTGGCTGAAGCCGCACTGATCAAGGTCGACCGCGCGTGCGAGAGGCGCCAGCATGAACGCTTGAATCGGGGGCTCATGAGAAGGAGCTTGGCGCCCGCGCCTCCCGCTCACATGGCTGAGGATGTTCCGTTCACCCGCTAGAGCGGACCTGGGCGTGCTACGGCAACGGTGTAACATGAACAATGCGAAGCGCATTGCCGATGTGAAGCTGGCGCGCTTCACGGGCCGCGGCCGCGAAGATTGCGCTGTAGGCATCGTGCCTTCGTCTGGGTGAAGGTCCAATTCCAATTGTCCACGGCGCGGGCGACCAGGTGTTTTTGGGTGGTGGCCCCGCCCGTGGGGAACGTGCGCCGCGCCAAGACATGAGGTGACCAGAAAGCCAAAGCGTCGGTCCTGCTAAGGCCTCCTTTGTCCACGTCCAGGGCGACGTCCCCACTGGGGACAACGATGGTAACGTCTGCAGACTAGCGCGCCCGCTCTAGCTGGGCCTTGGGGATCGCCGTTGCGCCGTCTCCCTCGGGATGGGTGCGCAATGGTGGATTCGCGCGCTTCAAATGGCACAGGAACATAATTTCCATGCGTCCTGCGTGCTCTGCTGCGCGAGAGAGGTCCGCCTGATTTCGGGCAGGCAGGTCAGCGCCTGTCGGCGGGCCCCGCGGCGGCTGGGCAGGTCGTCCGAGCAGGCTGAGCAACGCATCTCGTGCTGTGTCCGAGGGCGCCGGGCGGGTTCTAGCAGGGTGGCCGGTGTTTGCGCTGGCGTGAGCTGCGCGTGCAGATCATGGCCTCGGTCTTCACGGCTGGCGCCCAGTCGGCGCGAGAACTCGCTTGCAAAGCTCGGCATGCGTGGGCGCCTAGGCCGCGCCCCTTCGGCGGGGCCCAAATTCGCGCCGATGACCCAACGGGCGGGGTTTCGATGGACAAATGGTCGACCAGGAGGTCCCCGTTGTGGAAGATTCGGAAGCGCGCTTGGCAGCGGGGGGAAGCCAGCGCTCGCCTGCGGGCGAAAAGCGAGAATGCTGCCCGCGAGCTTTCGCGACGTGGTTCCGCGGCCTCTTGGCCTTGGTTAGCTGCCGCTGGCAATGTGGGCGCTGGGGGCTGGCGGGCGGCCGCTGAAGCGAGGCCGCGAGCCGCTCGACGGGCTCGCTGACGAGGTGCCATCCTGCGCAGCGGCAGCTTTCTGGATTCGAGCATGGCATGTTGCGTCTGCGCGAAGCCCAAAAAAGGATCGGACGGTCCCATCGAACGTAGGATTGCGCGACGCAGTGCCCCCGGCGCGCAAGACCCTGCGGCATGGGCAGGAAAATCGCTGAGGTCAGCCGTTTATTTCTGCAGCCTGCGAAGATCATCGAGCATCGAGTGTGGCCTAGCCGTCGGTTGTAAAACTATACAACGCAATCCGCTTCGCATCCTCGAGAAGGGAAGCTCGTCCAAGAAGAGCAAAATTTCCAGTGGTGCGCCGCGCGGCAGCGCTGAAAACAACCGAGGCCGACGGGCTCGCAGCCAGACTTCAGGCCGAGGGCGATTGGCCGCGGCCAGAATGCGATCGCCAGAGAGATTCTGGGCGGGGGGGGGGGGCGTCGAGCAACCTGGGGCCGCTGCGCGTCCGGGAGGGGCGCCACTGCGTGAACGTGGTCTCCCGCGGCGGCCGCGGGGGGGGGGCTCCTGCGTCGAATGCGCTCCCAGAGAGGGCCGCGCTGGGGCCCCCGTGGACCTTGCGCTGCAGCGCTTCCGCCCACAAGGCCAGAGCAGACCTTCTGAACCCCGGGGGAAATTCTTCACGCTTCGCGTATCCCCACCAGCCCATCTCAAAACAGCAACTCTTGCGAAGCATGCCGACAGTCGTGTTTTTCAGGCGTGTTTCCGCCTGCCCCCGCATATCTCCGGGCCTCTCGTCCTGGTGTGAGTCGTTCGGGCCCTTCTTCCTGGTGTGAGTCGTTCGGGCTCTTCGTCGTGGTTTGAGTCGTTCGGGCTCTTCGTCCTGGCGTGAGTCGTTCGGGCTTCTCGTGGTGTGAGTTGTTCGGGCCCTTCGTCCTGGTGTGAGTCGTTCGGGCTCCTCCTCCTGGTGTGAGTCGTTCGGGCTCCTCGTGGTGTGAGTCGTTCGGGGCCCTCGTCCTGGTGTGAGTCGTTCGGGCTCCTCGTGGTGTGAGTCGTTCGGGCGCCTCGTCCTGGTGTGAGTCGTTCGGGCCCCTCCTTGTGGTGTGAGTCGTTGGGGCTCTTCGTGGTGTGAGTCGTTCGGGCCCCTCGTCCTGGTGTGAGTCGTTCGGGCTCCTCGTGGGGCCTCTTGGGGGCCTCTTGGAGCCTCGTGGGGCCTCTTGGGGGCCTCTTGGGGGCCTCTTGGGGGCCTCTTGGGGGCTTCTTGGGGCCTCGTGGGGCCTCTTGGGGGCCTCTTGGGGGCCTCTTGGGGGCTTCTTGCGACCTCCTCAGAAGCGCAAAGGAGCGCTGCCCCCTGAGATGGACAAAATGAGCCCAAAACCTTCGTAAAATCAATGATTTTGCTATGAAGGAAGATGAGCGCGGCCCCCTCAGAAGGCCAGCATGGGGCCAAAACCATAGTAAAATCAATGATTTTGGCTTCAAAGAAGAGCAGGGGGGCCAAACTGCGTCCCCCCGTCGGGGCCAGAATCCTCGTGAGGCTCGTCGTTTTTTGGCCCTCCCAGGAGTCGGAAAAGACCCCCCTGACACCACCCGGGACTCCCTGTCCAGGTCCAGGGGGAGGGGGTAGGGGGAGGGGTAAACCCCTCCCCGAAGGGGAAGATAGGGGGTTAGGGGGTTGAGAACAGAGAGAGCTCGCTAAACCACTCACGCCCAAAGGGCTGGTGGGATTTCATTCGCGCCGCGTTTAATCTTCGTCGCCGCAGCGAGCTCCCTCACGCTTCGCGCGCCCCTCCAGAGTCAGATCGCCGGGCGAGCTGCCTCGGCCCGGTAAGTGCAGAAGCATGCAGAAGTGTTTTCGTGGCGGTCTTTTGGGGCCTTCTTGGTCTTTCTTGGGGTCCTCGCGGGGTCGCCTGGCACTCGCCCCGCCTTTTTTTCTGTGTGTTTTCGGGGTTTCCTGGGGTCATCTCGTGGCTCTGCGGGGGGTCTGGGAAGCCCCTCGGGGCCGCCTCGGCCCCCGAGGCTCGAGTGGCGAGGGGGGGAGGTCGGATTCGCTGCTGAAAATGGCGTCTTGAGGCGTCTGGGGCCGTTCTTGAAGTGTTCTTGCGCGTGCTGGGGGCCCTCGCGGGGCTCATCCGGGCCCCGCTCGGGGCTCTCTCGGGTTGTCTCGGGGCCGTCTGTTGGGAGCGGCAAGGCGAAAGCAACGAGCGACGATTTCCTGGGGCCGAGGGGCCATGGCGGAGGCGGAGGCGGAGGCGGCGGCGGAGGAGGAAGAGGCGGAGGAGGAGGAGGAGGCGGAGGAGGAGGTCGAGGACCAGGACGAGGAGGAGGAGGAGGAGGAGGAGGAGGAGGAGGAGGAGGAGGAGGAGGAGGAGGGGATGAGGCGGAGGCGGAGGCGGAGGCGCGGCGCAGGCGGAGGCGGAGGCGGTGGCGGCGGGCTGCGGCGGCGGTGGAGAAGGAGGAGGAGGAGGGGGGGGGGGGGGAGGAGGAGGAGGAGGAGGAGGAGGAGGGAGGAGGAGGAGGAGGAGGAGGAGGAGGAGGAGGAGGAGGAGTAGGAGGAGGCGGAGGAAGAAGAAAAGGAAGACGAAGACAAAAACGAAAACGAAGACGATGACGAACTCGAATATTAATACTAATGCGAATATTGATAACACACTCATACAAATCATGATCATGCTAATACTTCTACTAATACTACTAGTAACAGTAATGATCGTCATCGTATTAAGAATAATAAGAATACTAAGAGGAATACTTATAGGAAGAGGAAGAGGAATATGACAACTAATACAAATAGTAATAATATTCAGAATGAAGAGGAGGAGGAGGAGGGCGAGGATCGAGGATCGAGGAGCGAGCAAGAGTAGGAGGTTCGAGGATTGAGGGTGTTGGAAGTCTGGGCTTCCGGAGACCTTTCAGGGATCTCCGTGGACTTTTGTGGGCTCCAGGCTCTTCCGTGGCAGAGCTTCGGGCTGCGTGCAGGCAGCCCCCCCAGGTAGTCCCAGCCGGGACTACTCGGAGGGCCTGTTAAGGCCAGCTGGCACTACCCGGGGGTGCTGCCTGTGCAGAACCCGAAGCCTTGCCAATCATCCACGGGGCCCTCCTAGACCCCAGGGCACCACTGGAGACCCTGGACCTCTGGGGACTGGGAGCTCCGACGAGCCTTAAGTCGGGCAAGAATAGACTGCTCTGTTGACTATTGTGGCATATTGCGGAGGCCTAACGGCCGGTGCCGCCGACCCTGAAGACGACGAAGATGAAA
>CAUYUJ010000167.1:77674-92674 GCA_963575745.1 Prorocentrum cordatum
AAGGAGGAGGAGGAGGAGGAGGAGGAGGAGGAGGAGGAGGAGGAGCAGCGAGAGGAAGCGAGTAGGAGCAACCAATTCTGGAGGCCTCGGCTCTCGACGGAAATGGGAGGGATAGGGCGGTGACAAAACCTCTCCGAAAATCAATGAGTATGGCCTCTCCGGGCCTTCTTGAGAGTCCTTGTAGGGCTCTTTTGACCCGTCTGAGGGCCCCCTTTGGCCGTCCTTAGGCGTTCTTGGGCCGTCTTGTGGGGCTTGGGCCGTCTTGGGGCGCTCTTGCAGATCCGTCGTGCCGACCCCCCCCCCTCCTCCAGCGCATCTACAGAGGGCCACTCTGTAAAAGCCGCAAACGGGGGATGCGTATCTGGGTGGCGACCCCCCCCTGGGACCCCGCCCCCACGGGACCCCCCCCCCCCGGCGGGGAAGGGATCAAAGGGAAGGGGCTTACTTGGACGCATTTACGACGTTGCTCAGTTTCGTTTTGGTTGGCGCGCTTGAGGAGGAGGGGGGGGGGGGGCTCAGGGAAAGGGCGGGTAGCGCCACACGCCGACAGGGTCGGCGGATCTGTTGACGATTCTTTGAGTTGTCTGCCAGATATCCGCCTGTGGGGGGACATGCCCGACCCGGCACGAGCCCTTCGGAGAGCCAGACCTCCGACGCTTCGATGCCTCTCTGGCCGCTGCGCTTTTTTCCCCCCCACATGTCGGCCGCGGGGTGCCCTCTGGTGGGTCCCGTGGCCCATCAGGCAGGGGGTGCCCTCTTGGTGGGTGTCCTCTTGTGGGTCCCATGGTCCCTCTTGTGGGTGCCCTCTCGTGGGTGCCCTCTCGTGGGTGCCTCTTGTGCTGCCGAAAACAAGCCTGGTCCTGGGGGCGGGGTCGAGAGGTTTCGGGGCCCAGAGTCGCGGAAAGATCACGGCCGTCGGCCTGGCACGCGGTACCTTCAGGCTCGCGCTCGGGCCACTTTGCAGGCACAGCCCCGACCTTGAGAGCGCCGCGCGAGGGTGCAGTGCCACCCGACGCCGCCGCCGTCGTCGTCGCCGTGGTGGTCTGTCTCGTAGGGGAGAGAATAGCATGAGCATTCACTTTCGGAGCTCAGCGCGAATTTCTTTGCTCGGAGCTGGCCCGCGTCCCTGGCGCGCGGAGCCGTCGTCGCCGTCGTCGTCGTGGCCGTCGCCGCCGGCGTCGCCGCCGTCGTCGTTCTCGCCGCCGCCGCCGCCGTCGCCGTCGTCGTCGTGGCCGCCGCCGTCGTCGTCGTCGTCGTGGCCTGTCGCCGCCGTCGCCTGCCCGGCCGCCCGCGCGCGCGCGAGCGGACGAGCGGCACCGCCTGGGATCCGGTGGTGGTGAACCAGCGGCCGCCCACGCCGCCGCGGGCGGTGCGCCGCCCCAGCCGTCGGGGGGGAGGGGGGGAGGAGCCGCCCCGGTGGGTGTCGGGCGCGCCGCGTGCTCCGCGCCGCCCTCCTCGTGCGCCACGGGAGCCGGGCCTGTCCCTCTGCAGGAGGGATGTTCAAGAATAGGGACAAAGAAAGTTTTGGACGACCGGAATGGGCATGGAAAGAATGGGTACAGTGCCCAACAGCGGTTCTTGTTCATTCGGACCAGGACTCGCTGGCCACGCCGCCGTGGCCTGTGTAATTACACTGGAGACAGGAGGCCGCCCGCCCAACAGCGGCCGCTGTTGGTTTGGGGCAACATTTGTTGTTGGGCATCGTACCCATTTTTTGGGGACCCATGTCGGGCGTCCCAAAAAGTCGGGGTACCATTTTTGGAGCATGATTTCAGCATTTCTGGGTATCTTTGTTTCCTGGACTGTTCGTCCAGAATCCTACTGTAGGGGGACATGCCCGACCTAACGGAAGACGGGTCCTGAGGAGGGAAGTGCGTCCTCGTTGTCGTTGTCATCGTCGTGAGCGCTGTTGTCGTGGTGATCGTTGTGATCGCTGTGATCGTTGTGGTCGTTGTTGTCGTTGTGATCGTTTTGTTCTCGTTGTCATCGTTGCGATCGTTGGGATCGTTGTTATCGTTGTGCTCGTTGCTATCGTTGTCACGGTTGTGGTCGTTGCTCGTCGTCGTGATCGTTGTGGCCGTTATCGCTGTGATCGTTGTGATCGTTGCTATCGTTGCCAGCGTTGTTACCGTTATCGTTGTGATCGTGTTGATCGTTATCGTTGATCGTTGTTCTCGTTGTTACCGGTGTCCTGCGGGCAAACGGGTGCCGAGGCTTCTCGCCGCTGTCGGGACCTCGGGGCCCTCCACGGATGGGCCCCGGGGCTGGTCTTGCGTCGGGCACGCCCCTCCACGGGAGGAAGACTCAACAACAGTTGAACCTAGTCTGGGGGCGAGGTCTCGATATATATATATATATATATATATATATTTGTTGTGGCTGTCTCTGGCAATCTCCAGTCTCTCTTCCGAATCCCGCCCGCAGGAGGGCATGCCCGCCCCGACCCTGGCCCCCGGGGGAAGGCCCCCGGGCCCAGGACCCGTGCCCCTCGGGACCCGCCCCCCCCCCCTCCTGCCCGTGCCTTCGGCCTGGCGCGCGGCGCGCGGCCCCGTCGGGGGCCTCTCGCCGCTCCGCCGGCGAGGCAGGGCGGAGCCGAGCTCTCGGCGCCTCCGCCCCCGCCCCCGCCGCTGCCCCTCGGGCGGGGGGGGGGCGGGCAGCGGGCGCTCCGCCTGGCCCGCGGCCAGAGGCCATTGGCCAGCCCGTGCCGTGCCGGCTCCATCCCCCGCCCCCGCTCGCGGCGAGGGCGAGGTGAGCCACGGGGAGGAGGAAGAGGGAGGACGAGGCGGCACGGACGAAACGGGTACGGAGAGACTGGGTGCAATGCCCCCAGCAGCAGTTCTTGTTCATTCTGGGCAGGACTCGCCGTCCGCGCCGCCGCGGCCTGTGTCTGCTTGAGACAGAAGGCCGGCTGCCCAACAGCGGCCGCTGTTGGCTTGGGACAACATTTGTTGTTGGGCATTGTACCCATTTTTTCCGTACCCATTTCGGGCGTCCAAAAAGAAGACCAACCGGATCGCCGAGAAAAGGAGAACGGGGACGTCCTTCTCGTCCTTGTCGGGCCGGCCGGCTTTCTCTACGCCTCTTCCCTCGCTTCGGGTGTTGCTAGAAGTGCCCCTTGCCCAAGGTGCCCCCAGCGTTTCGCTCCGTTTTGGAGCCCCTGGGGCCCTCTGGGCCTCGCGAGGGGTGCCCTGGAGGCCGTCCGGGCCACCCTGAGAATCCTGGGGGTACCTTGGGCCAGGGGTACTTCTAGCACCCCCCGATCTACCGTCATGGACGACTGGCGATTGACGCTTGGTAGTGCGCTGCTGGCGCACGGCCAGCGCCGCTCACAGCACGAGCACCACCAGGGGCGCCAGCCGTCCCTGGTCTGTGGCAGCGGTGGTGAGCGGCAGGCCCATCACTGAGGCCAGCAGCTGAACTTTTCAGCACCGTTTTGGGGCCCCCAGGGAGGCTCACGCGGCACGCGCCGAGATCGACCATCTTGGGTCTCAAGAGCCAGGGCGCCGGATCTTGCAGGATCCTGCAGGGCCGGGGGCGCATTGACCCGGGTTTGGGTGCAGGTTCCTGCAGGATCCTGCTGGGCCAGGGTCGCACTGACCCGGGTTTGGGTGCAGGACCCTGTATGATCTTGCAAGGCCCGACTGACCCGGGTGTGGACTGACCCGGGCCAGAGGGTCCCCGACCATCGACGCTCGATCCATAGCCCTGCTGTTGCGCTCACCCTTCAAGCAGTGGCGAAGCGTCCTGGCTCGCCTATATGCCCACCAAATAATGTTATAAAACCTGTTGCGGTTTACACGAGATGTTCTTAGAACATGTATGGCTGAGTCTGGTTTGTTTTAACACATCGGGTTCATGTTCTAAGACAACTGTTTGTTATGAGAACATGTCTCGCTTCTAGGGACATGTCGTGGCAGGCCTATAAAAATGCCAGGACGGTCGGTCCCTGCTCAAACCCTGGGCATTAGGAGAAGCATACACCTTAGGCGATGCTTAAGAAAACTTAATTTTTCGGCCAGAGTCTCGATTATTCTTAATGTTTCAATGTAGATCCTAATATCTGAATAGACATTCTGGGTTTTTATTTAAGTTCTGAGACTATGAATTTCTGAACCCATGATTTCTCAAGCATTTCGCAGGGTGTAGGGCACGGAGAGCAAGCGCGGCCCCAGAGGCCAGCTCTTGCATCCGTGCCGCCGCTCCAGCGCTCTGGCGCTCGCGTGGCGTGGATCGGCCACACGCAGAGAGGGGGTATTCTGGGCCTCCTCCTCCTCCTCCTCCTCCTCCTCTTTTCCTCCTCCTCCCCCTCCTCCTCCTCCTACTCCTTCTCCTCTTTTCCTCCTCCTCCTCCTCCTCCTCCTCCTCCTCCCCCTCCTCCTCTCCTCCCCTCTTTCCTTCTCTTTTCCTCCTCCTCCTCCTCCTCCTCCTCCTCCTCCTCCTCCTCCTCTCAGAGAGCTGGGGTCGTAGCAGATGGGTCGGAGGATCGGGCCGCGTCGCCGATGCATCGACGATGCGGCTCGAGGCGGAAGCCGAGTTTCTCCACGTCGGCGTCGCCGATGCGTCGCCCACGCCGGCGATGCATCGCCGAGACATCGCCAATGCGTTGGCGATGCGGCGCGACCCTCCGACCCCATTTGCTCGGACCCTATCAGGGAGGCCTCCAGGTATGGGGGAGGGGGGAAAGACCTCTCAGAAGCACCCCTGCTTCTTAGAAGGCGCGGGCCTTATCCACAGATGTCAGGCCTGCGCCTTCTACGAAGCAGCCTCTCTCTGAGAAGCCTTCCCCCCTCCCCCTGCCCCCCTCGTGCTCGCCGGCAACTTGCAGTCGAGCAGGGTCATAAGGATGAGTCACTCTCCAGGGGTACCCTTGCAGCCTCGCCTCTCGGCCAGACCTCACAGTAAAGGCGGGTGGTCTGATTTTTGGGAGGTCTGATTTCAGCTGAAGGATTTTGAAGGATCCTGCTGAGCCAGGGGCCGTACTAACCCGGGCTCGGGTGCAGGATCCTGCAGGATCCTGCAGGATCCTGCAGGATTTTGCAAGGCCTGACTGACCCCGGTCTGGATTAACCCAGGTCAGAAGATCCCCGACCGAAGATCGAAGAGGAAACACGTTGCTTGACAAACGCTAGACGCTTCGCGCAACACCAGCCCATCCAGAAGCGTTGCCCAGACGAGTTGCCCTGATCAGACGTCGTACCCCAAGAGGGGGAGGATGGATGAGGAATCGGATCAGGAGCCAGAGGAGGAGGATGATGATGATGAGGAGGAGGAGGAGGAGGAGAACGAGGATTCGGAGGAGGATAATGAGGAGGAGGAGGAGGAGGAGGAGGAGGAGGAGGAGAGATATGAGGATGAAGGAGGAGGATCATGTTGTACAAAACGAGGAGGACAACAGGGATGTGTAGGAGCATGCAGTGGAATAACGGGGAAGCCGTCGTACCCAAGAGGGGGAGGAGAGAGGCGGAATCGTCGTCGTCGTCGTCGTCGTCGGAGAAGGAGGAGGAGGCGGAGGAGGAGGAGGATGAGCAGAATGGCCAGAGACCTCGTGGATGCTTCTCGGAGTCTCCTCGGATGTCTCCTGAAAGTTTCTTGGAGTCATCTTTGGCGGTCCTGGGGATCTCTTGGAGCGTCTTGGGGGGGGGAGGCCTCTTGGTGCCTTCCAGGAATCTCCTGGAAGCTTCTTGGGGGCCTTTTGTGGGCCCTCCTGGGTGCCTCCTGGGGCCCTCGTCGGGCACTCTTGGAAGCCTTGGGGCCCATCTTGGAAGAGATTGGCCAAAGAAGGGGGGGTCCTCGATTAGGCCCCCCCCGGAGGCCAACATCAGCCCACAACCTTTTTAAACTCAACGCATCTTGCCCTCTAGCCGATGCCTTCTTGGACGCTCCAGTTGGTCGTGGACCCCGCCGCCTGGGTCCAGGGGATGGGGCAGGGGAAGGGGTCAAGACACTCTCCCCGCCCGCAAGCCGTCTCGCTCACTCCCACCCGCCCTCCCTGTACACAAGTAGCACCCGGGCCGCAGCATGTTCAGCGTTTTTCTTTTGGATCGACAGCTAGTGGGAACCGAAATAGATCCCATAGGCGCGCTCAGGCCGAGGCCAAGGCCGCCAAGGTCGCGTCTGGGCTTCAGACTGGGCCGCGAGCCCTGGGGTGAGGTGCACCACGCGTGCCAGGCGCCACGCGCGCTAGGCGCGCCAGGCAGGCACCCCTGGGGCCCAGGCGTGCCAGGCATGCCTGGTACGCCAGATGCGCCACGTGCTCCACGTGCGCCATGCGTGCCACATGCTCCAGCCGCGCCAGGTGCGCCACGTTCGGGGCACGCGCAGAGTGTGCCAGGTGCGTTCTCGCACGTGACAGTACACATCGGGAAATATGTCGGCCCCCACTCCTTGTTGAAAACAGTGCGAACTTGCGGCGGGGTGGCCATTATGGTGTCTGGCAGGCCTGCGCTCAGCAGGCAATACTCCAGCACCCCCGCCGTCCTTGTCAAAACCAATGCAAAGTGATCGCGGAGTGCCATCGCATGATCCAGATTTTGCCGCGAAGTGCACTTTCTATGGTTTTTCGACATAGATGGTGGCCTTCTCACAGCAGGCAATCTTCGCCCCCCCTACGTCCCTGTCAAAAAAGAATATAAAGTGCTCGCGCCCTACCAGGCATGATCCAAGATTTTGTCGCGAAGTGCAAACCATTTTATTTCTTGACAGGGCCGGTGGGTGGGGGGGGTGGCATTGGTCCTGGTTGGCTGCCGGTCGCTTGGGAGAGGGGGTGTTCTTTAACACAGGAAAATGTGATCAATGCTTCCCCGAAGGGAAAGAAGGGGAAGATGGAAGAGGAAACGCTCTAAACCACTCACGCCCACAGGGCTGATAGGATTTACATCGTCGGAGATCTGGGCAAGGGTCTTGCATCCTGATCCCGTACCCTTTGATCTGGACGTATTGTATGCTCGGGTTTTGGATTGGGCAGGCTCCCCAAGCTGGGACTGGCTGTGGGTTGCTGAGGTGGCCTAGCAGAGGTTTCGGCCAGTAGAAAAGTTGGGATAAAGGGGCCTCCTCGTGGCCACGGCTGGACGTGGATGGAAGCAATTGTCAGTTTCGACCCTGGGAAAGGTTCGGGGACCGCTTTTGAGAGGATTTGCCGGCGTCCTTCCCGCTTGACAGATTTTCTTGCGGCCCCTCCAGTGCAGACCCGCTCAAAGCGACAAAGCTCTAATAGGACCCAATTCTTTTTTCAAAAGTCGTGCAGAAGTCCACAGTGTCAAACCCTGGTTGGCCCCAAGCTCGCAGCAGCGACCCCCAGTGGGCTCCCCAGATGCACCAAGGTGAGTGTGTTGTAGCGTTTTCGGCTACCATTCGGCTTGTTCATCGACTTTGAGGGCTATGCCTCGGGCACGTTCCTCTGCAGGAGGAAAATTGAAACTTTCACAATTGTCTGGGGATGCCTTTGCTATGTTTTTCTTGTGTGTTGATAATTTCCCAATATCTTTTCACTATTTTAATATTTTCTTCCAAAGTCTGTCTGTAGGAGGACATGCCCGACCTGAGGCTATGTTGAGGCCACTTCGGGGCTCAAGATTGGCAACACGCGTTTTTTTGTGCGAGAGAGACGCTGCGTCTGCGCGTGCGCTTCTCCGCGACCGCTCCATACGCCTTGTCGGCGTCACCCCAACCTACTAATACTATGTGTGCTTCGTCCCCTCCAGGGGCGACCCGCGCACCGAGAAATCTTAGAGTATATGCGTCGTGGCGGGCGCTTTCTGGCCACGCCGCTCGGGAAACGATATGCTTCAAGACTTGTGTATCATATGTTTGGGTCGGACGCGCGCCTCCAAGGAGGACATGTAGTACTAGTATGTCTCCGTTCGTATCATTGCTGTGCCCGGGGAAGCTTTCCATCGTAGGGGGTAGGGGAGAGCGCGGCGCACCTCTTTTCTCTTGCCGAATAGCCGTGGTCTGAAGAGCGAGGGGGTCAATGTTTTTCGGGAAGAGCCTGGGCTGAGCGTCCATAGCACCTTCTATGAGTGGTCGCTGCCACGGGGCGATAGATAGCTGCTGTTCGTTACACGGATCTCTTCTGCCCTGGCCGCGGGCATGCAGAGAAGATTTCACCGAAGTTGACCACTGGGAGCAAGATCCGATCGCATCCCTTGCGGGGACCCAGGGTTCTCGAAGGGCGGGGCTAGGGTTAAGTCGGGCCTGTCCCTCTACAGGGGGAAATGTTAAAGAATAGTCAAACAATAGTCTGGGGAATCTTTTTCCGCCAATTTTTGTCAATTGTTTTTTTTTTTTTTTTGTGTGTGTGTTTTTTTTTTTTTTTTTTAATTTTTGTTTTTCCTCCAAAGCCCGCCTGCAGGGGGACATGCCCGACCTAAGGCCAGGACCGGGGCAAGTCGTGCCAGAGGGTTCTGGAACGCCCTCCGAGCATCCCGGAGCGCTCCAGAACGGCTGGCGCCCGATGCATCCTCCAGAACCGCCAGATCTCAGAGATACCAGCCTTATCCTTGTCTGATTTCGTCCCAGTTCTTGCTTCGTCTTATCATAAAGCCTGGACCACTACATTCAGTGAGGAGTCGTGTCCGTGCTGATCCAATAGTCGTTTGCAGCAACAGCTACTGGAGCCCCACGCGACGGCTCTGAGCGTGAAGTCCACTGCAACCGTGTTGACTCCGCAGTTGTAATCTGCATCACGTGAGCTGTTCGTGTACGTGAGCTGCGCCCACTGCAGCGTCCATTCCAATCCAATCGATCATATTCGACAACGATTCCGGCCGGCCCGATCTGATGCGATTCCGACATGCTGTCGATGCGCTGCGGCCCGGTGTTCGCATTGTGTCGATGTGCATCCGTCGCGCAGCCAGCAGCCAGTCCGACTCGATTTCGTTTCCGTGCCGATGCAGCCCGATCTGGCGCACGGTTCGATTCAATTTGACTTGCCGATACGACGATGCTGATTGATCCAGTCACCGCCGTGGCCTCAGGCTATGCCACACAGAAGCCTTTTCTGTTTATGTAAACTTTTGGGGGCTCTCCCGCGCGAGACTTTCTGCTTCGGAACAGAGTAGATTGATGTTATAGGGAGTTTATACAAACTTTTTTCGCCTGGTGCCCAAACTTTGTTTTTGGGGTGGATCTAAACTTTTCGATGCGCGCCCGTGCGGGGCGGGCACCGGGCGCCGCGCGGGGCTCTTGCCAGCGCCGCCAAGGGCCGACGTGCCCATTGGTTTTTGCCCTGGCACGAGCGCGCGAATGTCCACAATGGTTTTGGGCATTGACCGTGTGCCAGCACAAGGAAACGCCAAGTTCGAATGCCAATGAGCATGGCAGCACCGCGCCGTTCGCATTGAATGTCGCGGCGTTGTCGTTGGCTAGCCGTCGAGCAGTTTCCGGTCTCAGTTCGCGCGTCGTTTGACGGTCCCATTGGTCTAAAGTTCCTCATGTGGGGGGCGGGGGGCGTCTTTCATTCGTTCAGATTCCGCTGCATTGCTAATGCATAGATGACGCGGGTCGATGTGGAGCCCGATAGCGTCCACGCTGGCGTCGCCGATGCATCGCCGACGCCCCCGATGCATCGTCGCCGACGCATCGCCGACGTGTCGGCGATACAACGGTTTCTCCGATTGGATTCGATTTCGGTGGCCTCCGATTCCGATTCGATTCGACTTCATATTTCGATTTGGATGCTGATTCCTCGGTAGGGGCCCTATAGCTTGCCGATCTCTACCGATTCGACTTCTCCCGACTCGGCGGCCCATTTTCGCCGATCCGATGGATTTCGATCGCCGATCCGACCTGTCGATTCGATTCTGGGCTCTCCGGCCCCATCCATTCGGACCCTATCTAGGATGCCTCTCTCTCTATATATTCCTGGGGCCCGTCGGGGGCAGCTTGGGAGCTTGACGCCAACACCAGTATCGGCGGCGTGCCTCCACCGAGGGGAGAAGATTCCGATCCCGGCGATGGTAGTAATATTCTGGCTTCCAAGGTGATCGAAAGATTACCACCATTGCCGAAATGTATGATCATGTTCTCCCTGCGGAGGCAACCCCCTGTGCTGGTGTTGGTGCCCATTCCCAGGCCTCCAAAGCTTGGGGTCCCCGGGGCCATCGCCGGGCCGTCCAGGGGACGAGGTCGGGACCTGCCCTGGCGCCCGCCTCGGCGGCTTCCCTGGGCTCATCCTGGCTGAGGTGCCCCAGGGAGGGCCGCACCTTCGAGCCTCGAAGGGGCTGGCGTCGCTTCCTCGGGGTATAATGGTATACATTATATATGTCGGGCACGTCTCTCTACAGGAAGAATACTCCCAAATAGTGAGAACAATCGTATGGGGACGATTTTTTTTGTTCCTGAGCATTTTTTCAAAATGATGTTATTAATCGTCCAAAATCCCCCTGTACGGGAACACGCCCGACTTACGCTTGGCGTCTCTTCCTCGGGGTAAGATTCAGGACTTTGCCTCTCCACGCGCCCGCGCTGCAGGGCAGCCGATCTCCATTTTTTAGATTGCGCCCGGCATCAGTAGAGACCGAAGCCCGCCACGAAGCTTCCACGGACCGATTGGGGAGCAGTGATGAAAAAAGGAAGGGCAGCGGAAGCCCGCAAAAGTCACACGATGCCGCCTCCGCCGGCGGAAGGCAAGCGGAAACCGGCGGAAGTGAACGATGCGCGCTTTGGGCGTCGCGCAATGGGGGGGCGATCAATAAGAGGGGGCAGCGAGGGCTGCAGAACAGACCCCCTTGGGCTGCGGAAAAGACCCCCATTGAGGGCCCCTGAGGGGGCCCTTTCGGGCCCAAAAGGGGGCATTGAGGGCCCAAGACGTGCACCTTTCTCCCCCCCTTTTTATTGTCCCCCCCGTTACGTGACGCCCACACCCCCAAGAGGTGGCACCATTTTTGGGTTCAGGGTTCCCAGATTGGGCCATGTGGGCGTGTTTGGGCCATTGTGTGTGATCCCAGCATTCTGAGAGGCCGCCCAGGGCCCATGGCAATATTTTCGGGACTCCGGGATCCCCCTTGCAACTATCTTGAGAGCACCCCAGGGGCAACACTTGGGACGGGCAAGCGCGTCTGCTCCATGCCTTCGTCACCGCCTTCGTGCAGCTTAGAGCTTCCCCGGGCCACCCTGGAGGTATGTTTGTTCGAGGAAGAAAGCGCTATAAACATAAACTTTCTGGCGCTCCGAGTCGACTTCTTGCATCCGCGCTGGCCCCCCCGGTGGCGCCTCCGGCCCAGCCCCTGGCGCGCTCCGCTCGCCAGGGAGGGAGGTCCAGCGCGGATCCAAGAAATCCGCGCGGAGCGCCAACAGTTTATGTTTATGCTGTTTTTCCTTCTTCTGCCAAGGGGGCCGGCTGATATTTGTGCTCAGAGTGGCATGGCGTTCGTGGCCCGCTGCATGTCCGCGCGCGCACGGCTGCAAAGCCATGGCCCTTCGCGGGGAAGGCCTGCACGATGGTCTTAGTTTGCACGATGGTCGTGGCAGAGTAGCATCGGATTGTCGAAGATCTGGCTCCCCAGAGGGCTCGCGGGAGCTCCCAGTCCCCAGTGGTCCAGGGACTCCGGAGGTGCCCTGGGGACTCCGGAGGGCCCCAATTAGCACAAAATAGTCTGGGGACGATTTTTCTACCATCAAAAAAGATACCTTAGGGTATTTTTGTCCGATTCTTATTTTTCGTCCCAAATCCACCTGCAGGAGGACAGGCCCGACCTGATGGTAAGGCCTCGGTGGCATGGCGTTCGTGGCCCGCCACATGTCCGCGCGAGCACCCCTGCGCGGCCCTCGGCCCCTCGTGCTGCGAGGCACCGGCGCCAGCCGGAGTCCTGCCGTCCTGTGAGCAGGGCCCTCCCCCCTGAGCTGGGACACTGCCAGCTGTCCCTCTACAGTCGGGCACGTCCCTCCGCAGGCAGAGTTTTCAGAAACAGTCAGCACCAGCAGCATGTGGGCGATTGTTCGATCATGTATTTGTCGTTTTCCATATATTTTAGCATTTTTTTTTTCTTCTACTTCCAGAATCCGCCTGTCGGAGGACATGTCCGACCCAATCCTGCCACCCTGTGAGGAAGGCCCCCCTAAGCTGGCGCACTGCCAACTGTTAAGGCTTCGGGTTGCGCACCGCCAGCTCCCCCCCGGTAGCCCCAGCTGACCTCAGCGGGCCCTCCCGAGAGGCCCGGGGCGGTCTCAAAACTCTGGCGCCGCCTCCGGTGGCGCCACTGGGGCGCTCCGCATCCCAGTGTTGAGGTGGTTGAGACCGTTCAGATTGCTTGGGGGCCTTTTGAGGCCAGCTGGAGCCACTCGAGGGGCCTATTGAGTTCAGCCGTGACTGCCTGGGGGGGCTGTCTGTGCGCAACCCGAAGCCTTACCATTGCCAGCCAGGACTTCAAATATTCCACCTGGGCGACGCAGAAAAACGGGTTCGACTGCGCGGACATTCGCGCGCAAGTTTCCCGCGTAAGGTCACGCGTAAGTGCCCCCTTCTCCACGCGGTGTGCCGCGCTTGGCGCCCCGCGCAAGCCCCATTGCGTACGGTCGCCATGGCATCTTGCGCAAGACCTTTGGCCTTGCTCGTCGCCCACCTGGAGAGGCCGAAGAACGGCGAAGGCCTCTACCCCCTGCTGCAGATGCCTCGGGCCCGCCAGGATCTGGAGGAGGAGGAGGAGCAGGAGGATGAGGAGGAGGAGGAGGAGGAGGAGCAGGAGGATGAGGAGGAGGAGGGGAACTATCAACGTCCCCGTGTGAGGGGCCCGTTTTGAGAGCAGTGGCCTTCGCCGCCCCTTGCGCCCCGCCGCACGCGCGCGCCGCGAGGTCCCGCGCGGGAGGAGAGAGGAGGAGGACTCCCGCGGCCGCCCCGTATCGGAGGCGAGGCAGTGCAGCGAGAGGAGGATTACATGTTATATGTTTCTCCTCCTCCTCCTCCTCCTCCTCCTCCTCTCGCTTCCCTTCTTCCTTGCGTGGGTGTTTGTCCTTCGAGGGTAGCGGTGGCAGTATGTGCTACATCTACCGCCACCGCTACCCTCGAGGGACAGACACCTTCGCAAACATACATGTTCGGAGCTGCGCGCGGATCTCTCGGATCGGCGCTGGGCCCCCCCTGGCGGCGCCTCCAGCGCCGATCCGAGAAATCCGTGCGGAGCTCCCAACACGTGGAGGAGTAGTCAGAGGAGGCAAAGGTGATCGTTGCCGCTACCCTTCCCTCGTCGCCACGGCTGGATTCGCCTCGAAGTCTCGGCAGTCCCGCCGCGGTGCCAGTCCAGCATTCTGGGTGGCGACCGTTCGAGGGGACACGGGAAACCGTCACGTGTTGTTCCTCGTGTTTCCATGCACGGGAGAGTCGTGATGAGGATGATGCGAAGTATGAGGATGATGGGGCCATTACGACGATGATGTTGTTGATGATGATGGGGCCATTACGACGATGATGATGATGATGATGATGATGATGATGATGATGATGATGATGATGATGACGATGATGTTGTTGATAATGATGATGATGATGATGGTGGTGATGATGATGTTTACGATGATGTTGATGCTGATGCCGATGATGATGATTTTGTTGTTGATGATGTTGCTAATGATGATGATGGCGATGTTGATGATTGTGATGATGATGACGATGAAGCTGCTGCTGATGATGGATGATGGTGATGGTGATGGTGATGGTGATGATGGTGGTGGTGGTGATGCTGATGGTGATGACGCCGATGACAACAATGACGATTCCGATGCCGATAATTGATGCCGATGGTGATGCTGATAATTCAGACGAAGATCAGGACGATTACGATGCTGCTGCTGCTGATGATGAATCTGATGCTGATGATGATCATGACGATGCTGATGATGATGCGCTGACGACAACGGCGATGATGATAATGATGATGATGATGATGCTGATATTGATTATGATGCTGATGCTGATGCTGCTATTGCTGATGATGATGGCAATATCGATGACGATCGCGTTGAGGATCATGATGGTGATGATGATGCCGATGCCGCTGATGCTGATGCCGCTGATGATGATGATGATGATGATGATGATGATGATGATGATGATGCTGGTGGTGGTGGTGGTGATAGTAATGACAATGTTGCTGGCGGTGGTTGTCGTGGTGGTGGTGGTGATCACGATGAGGGTGATGGTGGTGGTGGTGCTGGCGGTGGTGGTGGCGGTGATGATGATGATGATGCTTGTGATTCTGGTGGTGTTGTTAATGATGATAATGCTGATGCTGATGCTGATGGTGATGATGAAGCTGATGATGACGATGCTGATGCTGACGATGATGCTGATGATGATTATGGTTATGATGATGGTGGTGGTGGTGGTGATGATATTGATGATGCTGATGATCATGACGATAATGATGACGAGGACTAGGACGAGGATGAAGTGAAGGAGGAGGAGCAGGAAGATGAGGCTGGTTTTGGTGGTGGCGGTGGGCGCGGCGGCGGTGATGATGGTGATGTTGATGACGATGCTGATGTTGAGGATACTGATTATGCTGATGATGTTGCTGCTGATGATGATGCTTATGATGACGATGATGCTGATGATGCTGATGCTGCTGCTGATGCTGATGTCGATGATGCTGATGCTGTTGTTGATGACGTTGATGATGATGCTGATGCTGATTCTGCTGATGATGATTCTGATGCTGATGATGCTGATGACGATGATGCTGATGATGATGATGCTGTTGATAATGATAATGACGATGATGATGATGATGATGATGATGATGATTATGATGACGATGATGATGATGATGATGATGATGATGATGATGATAATGCTGACGACGACGGCGACGACGACGACGATGCGGAGGAGGAGGAGGATGATGATGATGATGACGAGGATGATGATGATGATGATGATGATGATGATGATGATTCTGCTGCTGATGCTGATGCTGATGCTGATGCTGATTGCTGATGCTGCTCCTCATGATGATGCTGCTGATGCTTGTATGATGATCTGATGATGTGATTGATGAGTGACGAGAT
>CAUYUJ010000167.1:97674-115174 GCA_963575745.1 Prorocentrum cordatum
TTCCGGCCCCCCCTCGCGGAGCGGGCGCCCGCGCAGACGGTAAAACAACAAAGAACATGCCCAACAACCATCAGGCAGATGCACATACCAGGAGGGGGAAAAACACACACACACAGAGACACAATTAATCGTCGATTCCCAGGAACATGGGAAAATATGGGAAGTGGTGGGGAAGACAAAAACCCAGAAAATATAGGAAAATGGAAGACGAGGATCAGAAGAGGACATGTGCCCGTGCCGCTGCCCTTCCTTCGCCGCCACGGCTGGAGTCGCCTCGATCTTCCGGTCGGAACGGGACACGCCCCCGGAGAGGTCCGTGGAGCCGCGCTGTTCCGTCTGCCCATAGGAGGGGGAGGCAAGGGCTGCACCATTCGTCCCCCTCCTCCCCCTCCTCCTCCCCCTCCTTTTCCTCCTCCTCCTCCTCCTCCTCCTCCTCCTCCCTCTCCCTCTCCCTCGCCCTCTCCCTCTCCCTCTCCCTCTCCCTCTCCCTCCTCCTCCTCCTCCTCCTCCTCCTCCTCCTCCTCCTCCTCGGGAAACCGCCCGCTGCCAGCGTCAGCGTCGGGAGGAGTGAGGAGGATAGGGGGCGGAGCAGCAGCAAGCAAAGGCTGCACCATCTGTGGAAAACCGCCCGCAGCGTCAGGAGGAGGGACATAACCACGGCGATGTTGGAGAGGACCATGATGATACAACATGACGAACATGACGACCATGACGAATGTGACGATCATGATGATGCCAGTGCCAAAGGCAGTGATGATTGTGATGGTGCTCGTGGTCGTGATTCCGATGACGATGGCGATGGTGAGGACGAATGGTAGTGGTGGTGTTAGTGATTCTGCTGCTGCTGCTGCTGATGCCGATGACGAGTCATGACGGCGACGCCTACCAGTGTTGACGATGATGGCGACGACGACGACGACCATGGTGGTGATGATGAGAGTAAGATCAGGGTGAAGAGGAGGAGGAGGACGACGAGGAGGAGGAGGACGAGGAGGAGGAGGATGATGACGAGGAGTAGGAGGAGGAGGAGGAGGAGGAGGACCTCCCCCCCCCAGGAGTCGAAAGGCTGGCGTTGGTGACAGCGTTCCGCCAGCGTGCCAGCCGCCGGCCGCGTGGGCCCCGCCCGTTGGGCGCGGCCAACCCTCATGCCATCCTCGCTCCCCTTCCTGCCATCCTTATGTCGGGCATGTCCCTCTGCAGGAGGAGTGCTCAAACATAGTTTAAAGAATACTCCAGGTCTCTCAATATGCGTGGGGGGGGGGGGGGGAGCGCGTGGGGGGGTAGGAAACTGCTGTCCTTCGGGGGGCGTGGGGAGGCTGGGGAACGAGAGGGAGTGGGTTCGGGGCGCGTCGGGGGCGGGCAAGGGGCCTCGGACAGGTTGGCACAAGGGGGGTGCTTACTGAAGGATCTGGAGTATGATCTGGGGACGATTACTGACCATGTTTTTGTGGTTTTTCTCCACATGCAAAGTGGGGTTCTTGTTCCTCACATCCAAAGTGGGGTTCTTGTTTTCTTTGGACACCCTCCGCGCAGGAAACTCCCGCCCACTCTCCGCCTCACTCACGCATTCACCCCGTCATCGGTCATCATCACCATCGGTCGTCATCATCACCACCACCATCATACTCAGTCACTCACCATCGATCACCATCACCATCGGCCATCGATCGTCATCATCATCAGCGTCACCATCACCGCCATCATCATCATACTCAGTATCACATCACACACACTCTCTCTCATCACACAGCATCATTTTCTCTGGACACCCCGCGCAGGAACACACCACCACCACATCATCCTTCTCCTCATCATCAATCATCACCATCATCATCACTCGATCACTCGTCATCATCATCATCACCATCATCACCATCATCATCATCATCATCATCATCATCATCATCATCATCATCATCATTACCACTCGTCATCATCACTCGCTCACTCATCACTTCGTCATCAATCACCCCCTAGCCTGAGTATGGAGGAAGTCTCGGGCGGAGGCGTCGTCTGTGAGTGAACTGTGAGGAAGGCTCAGGCGGGAGCCCCCTCCCTATGGGGTTCGCACTTCATGTTTCTAATCCGAGCGGGTCATCCTTGAACCTGTAACTGTCGTCACTTTTGGGTCTTTGATGCCTGATTCTTGGGGAAGTCTCAAGCGGGAGGCTCCTCTGTGATTGAATTTAGAGGAAGTCTCAGGCGGGAAACATCTCCCTATGGGGCTCGCATTTCATGTTTTTCATCCGAGCGGGTCATCCTCGAACCTGTAACCGTCGTCACTTTTTTGGGCTCCTGAGGCCTGAATAAGGGGGGAAGTACCCGGCGGGATGCTCGCCTGTGAGTGAATGGCGAGGAAGTCTCAGGCGGGAGCCCTCCCCTTACGGGGCCCGCACTTCATGTTTTGAGTCCGAGCGGGTCATCCTCGAACCTTATGTGTATCTATATATATATATATATGTCGTCACCTTTAGGCTCCTGAGGCCTGACAATGGGGGAAATATCCGGCGGGAGACTCGTCTGTGAGTGAACTGCGAGGAAGTCTCAGGCGGGGGCCCTCTACCTACGGGGCTCGCACTTGATGTTTGTAATCCGTGCGGGTCATCCTCGAATCTGTATCTGTCGTCATGTTTGGGCTCCTGAGGCCTGAACATGGGGGAAGTATCAGGCGGGAGGCTCGTCTGTGAGTGACATGCGAGGAACTCTCAGGCGGGAGCCCGCTCCCTATGGGGTCGGCGTTTCAGGTTTTTTAATCCGAGCGGGTCATCCTCGAACCTGTAACAGTCGTCGATTTTGGGCTCCTGAGGCTTGTATATGAGAAGTCTCAGGTGGGAGGCTCGTCTGTGAGTGAATTGCGAGGGAGTCTCAGGCGGGAACCCTCTCTCTTTATGGGGCCTGCATTTTATGTTTTTAACTTCAGCGGGTCAGCTCGAACTTGCAAGTGTTGTCACTTTTGGACTCCTGAGGCCTGAATATGGGGAAAATTTCCGGCGGGAGCCTCGCCTGTGAGTGAGGTTGTGAGGAAGGCTCAAGCGGGAGCCCCCCCCCCCATGGGGCCCGCATTCTATGTTTGTAATCCGAGCGGGTCATCCTCGAACCTGTAATTGTCGTCACCTGTGGGCTCCGGAGGCATGGGTAGGGGGGAAGTATCCGGCGGGCGGCTCGTCTGTGAGTGAACTGTGAGGAAGTCTCAGGCGGGCGCCCCTTCCCTATGAGGCCCGCGCGACAGTGAAGGTTACTTCCAGACTGGCCGAACGGGTTTTCATGTGGTTTTTCCGTCGGAATCATTTCTTTGGGCACCCTCCGCGCAGGACCCCCCCCACTTTCCGCCTCACTCACGCATTTACACCCCGTCTTCGGTCATCACCACCATCGGTCATCATCACCACCACCATCACAGTCAGACGCTCACCAAGGATCACCATCACCCTCGGCCATCGACCGTCACCATCATCAACATCACCACCACCGCCATCTTCAGTATACTCAGTCGCACATCGCACACGTTGTCTCTCATCACTCAGCACCGTTTTCTCTGGACACCCCGCGCAGGAACACACCACCGCCACATCCTGCTCCTCCTCATCATCAATCATCACCATCTTCAGCACTCGACCACATCATCATCATCATCATCATCATCATCATCATCATCATCATCATCATCATCATCATCATCATCATCATCATCATCATCATCATCATCATCATCATATCATCATCATCATCATCATCATCATCATCATCATCATCATCATCATCATCATCATCATCATCATCATCATCATCATCATCATCATCACATCATCATCATCATCATCATCATCATCATCATCATCATCATCATCATCATCATCATCATCATCATCATCATCATCATCATCATCATCATCATCATCATCATCATCATCATCATCATCATCATCATCATCATCATCATCACCATCATCATCATCATCATCATCATCATCATCATCACTCATCATCACTCGCTCACTCATCACTTCGTCACCAATCACTCCCCAGCCTGAATCTGGAGGATGTCTCGAGCGGGAGCGTCGTCTGTGAGGAAATTGTGAGGAAGTCTCAGGCCGGAGCCCCCTCCCTATGGGGTTCGCACTTCATGTTTTGAATCCGAGCGGGTCATCCTCGAACTTGTACCTGTCGTCACTTTTGGGTCTCTGAGGCCTGACTTTGGAGGAAGTCTCAAGCGGGAGGCTCCTCCTTGAGTGAATTGCGAGGAAATCTCAGGCGGGAGCCCTCTCCCTATGGGCGCCGCATTTCACATTGTCAATCAGAGGGGGTCATCCTCGAACTTGTATCTGTCGTCACTTTTGGGCTCGTCAGGCCTGAGTATGGAGAAAGGAGAGGCGGGAGGCTCGTCTGTGAGTGAATTGCGACGGATTCTCAGGCGGGAGCTCTCTCTTTATGGGGCCCGCACTTCCTGTTTCTAATCCGAGCGGGTCATCCTCGAACTTGTCGCTGTCGTCACTTTTTGGGGCTCCTGAGGCCTGAATATGGGGCAAGCATCAGGCGGGTGGCTCGTCTGTGAGTGAATTGCGAGGAAGTCTCAGGCGGGAACCCTTTCCCTATGGGGCTCGCATTGCTTTTCGTTTAATCATAGCGGGTCATCCTCGAACCTGTAATTGTCGTCGCTTTTGGGCTTGTGAAGCCTGAGCATTGGGGAAGTATCAGGCTGGTGCCTCGTCTGTGAGTGAATTGCGAGGAGGTCTCAAGCGGGAGCCTTCTCTTTATGGGGCACGCACTTCATGTTTCTAATCCGAGCGGGTCATCCTCGAACCTGTAACCGTCGTCCTTTTTGTGCTCCTGAGGCCTGAAGATGGGGGAAGTATCAGGCGGGAGGCTCGTCTGTTAGTGAATTGCGAGGAAGTTTCAGGCGGGAACCCTCTCTTTATGAGGCCCGCATTGCATGTTTTTAATCCGAGCGGGTCATCCTCGAACCTGTAGCTGTCGTCACTTTTTTGGGCTCCTGAGGCCTGAAAACATATATGTATATATATATATATATATAGGTGAAGTATTAGGCGGGAGGCTCGTCTGTGAGTGAAATGCGAGAAACTCACAGGCGGGAGCCCGCTCCCTATGGGGTCCGCGTTTCAGGTTTTTTAATCCGAGCGGGTCATCCTCGAACCTGTAGCTGTCGTCACTTTTGGGCTCCTGAGGCCTGAATAGGGGGGAAGTACCAGGCGGGAGTCTCGTGTGTGAGTGAATTGCGGGGAAGTCTCATGCGGGAGCTTTCTCCTTATGGGGCCCGCGTCTCATGGTCTTAATCCGAGCGGGTCATCCTCGAGCCTGTAACTGTCGTGTTTTTTGGGTTCCTGAGGCTTGAATGTGGGGGAATTATCAGGCGGGAGGCTCGTCTGTGAGTGAACTGTGAGGAAGGCTCAGGCGGAGCCCCCTCCCTATGAGGCCCGCATTACATGTGTTTAATCAGAGCGGGTCATCCTTGAACCTGTAGCAGTCGTCCTCTTTGGGCTCCTGAGGCCTGAAGATGGGGGAGGTATCAGGCGGGAGGCTCGTCTGTGAGTGAACTGTGAGGAAGTCTCAGGCGGGAGCCCCTTCCCTATGGGGCCCGCGCGACAGTGAAGGATATTTCCAGATTAGCCAGAAGGATTTTCATGTGGGGTCTTTCCGCCGGAGTAATTCATTTGTTGTCCAAAGTCCGCCTGTAAGAGGACATGCCCGACCTGATGGTAGTCCGAGGATGGCAAGTCGAGACAACGTGGTCGTCCTTCGGGGGGTGGGCCTGTCGTCGCCACGGCCAGACGCAGCTTGCAGAGCTGGTGCGTCTGGACCCTGGGAGAGGAGCCCAGAGACCGGTTCTGACTTGCCGTTGTCTCCACTCGCCCTGCTCCGAGTTGGGGGGGATCGGCTCCTTGGGGATGCATCGTCAGGCGATCGCAGGCATGGATTGCGGGGGCGTGGATCAGCGACGGGTCCCGTGTTTTTCAATGGGGAACCGCGGATCTCCGCCGCCGAGCGAGGCGGCACCGGCCGCATTTTCAGGAGGGCACCTCCCCCGATCCATGGATTTGGCGACCGCGCGCCGGATCCGTGGATCGCTAATCCACGCGTGCGCGCCCCCGACAGGTGTCCACTGATCGCCGATGGGGGCCCGATGGCCCGCCCCGCTCCCGGCCGTGCGGATTCGCCGTCGAGGGCCCATCGCCGACCAGCCAACGATGTGGAGTGGGAGCCCATGCCAAGGAGCACCCTGCTTGCCTCGAGGGTGCCCTGGGCTTCTTGGGCTTCGATGGTTTTGTGGCGGAGGGCGTGACCTTCCCGCACCAGGAATCAATGGACGCCCTGGGGTCTCAGGGTTGGGTTTCTTGTGGCAGGTTTCTTGTGGTCGAGCTCCTACCGTACTGCCGATTCAAGCTCGATGTTTCCCCCCCCTCCTCGGATTCCGCCGGCTTTCAATTGGTCCTTTGCACAGGGGTTGCCAAATATGTGCGCAGTTCGTGCAACAGTTCGTGCGGGATGCGCACGATCAGCACGTGGCTGCCACGCGCCATGCGCCACAGGATGAACCATTGTATCCAGCTGCCTGCGGCAGGTCCCGCCACCGGGCGAGCACAGCATGTTCGGCGGCTCTCCTTCGATGGGGGCACCGGAGGTTGTACTTGCAACGGATGAACATGATGATGGTGATGGTGATAAGAATGATGATGCTGCCGATGATGATGATGATGATGATGATGATGCTGATGTTGACGATGCTCATGATAATGGTGATGGGTGATGATTATGATGCTGGCGATGGTGTTAATTATGATGATGTTGATGATGATGAAACAGCTGCTGCTGATGATGATGCTGATGCTGGTGCTGGTGCTGACGCTGATGCTGCTGCTGCTGATGATATTTTTGATCATCGTGATGATGGTGATGATGGTAATCTCATCACAATGGTGGTGGTGTTGATGATGACGGTTGTAATGGTGATGGTGATGGTGGTGGTGATGTTGATGATGATGCTGATGTTGTTGATGATGCTGACGCTGATGATGACGAGGATGATGATGATCGATGCTGATGGTGACGATTATGATGATGATGCTGATAAAGATGATGATGATGATGATGATGATGCTGATGATGATGATGATGCTGATGATGATGATGATGATGATTCGGATGCTGATGATGATGGTGCTGGTGCTGATAGCTGTTGTGGTGGTGGTGGTTAATATTATCATGACGATGGTGATGCCGATTATGATGATGATTGTGATGGTGGTGGTACTGGTGATGATGATGCTCATTATGATGATGCTGATGATGATGATGATGATGATGATGATGATGATGATGATGCTGACGACCATGATGATGATCATCATGCAGACCATACTGATGATGATTCTGCATCCTCTGATGATGGCGCTGGTGGTGGTAGTGGTGGTGGTGGTGGTGATGCTGAGGAGGACGACGATGATAATGATGATGCTGATGATGATGCTGCTGTTGATGATGATGATGATGATGATGTCGATGATGATGATGATGATGATGATGATGATGATGATGATGATGATGATGATGATGATGATGATGATGATGATGATACTGATGATGATGCTGCTGATGCTGATGATGACATGCTGACGATGATGCTGATCATGCTGATGTTGATGATGATGCTGATGATGATGATGCTGATGATGATGATGATGATGATGATGATGATGATGATGATGATGATGATGATGATGAGGATGATGATGATGATGATGATGATGATGATGCTGATGATGATGATGATGATGATGATGGTGGTGGTGGTGGTGGTGGTGGTGGTGGTGGTGGTGGTGGTGGTGATGCTGATGATGCTGATGATGCTGATGATGATGATGATGATGATGATGATGATGATGATGATGATGATGATGATGATGATGATGATGATGATGATGTTCGTTGGGATTTCGTGGAGGCCCGCTCGGGGGCTTGCTGGAGGCAGTTTCGAGGCCTCTACGGGGCCGTCTGGCGGCCTCTTAGAAGTCTATTGGGGGCCTCTTGGACCTCCTTGGAGGGCCTCTTCGAGCGGAAGGCTGGAATTGTCGGTTCGTGTTCTCCCTCTTGGGCCCTTTTTGTGGCCGTCTTGGGGCTCTGCTGGGGTGCTTTGGCGTCTCTTGGACCGTTTTGGGGCTCTCCCGTCTAGTGACCCTTTTGGGGGCCTCTTGGGCCGTCTTGGGGTTGTCTTGGGGGTGCCTGGGGCCGTCTTGCAGCGTTGGAAGCTTGAAAAGGGGATACGTGAAAACATATAAGAAGCACAATGTCAATCATTGATTTTTGCCTCTCGGGGCCCTCGTGGGGGTCCTCTTGGAGCGCTTTCGGCTTCTTTGGGGCCTCTTCGGCGGTTTTGGAGGCATCTTGGGCCATCTTGGAGGCCTTGGTGGCTTCCCAGGCCCGACTTGGAAGCCATCTTGCGGATTTTGGACGTCTCTTGGACCGCCAGGAAGAAGGGCTGGTGCGCGTGACGAGGTGCGGCAGGGAGAGGGGGGATCTCTCAGAAGAGTATGGACGCCCTAATTACCAGTAGCACGCCTCAACGTGCCAGGGGGAACGGTGGCAGACTGTTTTGCGAACTCACTACGAAAGACTTCCTTTGCGGCCACGTGTAGAGGGGGGAGGGGGGGTAGGGGGAGGGGTGAAGGCTCCTTTGCAGGAGGCTGCTCCTTAGAAGGCGCAGGCCTTTTTTTTGCAGACAAGGCCCGCGCCTTCTAAGAAGCAGCCTCCCTGAAGCCTTCCCCCCCTTCGGATGCAACTCCTGGGAGGTCAAATTCTGATTCAGCCCTGGTCCGAAATCCCGCTTAATCTGGCTTAATCCTGCTTGATCTGGCTTGATCCCGCTTGATCCGGCGTAATCCGGCGTAATCCGGTTTGATCCGAGGCCCAGTCTGGCGCAGCAGCCCCCCAGTGGGGCTTGTTCCTCCTCAATCCTTCCGAGGAGAACCGCCTCCTAACCCCGCTCCCCCTCCCCCCCCCCTCTGCGCGTGGCCAACCTCTGCCCAGAACCCCCCCCCTGAGCCGGTCCCCCTGTCGTTCCCGCCTCGGGTCCTGGGGCCGTGAGTACTCACCCGTCGTTGAAAGCCGCTGATCTCTCGGCGATCGTCGGGCGGGGGGGCCCGTCGCGAGGGGGGGGGGGATGGGCTTGTTTTCCACCACCACCACCACCATACGTTGGAGGGGGGAAGGAGGTGGAGGATGAGGAGGGGGAGGAAGAAGAAGAGGGGGAGGAGGACCCCCTCCCCCCTCCAACTGGTGGTGGTGGTGGTGGAAAACAGGCCCATCAGGGGGGGGGGCGCGGGGGCCTCGAGCGTCAGGGAGGTTCGGCGCCAGGGAGCGCCGGGGGGTGGGGCGGGGCCCCGGTGCGAGCGCGGGCGAGCGAGAGGCGACGCAGCAGCGCCGTGTCGGGCCGGAGTCGCAAGCGGCGCCTCCCTTGAAGCAGCGGCGGAGCGTCCTGGCTCGCCTATCGCCCTACCAAGCAATGTTCTAAGAACGTTTTGTGGTTTCCAAGAAACGTTCTTAGAACATTTCTGGCGGAGTCTGTCTTGTTCTATCACATCGGGCTTATGTTCCAAGAACATTGTTTTTGTGATGAGAACATGTTGGGGTTCTAAGAACCTTTCGTGGTACGACTATAGGAATGCTGGGATGGTCGGTCCCTGCTCAATTCCTACAGTCAGCCCGCATGGTAAGGATGAGCAGCTGTCCAATGATGCCCTCGCAGCCTTCCCATGGGGCGCGTCCGTGGTCGCTGCCGGCCGCGCCCCACTCGCACAGGGTCGACATGGCCTTCCAAGGCCCTGGCATCCTTACAGTGGGGGCGCGCGTCAAGAAACCATATGCTTTTCGTCAGGCGCTGCGCGGTGACTTCCCGCGGCCGTTGAAGGAGCTGCTGCGTTCAGTGTGCTCTGGGTTTCCCTTCAGGTGCGCCTCGCGCACGGGTTCTCAGGGTTGGGTTTCTTGCGAGGGTTTCTTGCGGCCGCGCCCGCACTGTATCGTGCGTTCTTATCCTACGGGTTGACTGTGCTTGAAGACTGTTCTTATCCGTTGTGGGCGGGCGGAAACCCCATCTACCTTCATCGCCCTCCCGCCTCATGTTCTGCCTTCTTTTTCCGACCAATGGGTGCACAGTGGTTGTCGAGTGGTGCGCGTTCTTCAGCTCACCTAGACCAAAAAAACAACGCTCAGGATGAGACACCTATGGTTTCGGGAAGTTCGACGGGGTCCAGCACCACCCGTTTTCACCAGTATCCCTATACATAATGCCAAAAACCCCTTGGGAGGGGTCGGACAGGATAGATGCTAGAGTTGGTTGGTCGTCGTTGGCAATTATTTGCCCCCCTGGAGGCCATTGTCTGGAGGGATCTGGGGACCTGTGGAGATCGTCGCCGTCCTCGTTGTCCTCGCCGTCGTCGTCGCCGTTGTCCTCAGCGTGGCCTGCCGAGCAGGCCCCTCCGATCTCTCCCCCCCCCCTCCGCCTCCACGAGCATGGCAGGGGGGACGGGGCCTTGTCGACACCCGACGTCGACGTCGGGCGCCAGGTGCGTCTCGCAGCGTGGGCTCCCAAAGATCCAAAGACCTCTAGACCCCCTCCTGGGGACTGGACTCTCATCCCTTCCTATGCGGGTTTACTTTACAATTGTGTCTGAATCCAGCCGATCCAGGGCACCGCCCGTCCTGGCAAATTTTGGGAGCTCTGCCAAGGCGGGGCTGCGAGAACCCCACAGGAGGCCCAAGAGAGCGAAGAAAACGTCGAAGTCCAGACTTCCTCTTCATTCTCACAATCCGCTCTGAGGAGGGATGAGGATGGCGCAGTTGGGGGGCTCGGCCTAATGACTGCGAATGGCACAGGAGGGGGAGGAGTCATGATGGAAGAGGACCCAACGTCTTGAGGTTCCAGGCGGGAGGAGCTTTCATTTTTGGGTTCGGTGTTGTGTGTTTCTGTCAGCCTTGCCCAAGACTCCATCATATTGAACATCTATTCGTACCTTGCCTCGAAGTGTTGGCCTCTAGGGATTATTCCAGGCTCCTCCCAGACCGTCAAACAACGTTCCAGGACGAAGCGCCTGTCCCTTGGAAGGGGTCGTGAGCTCGGGGGTATGCGTATCGGATGATGGCAGAACGCCGAAGTTCAGGGGAATAGTATCCCACTTCTCCACCTCCATCCCCCTCCCTCCTCGTCTGCCCATTCCCCTTCCACGCCCACCCCTCCCTCCCCCTTTTCCCTCCCGCTCTCCCGCCCGACCTTCCTTCCTGCAGAACACTGGAGCTGGGCTCTGGCCAAAGGTTTTATTTCAAGCTGAGAGACGATCCTCAGGCCAGGTTTCGTCTTTTTGCTCTGTCGCTTCGCGACTTGGCCGTTCCCTGTTCGATTTCGCCCTCAAGATCTTTCGTTCCTCCCTCCTCCTTCTTCCCCATCCTTCTAACAACGAGCAATATATTTTGGCATTGCATTTCCCTCCACCCTCCTCCTTCGTCTCCCTCCTTCTCCCTCCTCCTCCTCCTCCTCCTCCGCCCCCCTCCTCCCCCCGGTCTATCCTCCTCTTTTCTCCTGCTCCTCCTTCGTCCGCCCTCCTCCATGCTCCTCTTTCTCCACCTCCCTCCTCCACCTCCCTCCTCGTCCGCCGTCCTCCGCCCTCCCGCGCCCTCCTCCTCCGGCGCCCTCCTTCCCCCGTTCCATCCTCCTCCTTCTGCTCCTCCCTCCTCCGCCGTCCTCCATCCTCCTCTTCCTCCTCCACCTCCCTCCTCGTCCACCCTTCTCCTCCACTTTCCTGCTGCTCCTCCTCCTCCTCCTCCTCCTCCTCCTCCTCCTCCTCCTCCTCCTCCTTCTCCTCCTCCTCCTCCTCCCTCCTCTGCCCTTCCACCTCTTTCTCCTCCCTTCCGTTCTTCCTCTCCCTCCTCTTTCCTTGTCCGCATCCGGCCGGGCGCGCGGCGCGTGGGTGAGGGACCCCGCTCGGCCGTGGGCCGGGGGGGCCCGGCCGGAGCCCTGGCGGTCCAGCCGACACGGGCCGTCCGCCACTGCCGCTGCCGCCTCCGCCGCCGCCGCCGTGAGCTCGAGCTGGGGGCAAAAAGCGCAACCACCCCAACCCCAACCCAACCCCGCCATTTCCAGTGGGGGGGGGGTCGGGGATCATTGAAAAAACGCATATGAAGCCCGTACCCACCCCAGCCCGACCTTCGGGTCTTCGGGTTGGGTTGGGGTGATCGGGTAGGTATGCAGTCAAGAAAGCGCACCCCCACCCAATCCTGGCACCCAGCCTCCCGAGCACTTTCGAGGCTCGAGGCTCGAAAGTGTCCGGGAGGCTCGAGCGCTTTCGGGGGTCTTCGGAGGTGTCCGAAGCCCGAGGTGGTTCCCTTCAGCTGCGCCTCGTCGAGGGCGGTCTGGGGGTGCCAGAAACGTGCCGAACGGCCGCCGGAGGCCCGCGAGCCAGGGAGGGGAAGGGCAGCGGAGGGGCAAGGTTCGTGGACAGGATCAGCTAGCTCATGGGGGGATGCATCGGCTCCCAATGGCCCGCTCATCGCCTACCAAAGGGCCTGACAGCGGCCCCCGCCCAGGACGGTGCGGACTCGCCGACGTGGACCAATCGCGATGTCAGGTCAGGGTTCTCCCCGCCGAGCTTGGCCGTTCTCCTCGCACCTCGCCCCTGCGGCCCCTCTGGGGCGAGGCCACAGAGCTCCAGCTCCCGATGGGTGGTGGTGTCGCGCACCGGGGGCGCAGCACTGCCCCCCATCCCACCTGCCCCCGCCCTCCTAGGGAGGGGGGGGGGACCAGGTGGGGGTGGCGGTGCGCTTGTGCTCCCCCGTCCGAGGTGGGGTGTGCACTCCGCTGGCGCGAGGGGGGTGAGAGCAGCTCCGGCGTCTGGCAGGTCTGCCGTCGTGTTCGTCGTGCTGCCAGGGGCGCATCGCCTCCGCCTCGCCGCCGACGAAACCAACAAATGTGTATGGACCTCACCTGCCCGGGGCCACGAGGTCCCACGGGTTATAATAGTAGTCGCTCGCTGCGTGTGCATGCTCCCCCTCGTCCGCGCCCGTGCCCGGGGCCACGACGCGCTGACCCTCCTCTTCCAGGAAGAAGAGGGTCAGCGCGTCATGGCCCCGGAATCCTGGGGCCAGGAATCCTGGCCCCCTCTTCGGCGCGCCCGAGGCCCCGGGCCCTCCACATCCCTGGGCACGCTCTTTGTCTGGGGCACCCCCTGGGGGCAGGGCGTTGGCCCCCTTCCCCCCACCCCCCCGGGAAGCGGCTCGTGTTTTCGTCCCGCGTTCTCGCGACTACGTTTCGGCTCTGTCCCCCGCCTGGGGAAACCTATCTTCTTGCACCTCGGGAGGGGATGGACGTGCACGTGCTTGGCTGCCCCCGTCGCCCCCAGTTGCCGCCCCAGTGCGCACGGCTTACGCCATTCCGCCCTTCCGAGGAGGACCTGTGCGGCTCCGACATCTTCCCGTCGTGCTGCCTGCGTGCAGTTGCTGCCGATTCGGTTCCGTCCTCCCCCGCGGCTGCTGCGGGATTTCCAGGGGGCCTCCTCGAGGCCGACGGGGGCGGCCTCTTGGAGCCTCTTCGAAGCTCTTGGGGGCTTTCGGGCCCCCCCTGAGGGCCCTCGGGGCCTTCTCGGAACTCCTCAAGCCGGAGACCTGCCCCGCTCGGCATGCTCTCCGTAGCCTCTGGCTGAGATGCGCGTCATCACTCGGAGAGGTGTTGGCCCTCCCGCCCGTTCCCCAAGCGTGCCCTTCGGCCTCCACCTCCTCCTCTTCTTTGGCTCCCCGAGCCCGCAGCAGATGGTGCTAAGCTTAAGCCGGGCATGTCTTTTTGCAGGAGGCAAAATCCAAAATTATCAAGACATAGTTTGGGGACGATTTGTGTTTTAAATCTTCGACAGAGCCCGTTCTGTGGTCTCTTGGAGGGGGGGGTTGGAATCGGACCCCCCCTAGATGGAAGGGGGGGGTTCGAACCCCTCCCTCCCCCCCTCCCTCCCTTGATGGACGGGGTTCGACCCCCTACTTCTCCTCTCTCCCTCTCCTCGGGCCAGCGCCGGCGTCGGCGGCGTCTGGCGGCGGCGGCCGGAGCGTCGATGAAGACGACGACTTCCTTTTTGCCACCGTGCCTTGGTTTTGGGTCAGAGTACTAATGAATGCCTCTTGGGGTCTCGTCCGAGGGCTCTCGGGGGCCTCTGAAAGGCATTTGTGAAGCCTTCTGGGCGCCTCTTGAGCGTCTCTTGTGGCCTCTCTGAGGTGGTGGTGGTGGTGGTGGGCTGTGGTGGTGGTGGTGGCGTTGGGGATTGTGGCGGTGGTTGTGGTGGTGGTGGTGGTGGTGTGGTGGTTTGTGGTGGTGGTGGTGGCTGTTGTGGTGGTTGTGGTGGCCGGTTGTGGTGGTGGTAGTGGTGGCGGTGGTGGTGGTGGTGCGGTGGTTTCTGGTGGTGGTAGTTGTGGTGGTGTTAGGTTTAAGGTGGTGGTGGTCGTGGCGGTGGTGGTGTGGTGGTTTGTCGTGGTGGTTGTGGTGGTGGTAGTGGTTGTGGTGGTGGTGGGTTGTGGTGTGGTGGCGGTGTGGTGGTTGTGGTGGTGGTGGTGGTGGTTTGTTGTGGTGGTTGTTGGTGGTGGTGGTGGCTGTGGTGGTTTGTGGTGGTGGGGTGGTGGTGGTGGGGTGGTGGTGGTGGTGGTGGTGGTGGGTTATGGTGGTGGTGGTGGCGGTGGTGGTGGTTGTGGAAGTGGTAGTTGTGGTGGTGGTTTTGGTCTGGTGGTGGTGGTGGTGTGGTGGTGGGTTGTGGTGGTGGGTTGTGGTGGTGGTTATGGCGGTGGCGGTGGATGTGGTGCTGGTGGTGGTGGTAGTGGCGGTGGTGCTGGTGGTGGTGGTGTGGTGGTTTGTGGTGGTGATGGTGGTGGTGGTGGTGGGTTCTGCTGGTAGTAGTGGTGGTGGTTGTGGCGGTGGTGGTGGTGGTGTGGTAGATTGTGGTGGTGAGGGTAGTTGTGATGGGTTGTTGTATTGGTGGTGGTGGTGGTGAGCTGTTGTGGTGGTGGTGGTGGCTGTGGTCCACCCCCTGGTTCGACACGCGACGCCGAATGTTCCCAAGGCAAGCGCCCGTGAAACGCGCTCTCTCAAATATAAAGTTTGAGCAGTTCTGGGTTATTTCTCATTGGTCATCCAAAATCCGCCTGTAGGAGGAGATGCCCGACCTGATGTTCAGAGGAGCGTGGCTGGCGAGGGAGAGAAACACAACGAGGAGGTGGACACGCCCAGGGGCGCGGCGAGGGACGAGGCTGCCCGTGGAAAAACGTGGGCTGCCGAAGGGGGGGAAGAGCCGTGGCAGTGGACTGCGTGTGGAACCCCCATGACGGCTTCCGTCCGGCGGGCGCTTGGGCGCCCCAGGCACGAGGGGGCATAGGGTTTGCACGGTTTGATTCGCAACAGGTTTGCCAAGGGGGAAGATCAGTGACAGCGGATTTGCGAAAGAGCTCCTGACGGACTCCGTCAGGCGGGCGCCTGGGCGCCCCAGGCACGAGGGGACAACAGGCTTGCCTCCGACCCTGCCCTGGTCGACTGCACGGCACACGAACCGACGTGGCATCCATCCGCAACACAAAGTTTGCGTCGGACGGCCGCCCAGGCACGAGGTTGGTGGGACGAGTGTCTCAGCGTTAGAAAGTCCAGGGTTCGCTAGGGACTGGTTCCCTTTCAAAACGGCCGGAACCTTCTCGAAGCCTTGAACAAAAACCACAGTGACAGGGTTCCGGGAGGGTTTTCGGAGGGTTCTGGGAGGGTTTTGAAAGGGTTTTCGTGGTTTTGGGGGGAAGCCAGTCCCGAGCGAATCCTGGGCTTTCTAACCTTAGCGACCCCTACCGATGGAGTGGAACAGCGGGGGGCCGCGATGCCTCCCGCCTGGCTTGGACACGGGCGTCCGTGGACATCTGCAGGCACAGCTCCTGGAGATATGCGGATAGCGCGGGCTATTGCTCGAAGAAGAAAAAGCCACATGAACATGAATTTTTGGCGCTCCGCTTATGATGCTCCAACCCACTTTAGCCTTGATCACCCGGAATTTTGCGCCCAAAGCAGTACCGAAACTCAAGGGTTTTCACGTGTCGGGCCCAGGGAGACACTCGCCCGACACTGTTTCGACACTCTTTTGACATCTCTCCTGGTGCTCGAAAGTGTTTCTGGGATGTGGTCCGTAAGCAGGATGGGAACAACAGAACGCTACGCGCGGATGTTTGGGATCCGCGCCGGGGCCCCCCCGGCGGACCTTCCGGCGCCGCCCCGGGCGCCGGGGAGGGGGGGCCCCGGCGCGGAGCCAAGGAGTCCGCGCGGAGCGCCAGAAGCTTACGTTCGTGTGGCTTTTGCCGCTTCGAGTTGTGCCGGCCAGGCAGCCAGGAACGGCCCATGGAGACCTGGCGTTCAGTCGGGCCTGTGCCTCTGGCCAAAAATAATATGGGGACTATTTTTGACTATTTCTGGGCATCTTTGGAGTACTCTTGGGTTTTTTTTTAATTCTTCGTCCAAGCTCCACCTGTAGGGGGACACGCCCGACTTAAACCCAGCGGAAGTTTCAGAGCGGCCCGACTTAAATTCGTGGGACCACTGGGATCGCGAGGCTGTTCGACCATTTGGCCACTCTCAACGGCGGGTGGCTGGGCGACAAGGAACGCGAAACGTATATCACTGTTTTTCTGGCTGTCGCACTTGACGAGGCGAGTCTCTGACGGGAAATGTGGTGCGAAGGGGCTCGCAGATCACCGACACAGAAGGTCGGCCTGACCTTGCCGGACAATGTGAACTCACATTTCCTAGAGGAGGTGCGAACCTCCTCGTCGCATCGTAGGATCATGAAGCAATCTCAGAACGCTCGCTTGCGGGAGGGCTGACGCCTTTGCCACGGGCCAGGCGGTTCGCATCTTCGACGCGACGGAACAAAAAACGCCCGCCCGCAGCCCTTCCACAACCCAGTCAAATCGTGGCCAATGGGCCCCGTTCTGGACAATCCGAGTAGAAACGACGTGTCCTCAACGGCACCATGGATGGGAGCTGCGGATTACGAGGATTGCGACCATGCCATGGGCATGCTAGACGAGGGTGCTACGACCTTCCTGGCGGCCATCGGGGATCATTTGACGAGGGCGACATGTGGATCATCGTCGCGGCAGTCATTCACTGTTGTGAAAGGGGGGACGGTGAAACAACAGGGTCGTCGAGATGACCCAGCTGTGGTAGGAGTAGGTGTCTTCCCTTTCTGTCTTCTGCATCAGGTGCTTTCCCTTTCTTGCAGCCCTCTTGTCTTGTGCAGCAGTTGCTTTACCTTCCTTCCCGCCCGTCTGCCATGGGCAGCAGGCACTCTTCCTCCTACCTCCCTGGCCTCCATCCTGCCTTTGGCAGCGGGCGCCCTTCCCTCTTCTTCCTCCTCAGCCCCCTCCTCCTGGCTTCTGCGGAGGGGCCACTTCCCTCCTCCTCTCTGACCTCCCCCCTGGCTCCTGCAGTGGGCGC
>CAUYUJ010000168.1:0-52500 GCA_963575745.1 Prorocentrum cordatum
CTCCTCCTCCTCCTCCTCCTCCTCCTCCTCCTCCCCGGGTCGCCTACGGCCCCGGGGCAAACCGTGCACATGGACCGAGGCGTGTGGAATAATGCGTGATGGGCCCCGCTTCCATGCTGGAGTCGACGCGCTCCTCACGCCAACTCGGGCGGCACCGGCTCCACGTCTCGGGGGGCGCTTCCCGGGCGCCGCGGGTCTGGCAATCACGCGCCAGGGCCACGGGTCCCTAACCTTATGATGTTCCGACCTACTTTAGCCTCGACCACCCGAAAGAATATTTCGAGCACCCGAAAAAGCACCGAAGCTCGAGGGTTTTCGCGCATCGGGCCCTGGGAGACGCTCGTCCGACACTGTTTCGACTCTTTCGACACTCGTTCGACACTGTTCCGGGTGCTGGAAATTATTTCTGGGATGCGGTCCTTAAGTATGAGCGGGCGCTACATCACTTGAATCCATGTCAGCGCGTGCCCCGCTGCTGCGCGCCGCCGAGGAGGCGACGTTCTTGCCGGACCTGGTGGTGGTTTTCCCGCTAAAGTCCACGAAGAAGTTCCAGCCCGACGAGCTGCGGTCGTTCTTGAGCGACGTCCTCGTGGAGGACGACAGCGACAGCGAGGAAGAGGGCGAGTACGAGGGCACGTACGCCGCGCTGAAGAAGCTGTGCAGACGCGACGAGGAATGCACGATGGAGGAGGTGCGGCTTGCCTTCCTGGAAGACGTCAAGAGGTATCTGGCGACGCAGCATTGCAGGATGCACGCCTTCGTGTCCTGCGATGACGATGAGCTCTTCTTCCTCGTCTCTCTCGGAGACTACGAGAAAAAGGCACAACATGACGAGGCCGCCGCTGCGTTCGCGCACGCGAAGAGATACAAATTCCAGACCAAATTTACGCGGAGAAACACGGAAGACAAGCTGCGGCTGTTGCAATCCATGCGTTCCGAGCTCGAGGCCGCGTTCCTGGAGTTCAACAAGGACGTGGTCGAGCAAGCAAATGACATGTATTGCCCGTTCAAGTTTGAAGTCAGCGGCGAAACGGACAACAGCACGACAATATTCAGGCAGTATTCCGCTGGCATTGCTGGCGTGGAGGGATCTTTCATGCGGACGGTCGACCGGGTGCGACTGTTGTTTGGGGACTTTGAGCAGTTCATCGACCTGCAGGACTGCTTGGGCGGCGGCCTCATCAGCGCGTACTACGCCGTCCACAAGGCCTCGAAGCTGAGGGAGTTCCGCGAGGGCCAAGCCGAGTCGAGGGCCCACTACAAGAGGGGGCACGTCGCGTGGGCCAACTTCCGCCCTCTGGAGACACTGATGTCCATTCTGCCGTCGCTCGGCCCACCGATCCAGGATCGGGAGGGGGGCAGAGGGCAGAGGTCAGGGGCAACGTTGGGAGAGATGCGCTCAGGGGGGACGCATCGACCCCCAATCGCCCACTGGTCGCCGATAGGGGGCAGCAGAGGAGGATGGTGAGGAGGAGGGGGCTCGAGGTGATGGCTCTGGGGCGCCTCGGCCTCGTGGCGGCGCCAATCCGATCTGACTAGATGCCCATCCCCGCCGGCAAGGTCCCGCTCGGCTGCGGCATCCCGACGATCCGATGCGGCCCGCTGCTCGCGCCGCGCTGTCTGTGCATCCTGGTGCGGCCGATCCGATTCCATCCCGACTCCGTGCCGATGCGGCTCGCTCTGGTGCACGCCCCGATGCCTTCCGGCCCCACGAGTCCATGCCGGCCGCTCCCGCCCTGTGCAGCACGGCGGCCGCAGGCGCCCGTCGCGGTGGGCACGCCCGAGGTCGGGGCTCCCCTTCCTCCGCCTCCCCCCCCTCCCCCTCCTCCTCCTCCTCCTCCTCCTCCTCCTCCTCCTCCTCCTCCTCCTCCTCCTCCTCCTCCTCCTCCTCCTCCTCCTCCTCCTCCTCCCTGCCGGGCAAGCCGAGGGCGACACGTCGAGGTGCGGAGGCCAGGCAGGCCGGGCGTGAGGACAAGAGCGTGCCGGAACGTTGTGGGCTCGAGCGCTCGCGGTGTTCGGCGCAGCCTCCCCAGGCCCGCGGGCTCTCGGAGATGCCTGAGTTGTCGTCGTCCGAGGCTTCCTCGTCCAGGCCTCGTCTTCGGAGGAGGAGGAGGAGGAGCACGAGGACGAGGACAAGGAGGAGGAGGAGGAGGAGGAGGAGGTGGAGGTGGAGGTGGAGGTGGAGGAGGAGGAGAGGTGGAGGAGGAGGAGGAGAGGAGGAGGAGGGGAGGAGGAGAGGAGGAAGGAGGAGGAGGAGGAGGAGGAGGAGGAGGAGGAGGAGGAGGAGGAGGAGGAGGAGGAGGAGGAGGAGGAGGAGGGGGGGGCGAGAAGGAGGAGGACGACGATGACGACGACGAGGTGGAGGACGAGGCGGCGAGGGACGAGGAAGAGCAGCAGGAGATCCGCGACTACTTCGGCGAGATGATCGGCTTCTACTTCCTCTGGCTGAGGCACACCTTGGTCTCGCTTGTGCTGCTGGTGCCCGTCGTGAGCGTGCTGTTCGTTGCGATCCAGAGCTTCGACGACTTCAACTACCGCTTCGAACGCGCAGGCGCGCCGATCGAGGAGAAGAGGGGCCTGGCTGTCGTATTCTTGTCCTCGGCCTTCTGCCTTTCCCTGTGGGGGCAGTTTTACGTCAAGGGATGGAAGCGGCTGGAGAGCTACTACAGGGAGCTGTGGGGCGTCGAGCTGGCAGAGTTCAGTGACGTCCGGCGACCCGACTACAGGGGGGACTACAAGCCTAGTCCCATCAACGAGCACGTGATGACGAAAGCGTATAGCCCGTGGAAGAGGCGCGCGGTTTTTCTCATAGCATTCGTCGTCACCCTTGTTTTCATCGGGATGGTTATCGGCACTGTAATGCTGGTATATTATTCAGTTGCGCTCCCGCGCGAATCCGCCAACGCGCTTGGGCTAGGGGGGGCGGGAGGGCGCCCCAGGGGGGAGACCGAACTTCTGTGTTCATGACTGGTACCATGCGGAAGGGAAGAGGAAATCGCTCAGACACACGGCAGTGAATACTATTTGGCCCGATTCGTCGGGCACCCCTAGCTTCTGCTACGCAAGAAGCGAAATCCACGGAGGAAGCAAGGGCTGGACACAGACCACCCGCTGCAAGCGCGGTGGAGGATTTTCACGAGGACCTGACCGCCACCGGGGTGTCCATCTTATTCTCGGTGCAGATTTTCGCCTACCAGCTCGTTTGGGACTCCTTGTCAGACAAGCTCGTTGAGCTGCAAAACCCTAGGACCGACATGGAGGCCAGAAATATGGACGTTGCGGTCCTCTTCCCGTTCAGCTTCGTCAGCGCGTACGCGAACCTCGCCGTCAAGGCCGTCTACGAAGATTCCCCGTGGGGGCAATCTTGCTTGTCAGAAGACTGCACGAAGAAGATGGAGCTGTTGCTGTACCAGGTGGTCCTCCCCGTCTTTTTCGCCCAGGCAGTGTCGATGCTGAAGCCGTACGTGATACTCCGCTTCTCGCTGTGGTGGGAGGCCAGGCGATTGCTGAAGCAGGGGAGGAAGATCCACCGGGGCTTCATCGAGGTGCAGGCCAAGCGACCGCCATTCGGGCCCTCGCAGCTGAACTCCGAGATGAACATCATGGCCGTCCTCCTCGGGTACGTGCTTCTGTTTGGGTCCGTGGCGCCGGGTATCGTGGTGGCGGTAACCTTGATATTTTTGGTGAAGATTCGCATCGACGCCTTCAAGCTCTGCAACGTGTACCAGCGGGTGATACCCGCCAGGCTCCCGCCAGATGGCATCGGCCAGTGGGGCAAGGTCGTGCAGGCCCTAGCTGAAGTGGGCCGCATGACGTGTTTGTTCATCCCTATCTTCAATTTAAGTTACTTCAACAGCCCTGGCGTCGACGAGGGCCAAGACTGGCTCCTGGACGCCCTTGGGGCAGCACCCCATGGCTTGTCCGACCTGCAGAAGGTGGTATTATGGTTTGCTTGCAAGGAGGTGCTCGACCGTCTTGGACAGCTAGTTGACTTCCTCATCCCAGACGTCAGCACAGAGACCAAGCTAATGAGGGCCAAGCGCCAGAAGGTCGCCAAGAGGATGCGCAACCAGCTCGCCACCAGGAAGGGCTGGAACGGAGCCGACGAGGAGGAGCAGCCGGCACTCAACTGCTGCATGGTCTCGAAGAGCTGTGCCTTCGAGACGATGAGCCCGCGGGCCGGACAGATCTACAGAGACGTTGACACCAAGACTACAAAGCACCTGAAAGACCTCGACCTGTGGGACAAGGCCCGGCGGCCCCGCGCCGCCCCTGCGGCCAGCCCGACCCGATCGCTCCGCCTAGATGCCGAGCCTTGCCCGCCCGACCCGCTTCGATTCCGATCTCGCCGACGGGCCGATGCGGCCAGGTGCCTTTTCCGCGGTGGAGGAGGAGGAGGAGGAGGAGGAGGAGGAGGAGGAGGGGGAGGGGGAAGGGGGGAGGAGGAGGGGGAGGGAGGAGGGGAGGAGGAGGAGGATGAGGGGGGAGGGGAGGAAGTAGAGGAGGGCCGATGCGGCCAGGTGCTCGCACGGCGCTGTTGGTGCCTCTCGGCCCGGCCGATTCGTCGATCCGAACTCCGTGCCGATGCGGCCCCGGCCGGTGCGCGCTCCAGCTCGGCCCGGGCTCCCGAGCCGGTGCTGACCCATCCCGCCGCCTCGGTGCGCGCGCCGCCAAAGAGGCCGACAAGAGCGACTTCGGGCTCCCCTTCGACAGGGTGACCTACTTCGGGTGAGACGTCGGACCTTCGGACTTCTCCTCCTCCTCCTCCTCCTCCTCCTCCTCCTCCTCCGCCTCCTCTCGCGCCTCCCTCCTCCTCCTCCGCCTCCTCCTCCTCCTCTCCTCTCCTCCTCCTCCTCCTCCTCCTCCTCCTGCTCCTCCTGCTCCTCCTCCTCCTCCTCCTCCTCCTCCTCCTCCTCCTCCTCCTCCTCCTCCTCCAGCTCCAGCTCCAGCTCCTGCTCATCCTCCTCCCCCTGCCGAGCCAGTCGTTGGGGCTGCGGTGCTGATCCTGTCACGCCTCACGGCCTTGCGTGCCCAGCGCGCGTGCTGTGTTTCACATCTTCTGGGCTGGCGCACCGTGGGGGCGAGCGGCGCTGGTCCAGACATCCGATGTCTCGATTTGTTCAGCACGGGGTCCCTGGAGGTCCAGACCTTCTCTCGGGCCGAACGAAAGGGGGGGACAGGTAAAGGGGGGGGGTACGAAGTCTCCTGCATGCAGCTGGTTTCGGCGCCACCGAGGGGCCCATTCCTCGATGCATGGCCGCCTCCTGCTCCGGGAGGCGCCGGGAAAATCGGCTACGTGAGCTGATTCTCAAGCCCCCCCTTTGCTATCCCCCCCTCTCGCCCGGCCCGATTCTCCCCAGGGCTGGCGTGCCACCCCGAGCAGTTTCTGTACCGTCCCTTGGGCCTGGCGAGGGCCCCCAGAGTCCGACTATTGCAGCAGCATCGGCAACAGTCATGCTAAGACTGTTCGCTCCTATCTGCTCGCGTGCCGCTCAGCACGTATATCCCAAACCCTCGATACCCGCTCTCTTCGTCTTCGATCGTACCCTTGAGGGTATATATATATATATATATATATATATTCCTTACCTGCCTCGTGTAAGTGGCACAGACTTTAACACAGGGGCAGAGAGGACTGATGGAAGGGGGAGGGAGAAGGATGGAGCACGGGATTCGCAGGAGGGGGGCTGGGAGCAGAAAACACGGCGCGCCTGCAGCCCCGGCTTCGGTCACCTGGCGTGGTCGCGATGCCGCCCCGCGCCCATTGCCAGGAAGAATACTTCAGCCACGGCTGGCCGCACCGGCGCGCTCCTCCTGCAAGCTTTTTCCGCGGTGGAGGAGGCGGAGGAGGAGGAGGAGGAGGAGGAGGAGGAGGAGGAGGAGGAGGAGGAGGAGGAGGAGGGGAGGAGGGAAGGGGAGGAGAGGAGGAGAGGAGGAGGGGGAGGAGGAGGGGAGGAGGAGGAGGAGAAGGAGGAGGAGGAGGAGGAGGAGAAGGAGGAGTCCCCCCTGGCCTGCACGGCCGCACGTCCTCGCCGTGCACGTCATTCGTTCTCGCTCCGCCGGACAATTCGTGAGTGTGCCGTGCGGCCCCCTGGGCTGCTTGAGCGCGTGCGCGTGCGGACGGCCCCCGCCGCGCTGCGACGAAAGAAAGGTGCTGGCGAGCGCGTCTCGAACTGCGGGGGCGGCAGAGAGAGGGGGGGGGCGACTAGGGATGAGGGGATATCATCGCGTGGGCCATGACGTTTCCCCAGATTTGACCGATGGACCCGCCGTTCGACAGCCCGTTCGGCGCAGAACTCACCCGAGCGTGCGCCCAGGCCTCGCGAGCCCGCGGGGGCGCGCGGGGCACCCTCGCAGTGCCACTCGCCTTCGCGTGTCCACCCCTCCCCCCTCATCCTCCTCCTCCTCCTCCTCCTCCTCCCCCCTCCTCGTCCTCCTCCTCCTCCTCCTCCTCCTCCGCCTCCTTCCCCTCCTCCTCCTCCTCCCCCCTCCTCCTCCTCCTCCTCCTCTTCTTCCTCCTCCTCCTCCTCCTCCTCTTATTCCTCCTCTTCATCATCATCCTCGTCATCATCATCGTCATCATCACCATCATCATCATCATCATCATCATCATCACCATCATCATGATCACCATCATCATCAGCAGCAGCATCATCACCACCATCAGCAGCAGCATCATCACCACCATCAGCATCATCATCTCTATCATCATCCCAGCAATCGCCTTTAGCACTGTGCGGGCGATTTTCGTGTTCCGAATATTTCTCCAACCGTAGACATTTACAATAACAATTATTGCTACAAGAAATCGCAGGGCACCTTATTCGCACATCTTTCCGGGTCCTAAGGTGCCCCAGAGTTTCTGTGGGCCCGCAGGGTCATTGGGGGATGAGAAGTTTCCGTGGGGCACTTGCTGACAGGCCCAGTCTTCTTCGACGTATTCTATTCATATTCTCCTCCTCACCACCATCGCCCTTCAATGTTCCACGCCCCCAGACATCCGACGGCTCGATCTGTTCGAGCCAGCGCCTCCTGGAGCCTTCGACCTCTTCCCCTGGGGACCGCCTCTTCCCCTGCGTGCGCGATTGCTTGAAAGCCCTGGGGCCCAGAAATTGGCCACCTGGGCCTGGGGGTCGAGGAGTCTGCCGCCCAGGCTTGTCCGGGGACGCGCTCTGGTCAGACTCTCGCGGGGGCCCCAGCCACTGAGACGAGGGCGTTCTGGGACCACGAGGGTGCGAAGACAGTGGCGCTTCGCGGCCTGGGCGACTTCAGAGCGAGGCGCGAGTCCCTCATCCTGTTCCGGAGAGGGGGGGGGGGGGGGGCGGCGCGAGAGCGAGCGCGAAGGTAGTCGCCCTGGGGGAGGTGGGGGGAGGGGGTGATGCCTCCGCAGCAGCCGGGGATGGCTTCAGTGAGGGCAGGGGGCTCCTGAGAAGCCTCAGGAGGGGAAAAAAACACGCAGACACAATTGATCGTCGATTCCCCAGAAAATATGGGAAAACATGGGAAGTGGGGGGAACACGAAAACCAAGAAACTATGAGAAAATATAGGGGAATCCTGTTAGTTGTGTGTGTTTATTCGTGTGCCCCAGGGCCCCTTCAACGCCTTCCTAGAGTAGCCCCCCCGGGCCCTTCTGCACGGAGGCCCCCCTGGCTCTCTCCGGGGAGGCCCCCCTCTCGCGCCCGGCCCCCTGGTTTGCGCCGCCACGGCGCCACCCCCCGGACCCAGAGCCTGTCTGCTCGGAGGATGTTCAGTCCCTATTGGGCTGACCGTGGGGGGTTCTAAGTGGATTTCGGGGGCGGAAAGAGGGGGGTGATGACTAGGGGGGGGGGGGGGGAAATCATGGCGGGGGTCATGATATTTCCCCAGATCTCATGGCGCCTCTTCTTATTTCATAACGTCCCTGGCCCCCCCGCTGGGCCGCGCACATGCCGCCGGTCATGATTTGCACCCCCCCCTCTTGGCCGCTCCCGAGGATTCTCGGGGGTGGACAGACCTCCTGCCCTGACACGTCGACTGAGGAAATTTGCCGTTTTCGGTTCGCGAGGGGGCGTCGCGGCCGTCGGTTTTTGCGGCTCCAGGTCCGTCGGTTTCGGTCCCAGGCCGTTTTCACTGAGGGGAGGTTTGCTAAAGGGAGGTTTGTCCACCGCCGAGATAAGGGGGGGTGCAAGTGGATGCTAAGGTGGGTTATATCTGGCCCGACCTGGCTTAGAAGTGGGTTACAGATTTTCCGAGTGGCTCAGGGGGGTTAGATAACCCCGCGAAGTGGGCGGAGCCCACTTAGCCCGGGTCGTTGCCCCCCAAAGCTACTACCTGGGGCATTCGTAGCCCACTGATAAGCCAGGATGGGCCAGCTATAACCCACAGTGGTATGCACTTGCAGCCCCCCTATCCACTCAGAACCCCCCACGGTCAGCCCAGGACGGAATGGGTCCACACGGAGTGCTCGGCCACCGTCCAGGCGTACTCCGTACGGGTCAGGGCCCCTCCTGGCGGGAGGCCAAGCCCACACGGGGTGCGGCCGTATACGGAGTGCTCGGTGTCCGCCTGGACTCACCCTCTCCGAAGCCATGTGCTCCCTCCCCCGGCTCCGACGCCCTGATCCTTCTGGTGCGGGGCCCCCGGACCTCTGGGCCACCTTCCTGGGTCGGGCGTGGCGCAGTGGGGTGCGATAAAAAGGGGGGGGGACAAAGCTGCATTTCTCGGGTCGGGCGTTGCGCCGTGGGGGGCGATAAAAGGGGCGAGGGGGGAGACGAAGACGCATTTGTTGTGCCCTGCAGGGGCCCGGAAGGAGCCGCACGAGAGGCGCTCGTTTCTCCCCTGCCCCCGATGATGGCCTTCCCATGAAGCAGAACGCCCGGCTGGGGACCGGTTCCCCGCACGCTGGGATGGCAACCCGCGCAGGGGTCGAGGATCTTCAGGACCTGTGTTAGCCCAATGCGTGTGTTCTGGCCTCCTTCCGCCCAACCAGTAGATCATTACATCGCCCGCGTCGTATCGAGGGGCCTCGATGGACAAGCACACGTTGGGGCTAACACGCGTTCTGAGGATCATCGAAGGGGGCACCCCGAGAGTCGCGACGATCTGGAAGGACGCCGCCGTCGCCACGCCGCACGAGCGGGCGGAGCGCAGGCGAGTCCGCCCGCGTTGAGGCGTCCACCAGACGCGCTCCTCGCCTTATGTCGGGCGTGTCCCCCTGCAGGGGGATTTTCGACGAAGGTAAAAAATACCCAAACAGTACCCCAAAAAGACCCCCCCCAAAAAAAACTAAAAAAAATGGTCCCCAGACTATTTGTTGATTATTTTTTTAATTATGTTGGGGGTATTGTTCATTTTTCGTCGAAAATCCCCCTGTAGGGGGACAGGCCCGACTTGATCCTCGCCCCAGACCCTTTCTGTTGATGGGCCAGGAGCCCGAAAACGGGCATCAGGCGCCGAGAGGCCACGAAGACACCTCCGCCCTGCTTCTGCGTAGGCCTTCCCCGGCATCCGCCGGTCTGGTGTTCCACTCCGCAGCCCCAGGGCTCCCGACCCCGTCCTTCCGCTGGAGTATAGTTCCTCGTCCCGGATCCGTTTGCGCTGGCCCCCGGGCCCGACAACGGGCCCCAGGCCCGAACTGAATGAACAGCCCGCAATTCGAGGCTTGGCTTCCCAAATCAGGTCCGAGGAGATAGAGTCGAAGAATCGCTCCGCATCGCCGATGCACGGACGGTGCGGCTGCATACAGAGCCAGGTTTTCCCCACGCCGACGCGTCGCCGACGCATCGCCGACGCATCGCCGACGCATCCGCGGTGCGGCGCGATCCTGCGACCCCACCTACCCGGACCCCGTCCAGGAGGCCTTCAGCGGTCGAGAAGCACGGCGCGTTGGAGGTCCGGGGGCCGCCCCCGACGCTCTCGGGGAAGCGTCGGGCTCGGGCGCGGGCATGCCGACGCTTCTTGACGAGCGCGTCTTGGATTTTGACGGTTCGGCTCCCGTGGGATGTTTGCAACGGGAGCTCGCTGACAATTTCAGATGGGGCCTCGTCATCTTCATGATGGCCCCACCAGGCCAACCCGAGTGCTCCGAACCCGAGTCCCACGTCTCCCCGACTCTTGCTCGGCGGCAGCGCAGGACTGCCCTGACTCTTGCTCAGCAGCTCAGCTCGGGGGCTGCGAAAGGCGCCCCGTGGCCCAGGGTGCCACCACAGCTTCTCGCTCGATCCTGGGGCCCCTGGGGCCTTCTGGGCCTCGTGAGTGGGGTGCTCTGGAGGCCGCAGGGGGGCCTCCTGGGCAGTCCTGGGGGCCCCTCGGGCCCGGGGGCACCTCCTGGCAGCGCCCAGGCAGCGCAGCACGACTGGCTCGCGGCGGCCCCGCCAGCACGGCAGCGGCGAGGCCGCGGGGCCCGGCCGCCTACCCCTCTTTCGCGGCGAAGCCGCGCCGCGAGGGCAGAGGCCGGGGGCGGCCGGGGCCGACCCCGCGAGAGGGCAGCCGGGCCGACCCCCGCGGGGGCCTCCGGCAAATCGCGCTGCGGTGACTTCCCGCTCTCGGGGCGTGGAACGCCTCGGCGGCGGCCCCCCGGGGGCCCGCGCCTCGGGGGAGGAGGAGGTTCAGGAGGGGAGAAGACACACAGACACAAGGAATCGCCGATTCCCAGGAAACTGTGGAAAAATATTGGAAGTGGGGGGAAGACGAAAACCCAGAAAATAAACGAGAATATGGGGAATCCGGTTATTTGTGTGTGTATTTATTTGTGTGTCCCAGGGCCCCTTCAGAGGTGCCCGCGCCTGCGGATGCCCCCCCCCGTGTTGCCCTTTTCGGGGGGGGGCCTCCTGGGCGGGCCTCGTCGCCACCGCTGGATTCGCCCCGAGCTCAGGAGCAGGAGGCGCTTCGGGAGAGGTCCTGGGGGGCGGCGGTGGCGGTACTTTTTGGTGTCCCCAGCTCTGGGGGCCTCCGGGCCATCAAGGATGGGCTTCTGGGGCCGCGGGCCGAAGACAACAGCAAAGAACTCTGGGCCTCCCAGATGGGGTCCGAGCGAATGGGGCCAGAGGATCGCCCCGCATCGACGATGCATCGACGATGCGGCTCGATGTGTAGCGACAAGGTCTCCACGCCGATGCATCGCCGACATCGCCGATGCATCGGCGATGCGGCGACCCCATCCGTTCCAGCCACATCTAAGAGAGGCTCGCGATCACCCCTCGGAGGAGCTCATCAATTTCACAGTCGCTCATCCTGGTGATATTTCTCCTGCTCCTGTTGCCGCGTCGCCTGACATGGAAGGGGTCCCAGCGGAGTTGTCACAGCGAGAGTCCGAAGCTTCTGTCTCGGACTCTCCAGGGCCTGGCCTCCAGAAACTCATGGGGCACCTTGTCCTAAATGTCCTCTGAGAACAGATCGGAGGATGTAGGGGTCGCGTGCCCCCCCCCTCCTCCTCCTCCTGCTCCTCCTCCTCCTCCTCCTCCTCCTCCTCCTGCTCCTCCTCCTCCTCCTCCTCTTCCCTCCTCCTCCCTCCTCCTCCTCCTCCTCCTCATCATCATCATCCTACTCCCCCCCTCCTCCTCCCCTCCTCCTCCTCCTCCTCCTCCTCCTCCTCCTCTCCTCCCCTGTTCCTCTTCCTCCTCGTCCTCCTCCTCCTCTTCCTCCTCCTCCTCCTCCTCCTCCTCCTCATCATCATCATCATCATCCTCCTACTCCCCCCCTCCTCCTCCCCCTCCTCCTTCTCCTCGTCCTCCTCCTCCCCAGCGACACGTCGGCACAAGCTCATGTCGGTCGTTCGGCGAAGTCAGGTCGCCGCACATGCCAATCCACACACACACACACACACAGAGTTTACCGAGTTGAGGGTGCATTGTCGGGGGCCGCCGTCAGAAAGCGATGGCTGCGGGTCGCTGACTTGAACATTCTGAGCGCGAACAGGATCGACCGCATCGGGGATCTCGAGTTCAATTTCAGGGGCTTTGACGTATCGATGTTCATAGGCACCCAGTTGCGATCTCAAGCAGACGGCCAGGTCACGAGGAAGAGAGTGGGCAAATCGTTGATAATCCATGCGGGTTGGCTCCCTTGTCCGTGCACTAACAAAGCCACGGGTTGTTCGATTATCGTGGGGCCCGCGCTGAAGGGAACCAGCATAGTGTGCCACCCTCTTCTACCACCTCGCTCACTTTTTGGTCGGGGACCTCGGTCTCAGCCTGAAGCTAAATTGCACCGATATTCTTCCCATCGCCGCCTATGTCCCACCCAAGCCGAGAGTGCTGGCCGCCAGGTCGGATTATCTTAAGACAGTGGAGCTGCTCGCGAAGAGGATCAGCGATGTGTTGCGGAAGTCTCGGGGTAGGACCACGACACTCGCGGGGGATCTGAATGATGGGATGGGATAGTGGAGGACGCGGATTACAGTCATTTCTCTGGGACAGGTATTGCGGGATTCTGTGGCATCTCGGGAGTTTTACTCGCAGGGCTCTGGCAGCCCTTTCGGAAGGTCCTGGAAGAACACGATTTTGTTCACCCCTACCTGGAACGGGCCGCAAGGAGAGCAGAAGAGGCTAGACTCTACGGCTAGACATGTCATTTGTTGCGCGCGCCTTCCTGCGTCACCTACGCAAGGCTGGTGCACTTCGAAGGCTACGTAGAGATGCGCAGCATATTCGTAGCCATTGCCCACGGGACCACATTCCCATCCATGATGCATGGCATATCTCTTTCGTTCCTGAAGGAGGAGGGACGAGGAAGCAGATTTGGATTTGACCTCTCCGATGAAAGGGTTGAACAGAGGTACTCGTCGGCAAGACCTTGTTGCTGCAGTTGAGAACGAATTCTCCATGCGGGAGCCAGAGCTGGTGAATCTTCTGGCCAGACCGACCCAAGAGGATTTGTTCGAGATTGCCAACGAGATCTCGATCAGGCACGGACTTGATCAATATAGCGCGGGTCCACTGAGACTAGCTCGCAAGCTGAATTGCGTGAGCGCCGAGAGGGTATTCTCCGTCGGCAGCGCGGGTCTCCTCGTTCGCTAGAGTTTACTACTGAGGAGGAGGAGGAGGAGGAGGTGGTGACACATCAGCTAAAGGAGGTTACAGCTCAGGCGCATGAAGAACAAAAGGGAAGGCGGGTGAAGAAGCAGCGGGTTCACCTCGAGCTACTGCACGATGCCTGGCGAGAGAGGCGCTTCGTAGAGGCGCGCCAGTATTCCAGGCTTGCCGCTGGCTCTGATTGGGGCATCAAGAGGCGGAACTATGCCCATGTGCCTGGATCTGCTCTCACGGGAGAAGAGTGGCTCGACGTTTGGAAGCTTCCAGATAGAGAAGGGGGAATGGCCGCTCGGAATATTGATTTCCAGAACTTCAGGCGACGCCATCTTGAGAACACTTTGTCCTGGCCAGGCAGGTGGACGGATCGCGTGGAGGAGGCGGAGGGGGAGCTGGGAGGGGATCATCGAGTACTTGAGGGGGGCCCGAACAGGCGGGCATGCCCTGCAGACCCGGAGCCACTTGAAAGTTGGCCGATGTTACTGCTACGTCGGGACACGCTGACCTGTTGCCCAGCTGGAGCGGGGTGGGCAGTTGAAAAACCCAGGCCGTGAGGCACCAGTTTTTCGCACCAGTACCCAGCGAGGATTCGCGAAGACTGGGGCCTCTGCGCGCACGCCAGTTGCCTGGCACCGCAGCCAGGGCGCCGCGCTACATAAGAAGGCGGCGGAGGGGCTTCGGGACAGAGGGCGGTGCATTTACTGGGTGCATTCGGGAGGGGATTCTCTGCAGCTGCAGTTCGACGCGGCGGCGTGCCCCATCCTTGCGAACGCGGTTTCGCTCGCGGTCGTCGCAGGGAAGGCGCGCCCCCCCCCCCCCCCCCTTAGTGCAACAACGTAGTATGCTTCGGGTCCGCGACCCTGGTTCTTTCCATTGCTCCACGGCAAAGACATGATTGATCAATGCGTTTGGTGTCTCGTCGCGGGCCGCCCTCGACGATGCAGTGCAGCGGCTCGTTTGTCGGCCCCGTGATTGTCTTTTTGCTCAGCAGCGCCTTCGCGAAGCTACAGTTCGTCTCCCGTTTTTTGAAGGGCACCTTGATATCAAGGCGGGCCCTGGCGCTTCGATGGGGGGGCCCATTTGCTGTTCACGGCTTCTGCCGAGCTTTCTGGCCGCTTGTTGCAGGCTGGCAAGCTGCGCTGCGAGAGTTTGCCCGCGCGGGTGCGCTGGTAGCCCCTCGCCCCGTTTTAGTCGTCGCGGCGGGCGTCTCTCGTTCGCGAAATACGCTGACGACGCAGAGAAGCTATTGTTTGAAGACGACGAAGAGCATATGGAATGGGGGGCTGGCGCATGGAAGCTGCGCGACAAGGCGATGACATCCGGCGACTCCCTCGACGCTTTCCTGGAGCAGCGAGGCCATAGGCAGCACGCCACGAAGCAGCCTAATATGGTTTCGCTAGTCGGCCCAGGTGCTGGTCCACGCAGGATGGCCCAACATCGCATCGCATCGCGCGAGGAGGTTGTCAGAGGCCCCCCGATCCCGGGCAGCGCCCATGACGTTAAACGCAGCCCGGGGGGGCAACTACACTTCCGGGGCATCGCGGGGGGCGAGATCGCCACGAGGGAGGAGGCCATCAAGACTTCGTTTCATAGGGCGGGGGCCTTCTGGAGTATTCATGGATTCCCTTGGAGATGGAGGAGATGCATACTTTTGCGCAAGGCGGTGAATTCGGCTCGCGCGAATCCGGGGGCGTTCTTGCTCTCGAGCAGCGAGTGCCAGAGATTGGACCGAGAGATCGCTCATTACGGACGCGTGGTCACGCGTGGCCGCGCAGCTGATCGGGGGGGCGCCCGCATGACAACGCCGTCGACTCTGGGTGTTCTGAGGCACTGGGGAATTGCCCCGATGAAGATTGAGGTCCAGGTTACGCGCGTGAAACGGCTGCGGAGCTGGATTCGGCGCCCCCGCAATCATCTTCGGGAGGTAGCTCGCGCGTTTGGCGACCTGCCCATCGATGCCTCGCCGACTTTGAAAAGAGCCGTCGCCGCCGCAGCGAACCCCTGGGCCAAACGAGCTCGGGTCGACATGGCGCGGCTGCGCCAGGCCTCGGGGCGCGGTGACCTTCTGGGCATCTCAGAGGGAAAGATCTCGACCTTTTCCTTCCACCCTGAGGTCAGTGAAAAGTCTCGCGCTCTGGATCATCCCGACATACTCCGACGGCGGGTGTGGACTGTCATGCTTCCTCCTCCAGGTCTTTTCGGTGCCGAGGTTCTGGGCCTCCGCGGTGCTTCTAAGGATGTAATTACGTACGCTTCGCGCATCCCCACCAGCCCATCTCAAAACAGCAACTCTTGCGAAGCATGCCGACAGTCGTGTTTTTCAGGCGCGTTTCCGCCTGCCCCCGCATATCTCCCCTGTTCCTCTTTCCCCCCGCCTCCTTGCACATCCTCCTTGTGGTGGGGGCTGGAGAAGGACGAGGCGGAGGAAGAGGGAGAGAAAGCGCCCCTCGTGGTTTGAGTCGTTTGGGGTTTCTTGTCCTGGTGTGAGTCGTTCGGGCCCTTCTTCCTGGCGTGAATCGTTCGGGCTCTTCGTTATGTGAGTCGTTCGGGCTCTTCGTCCTGGTGTGAGTCGTTCGGGCTTCTCGTGGTGTGAGTTGTTCGGGCCCCTCGTCGTCGTGTGAGTCGTTCGGGCCCCTCCTCCTGGTGTGACTCGTTCGGGCTCCTCGTGGTGTGAGTCGTTCGGGGCCCTCGTCGTGGTGTGAGTCGTTTTGGGAGCCTCTTGGAGGCCTTTTGGGGCGTCTTCGGGGCCTCTTGGCGGCCCCAGGGGCTTCTAGGAGCGTCTTGGGTGCCTTGGGGGGGCCTCTTCGGGCCTCTTGGGAGCCTCTTGGAGGCCGCTTGGGGCGTCTTGGGGGCCTCTTGGCGGCCCCAGGGGCTTCCAGGAGCGTCTTGGGTGCCTCGGGGGAGCCTCTTGGGGCCTCTTGGGCGCCTCTTGGGGGCATCTTGGGGGCCTCTTGGAGGCCTCTTGGTGCCTCTTGGGACTCTTTGGGAGGGGTCTGGGAGGAATCTTGGGGCCATCTGTCGGGCGATCAATCACAGATGGGGCGAGCACTTTTCTCCTCCCCCCCCGTCGGGGCCAGAATCCTCGTGAGGGGTGTCGAATTTTAGCCCTCCCAGGAGTCGAAAAAGACCCCTCCAACCAACGACCCGCGAGACGCCCACTCCAGGCCCAGGGGGAGGGGGTAGGGGGAGGGGCAAACCCCTCCCCGAAGGGAAAGAAGGGGGTTGAGAACAGAGCGGGCTCTCTAAACCACTCACGCCCAAAGGGCTGGTGGGATTGATCTTGGGATTCCTGAAGGGCTTCGTGGCGATCCTGCGTTCACGTGCACGTTTCATGTTGACGGGGTGGCTTGCGGGGAGTCGATTAATTCTGAGGGAAACCTAAATGCCCATATTTGTACCGGCCATGGTGTTCGTAGTTCTATTCCGCATTTTGACGCGCACTAATCAGTGCCCGAGCTGCCTGGAGACTCGCTCGTCAAAAACCCTGGCGCACCGACATCTTGTTTATAGTTCTCGAAGAGGTTATTGCTGGAAAGGAAGCGCCATCGCCCTACCTAATGTTCGTAACCCCAAGCACTTTCGCTGCCTGGCGCGCGAGTTCGATGGTGGATCCCTTCGCGAGCTACATGCCCATGTTCGTTGTCATTTTCCGCATAGCCTTGGCATTTGATGTTCCTCCATCGGTGAGTTCGTTCCCCACGCAAAGATCGACGGCGACGCGACCTACCTGGATGGGCAAGCGCACGGCGTCGCCGACCGAAGGGGGGCACAGAGCAGAGGAAGCGCGCAGGTGCTTCCCGCGGCGGAGGCAGCGGCGGCGAGCCGAAGCCGGCCACGCTAGACGCGCCGACGGAGGCGACGGCCAAGCTGACACTTGCGAACGCCGCGGACTCCCGCGCCATCGCAGGCGCCATCTTCACGACCGCGCTCACGCCCGTGGAGGACCCGCTGGTCGGAGGCTTGCTGGGGCGCGGCGTCGCGCACAACCAGCAGGCCCAGGACTGGGCTGAGCTGGAGAAGGATGCGCTGGCCAAGGGCGACGAGCAGCCCGAGAGCATGCAGGGGCCTCCGCATCTGGTGCTGCACGCCAGCCCAACGGAGACCTCGGTAACTCGAGAGGAGGCAAGGGCGCGGAGATGGAGAGCGAGTCCCTGAGCGAGCAGTTTCAGAAGTCGTAGCTGTGCTACATCGACGTGCTCTGCAAGGACGACGGCATGCCGAAGGCAGCGCTCGACGCCCGCTACCTGCTGTGCAAGAGGGCGAAGAAGGTAGAGGGCAAGCGCAGGGTGGCGAAGATCACCTACCTGTTCCAGCCGACGAAGACGGGCATCATAGCGCAGCGCCTGTTCGAGGCCGAGCCCCCCAAGGCGGGGGGGGGGGGCGTCGCCAGGCAGTGATCCGATGGGGGGCGCTAGAGCGAGAGGTGCAGGTCCTGCTCGGTCGTCTCAAGAAGATGTGATGCGAGTGAGCTGCAGGGTTCGTGCACTGTTTTATGCAGGGCGGCTTTCAGGCCCTGCTCTTGATCGTCACTCGCTTCTTCTCCTCCGTCGAGCTTCCTGCTCCCTCTCTCAATCCTCCAGTAGCGATGGGATCCGAATCGGGGGCCCCCATCAGGGCCGTAGATAGATGGAGTGGGCCCCTAGTCAAGATCCCCCGCGAGCCTCGAACGAAGGGTAGAGGTCGTCGAAGGGGGGGGACGCCAGTAATATTTTCTGGTGGTGCCAGGGGGGGGGGGGGGGGGCGGCTCCAGGCTGCGCGCCGTGCGGCCTGCCTCTCAGGCCCAATGCGGACGGTGTGCCGCCAGGGCCTTTGGCTATCACGAGCACGGGTGTTTCGAATGCCACGCTGGAGCTACTGTGTTGCAATCTCTGCGTGTGCAGGGTAGTGTAGTGCAGATTGTGCTATGCAAGTTGGTGCAAGTGTGCTTGTTGGCCGACTGGAGCTCCCATAGCGTTCATGCTCATGCTCATGCTCCTCCCACCCTTCCTCCTCCCCCTCCTCCTCCTCCTCATCATCATCATCATCATCATCATTTCCCTCCTCTTCCTCCTCCTTCTCCTCCTCCCCCTCCTCCTCCCCCCCTCCTCCTCCTCCTCCTCCTCCTCTCCTCTTCCTCCCTCCCTCCTCCTCCTCCTCCTCCTCTCCTCCTCCTCCTCTTCCTCCTCCTCCTCCTCCTCCTCTCCTACTCCTATCCTGATTCCTTATTAGAATATACTCCTACTCCCCCCTCAGGCCGGCCATTAGGGGCCGCATCCGGGTGGTCCCATCCTAACCTGTAAAAAACAATACAAAATCAACATTTTTCTTATTTTTTTCCTCTCGACATGGACGTCCTGTCGTCCACGGCGATAATCCATTGCAAAAAATACCACAAAGAGCACACGCGCGCGTTCATGTCAGAATCCTACCGAACACCGTGTGTTTGCAAGCATTTCAACATAAAAACATCAAAAACCCAATGCTTTTTCACAAAAATTATACAAATTTCCCGCCCGGGCTCTCTTGCTGAAATCATAGGAAAACCATGGAATCTTAAGAATTCGGTCAAATCCAGCGATTTCACGTCATCGCGCGGTGCACTCGCGATGCTCTGTCATGCACCCAGGCCGCGAATCCTGTGCAAAAAATACCACAAAGAGCACACTCGCGCGTTCATGTCAGAATCCTACCGAACACCGTGTGTTTGCAAGCATTTCAACATAAAAACATCAAAAACCCAATGCTTTTTCACAAAAATGCTTTGGGGTGTCCTGTCAGACCGTCGGGCTTCCTCCGGCCACCTCTGGCTTCCTGCGGTGTACCGGGCCATTCTCGACTCGTCTGGCAATGCGTGCGCGGCATTCAACACGCGCTCGCCAGTTCCCGTCGGCAACCGCCATCGCGGCCGCATCAGCTGTACCAAACCGGCTGGCCGGTGTGACTTCGGCCCCCAGTTGTGCCAGCTTTGCTTCTTATGTTGTGGGAGGGCGGGTGGGACTGGGCATGCCATGCTTGACTCGCTCGAGCTGGCTAGCTTGACTCCTACTCCTACTCCTCCTCCCCTCCTCCTCCTCCTCCTCCTCCTCCTCCTCCTCCTCCTCCTCCTCCTCCTCCTCCTCCTCCTCCTCCTCCTCCTCCTCCTCCTCCTCCTCCTCCTCCTCCTCCTCTCCTCCTCCTCCTCCTCCTCCTCCTCCTCCTCCTCCTCCTCCTCCTCCTCCTCCTCCTCCTCCTCCTCCTCCTCCTCCTCCTCCTCCTCCTCCTCCTCCTCCTCCTCGTCCTCCTCCTCCTCCTCCTCCTCCTCCTCCTCCCCCTCCTCCTCCTCCTCCTCCTCCTCCTCCTCCTCTCAACTGACGGCTGCCGCCGTCGAGAGAAAGCTGAAAGTCTTTTCTGCCCGAGACTCAAGAGCTCTGAAACCGAAACGGTTACGGTCGAATCGGCGTCGGCGTGAGAGGGGCAGCTCGGGGGGCCAGGGAGACAGTGTCCATTTCAACACCCGTCCTCGCTGTCATACTGGTCCGAAATTCGAGATTCCGAGCATAGCTTCATTAATACGGAAGCGGCCCAGCTGGGCCGAATATGAAAGGCGATCTAGGTAGATCGCAAAGCCACGCGGGGCTGGTCCCCGCGCGGGGCACGCATCGAACAGGACAGGCTCTCGCGCACAGATGCGACGGGCTGAGTCCTACGCTCATCGGCACGGCGCCGCCGTGCAGCTCGTATGGCCTCCTTCGTGGCCGCCGCCTCGGAGGAGACGGTCGTCGTCACGTAGCCGTCGCGCATGGCGTTCGTCAGGTAGCTCCTCTCCGCTTCGAGCTTCGTCAGCGCGTCTGCGAGCTGCACACTGGTATCGCACCACTCCAGGTCGACTCCATCTTGGCTTAGAAGCTCTCGAAGCGAGGCCACCACCACTCGAATTCGGCGATCGGCGACCTGACCAGCGTCCGCCAGCAAGTGGCTCACCAGGCTGTTAGCGTCGTCGAACCACTTGACTGGCATCAACGTCGCACTGTCATGAACCAACTCCGCGATCAGCTGGTCCGGCTTGTCCATCTCGTAGTACAATGCCCTGATCCACTCCAGCGCCTCCGCGCCTTCGGTCAAACCGTGGGCCTCTGCCGCCATCGATGCCCGGCAGACCCTCCGAATCTTGGAACTGCCCCAGTCCAAGAAGTGAGCAGGTCCACCGCCTTCCTTGTACAGGCCGTCGTCGCACAACAGGCACACGAAACCGCACTGCGACCTCACCTTCTCGCCCAGTGCTCCGAACTTCTTCTCGTCGATGTTATTGAGGCTGCTGTCGGCGAACACACACCCCTGAAGGTCGGCGTCGTTCTTGATGAAGTCGCTACGGAAGTGTAGGCACACGTCCTTCGTCTCATGGCAGTACCGCACCAGCTTGTTCATCTCCAGTAGGTCCTGCACCGTCATGGTGTTCTTCTGCTGTGCGAGCCAACTGTAGCCGAAAGAAACGTCCATCCGCAGCTGTCGCGAGAGCCATCCCAGTGAACCAATCACCGACTCCGCAAAACTCTTCTCCTCGTCCGTAGCCAGCACCTTGATCTGCTTCCGCCTGGTCGGCAGCATCGGCAACTCCTCCATCTGCTCCACGAAGTGCTGCATCGAGACCCTGATCGAGAAGTCCTCTGCCTGCTCCACGTCCTTGCCGCAGTACCTGAAGGGTGGCTCCTCCTCCGTTAAGAGTAGTACCCTCTTGAACTCGTCCATCGTGTCGCCGTAGAGCTTGCTGTTCGGATTTCCGGTCGCGAACAGGTCGTCCACGTATGTGCCGATAAGGCCAACGAGGATGTCACCCTCGAAGAGCATGAAGAAGGCTCTCTCCAAACGGCTCTCCTGCCACGAGTTGCCGCGCAGCGTCCTTCGTAGCTTACTCCACCACTTCCGCCCAGCATCCTTAGTGCCATAGATCGCCCCGTGGCACACGAACAGGGAACCAGGTGGTACTCCAGGAGGTAGTGGTGAGGCGGTCGTAGCACCAGCATGCGGTCAACATCATCTCCTTGTAGGTAGGCGCTCGTCGCGTCGAGCTTCGATAGTAACCAGTGCTTCCTAGCCGCCGTGCTGCAGATCAAGTGAAACACCAGCAGGGAAGATGTGGGCGAATCCGTCCGGACATGCACCGACTCGTAGCAGCCAACCGCCACCAGCCTCGACTTCGCCTTGAGCGGTAGCTTGGGGTCGTACTCGTTCTTGTTGGTGTGAACCCACCTTGACGGAATAGGCTTCGCCCTCTTCAGCAGCTCCTTCGCATCGTCTCCGATAACCACGGTCACCGCCCTGAAGTTACGCCAGTTCTCCCACTCCTTGGCCATGCTCGCGTCGAACTCCTTCCGCTCGGCCTTGGTCAGGTCCGTCAGGTTGATCTCCTTCCCGCGGGAGCGTCCCGTTAACCACGCATAGGCTATCCAGCCGTGGTACACCTCGTCCGTGTCGTACTCAGCAAGGTACGCTCCACTGGCCGTGGGGCCGCCACCACGATGTAGTCGAGCGCGGGTCCGCTGTGGCCCGTATCCAGGTAGCCGTTCAGGTAATTCGGGTGGTTCGGGAAGCCTTGGGAGATCTGGGAGTTCGGAAGGTTCGGGAAGTTCAGGAGGAGGTGGAGTCGCCGTCGCGTCGTTATCCTCGTTCATCTCCTCCACTTCTCCTTCTCCAGCCTCGCCAGATCCTGGATCAAGCCCGGCAGGTGCTGGGTCGTGTCCCTGACGTAGTACTGGCTCAGGTAGCTGAGCTGCTGGCTGATGCTCTGGAACTCCGGGAGTGAGATCCTCTCCAGGTCGCGGATCATCTTGAGCTGCGTCGCGCCCTTGTAGTGGTGTGCTAGCCGTGTCGGCTCCCTCGGCAGGCTGTGTACTGCCCGACGGTGCCTCCGTAGTTCTCGACGCTGGAGGCTCCGGGCGCGGACCAGTCGCGGCAGTAGCCGCCGTAGGTTCCCTGCCTGGAAGCGCAGCAGCTTCGGGATCTTCAGGTGCTCCGTCCTCGAGGCCTTCGCGACGAACGTCCAGGAATCCTCGAGGCCCTCGTGGAAGTGCCGCTCCACGCTGATCAGCAGGCATCCGATCCCAGGTAATCAACTCGTCCTCCGTCGCGAACCGAAGCTGCTCCGGCCTTGCCAAGACCGTGCCGCCGCCATACCGTAGCCAAATCGCGTGAGGGCCCCCCTGCACGGCCGCAGGTCGGAGCGTGGACTCGACGCCGCCCGCCATCTTCTCGGGGTCGCGGTAGTCGTGGCCGATGACACGCGCAACACCGAACCAACGACGGTACAGGGCAGGAGACTCACCCGGCCTGACGTGGGTGCGCCTGAAGTAGACGTAGGCTCCCACAGGGAACGGCCCTCTCGTAGGGGTCGATCTCGCCAGCTTGGCCCTCCTCACGCGACTGTCGTTGTCCATCTCCACGAAGGCGACCTTGGCACACTCGCGCCACAACAGGTTGGATGCCATGGCGGACTCCGGGTCGAGCGCCGCCTCCTGTACCTGGAGCTTCTCGGCCTCCGAGTCCTGAAGCATCGAACCTGGTACCCGCAGGCCGCGAGTACCTAGTACCCAGTTGGCGGGTGCGTAGCCGTCGTAGATCGCCGTCTCGTTGCGCACCTGGTTGACGACGCCGCACACGCTCCTCAGGTCCTTCTCCTTCGTGATCTGGGCGTCCTGCACCGCGCGATGCCACACCTCCTTCCAGACGCCACCTAGCCTCTCGATCCTGCCGAGCTGCTCGTGCGCCTCCAGGGCCGCATTCTGGATCTCCACGCCGTTCTCATGCATGTGGGCCAGGAACTCCTTAGCGAACTCCTTGCCGCGGTCCACGAAGATGGACTGGGGCAGTCCAGCCCAGCTAGCCCACACCGTCAGGAACGTGTCTAACGCGACCTTAGCAGAGGGCGCGTACGTACCCTTGTGGAGATACCAAACAACCTGGAACCTCGTACCGTCGCAGACTATGTTCAGGAAGGCGTGGGTGTTACCCTCGGCGTCGTGTGCGAACAGCGTGTCCAGCATCACGTGGAAGCTGAACTGGTAGCGACCCGGCATGGGGACCGGGCGCACGTGCTTCGTCCTGATCATGTCGCCGCAGGCGTCACACCTGAAGTCCCACACGCAGTCCAGGAACTCCTTCTTGGCACCTGACCTCCTCAAGCACCTCACCAGGGTCACGTTGGTCGGGTGGCCGAAATTGACGCGCAGATTCCTGATGTCGCGCCTGACCGCGGGGTCGTAGGTGAGCCACCTCGCTCTGCGCTCCTGCTCCTCCTTGGAGAGGACTGGCTCGAGGCCTGCGGCTTGCTCAGCACGAACTCCGTCAGGATCCGTAGCAGGCCCGTCCTCAGGTGGACGTCCGGGTTCACGGAAGCCCTGACTCCCGTCCTCAGCTGGAGGACGCTTCGGGGGTTGCTTGCCACGCAACCTTCTCTTCTTGGCATCAGGCTGGCTCTCGACTGGGAAACTGTCAAGTACACCGAGACCTTGTGATACGTGAGTGTCGACGTCGAGGTCGATATGCTGCTCGATGGTGTGTAGTGCCAGCATGTCCAGCTTGTCGGGCCACTTTGCCGCCGCTCTTGTCTTCTTCTGGTTCTCCAACGGCAGGTGGTAGTGGTCCCTCGTGCACTTCTCGCCCTGCAAGGCTTCATAGATCGCCACGCTGGTGGTCAAGAACCTCATCGGCTTGTAGTGCGCGTCCTTGGTCTCTTCATCGGCGTAGCCGAGCTGGCACCCGTGCGGAGTACACTCCAGTAGGAGGCCCTTCTTCACCAGCTCCTGCGTCTTCGCCATCTCGGGCTCGAAGTAGGCACTCGACCCGAGGGGCTGCTCCATCAAGATGTGCATCCCGCGCTTCACCCGGTCGGCGACGATCTGGTCCGAGAGCATGAGTAGTGGCCTCCTCGCTTCCCGAGCTTCTTGAATCAGGGAAAGCAGAAAGGGTCCTATGCACGCATGGGTCCTATGGAAAGCCGCAAAACTCAGGTATCCGATGATCGCAGCAGGAAGGGTGCGGGAGCTGTTGCGCATGCGCGCTTGGTCCTTGCTCGTGAGAAATGACGTCGCCACCAACCCTCATCGCAATTTCAATTAGGGTGGCAACTCTTGTGCGCGCGCGAACACGCCCGTTAGAATTGTCAGCGATGCCTCGCTTGTCGCGCGACGGCGCGGTGTTCGGGGCAGCGGGATGACAGCGGGCGCGTGCAGTCGCGTCTGCGGGGGAGAACTGATGCCCTTTGCGGGGTGCGCAGTGCCCAAGCTCGGCCCAGGAACCAACGGTCGGGCGCGCGCTGGCGCCCCTGCTGAACACGCCCTAGAGAACGGTCGGGACAAGGGGGATCCTCGGAGATCGGTGGGGCCTGAACTCGTGCCTAGAGAGCCGTTGGGTGACCGCGGGGGCCTGCGCTCTGGCGCATGGGACATCTTGGCATCTGCGGGGGGCCAACCTCTGGCGCGAAGCAACCAGCGGGGTCCGCGCGAGCCCGCGCTCTGACCTAAAGAACCCGTGGGGTTCCGCGGGGATTTTAGCCCTGGCACGAAGGGTTCCCTGGGATTCGAAGGGCGCCGAGCTCTGGCGCAGAGAACCTCGAAGCATCCGCGGGGGGCCGAGCTCGAGCCTCGAGACTTCCCGTGAGCCCAAGGGCCCCTCCGTTCGGGCTCAGGACACATCTGGGTCCTTGGAGGGCAACGCTGATGCATGGGGAACTTGCAGAAGGTCAAGGGAACCTTCGGGGTCAGGGGAGGCCCAAGTTCTGGGCCAGAAAGCCAATGGATGTCCGCACGGGCCCGAACTGTCGCCCGCGGGGCCCGAGCGGCTCCATAAAGTCCCTTGTGATCCATGGGGGGGGGGGTTCGCGCGGGCCTAGAACCCGCCGAGATCTGCGGGAAAGCGGTTCTGGCGGGTAGAATCTCCAGGGGCCCGCAGCGGTCCGAGCTCTGACCCAGAACCGCCCGAGGTCTGCGGGGGCCCGAGCTCTGACTCAGAGAATCCCTTGGTATCCGCGGGATGCCAAGCTCTGGCTCAGAGAAAACTATCGGGAACCGCGAGGTTCCGTGCTCTGGCCCAGCAAAACCCGCAGGACCTCATGAAGCCGTGATTTATAGCTTTTAGGGAATCCGTTGGGAGCCGCGGGGGTCCGAGTTGTGTTGTGGCTTACGGATGGCCCTAAGGGCTGTCGGGGCATGATCCTTGCCCTCGAGAGTCTCTCGGGGTCCGCGGGGGGCCGAAATCTTGTGTAGAGATTCGTTTGACGTCCGTGGGTGGGTGAATTCTGGCAAAGGAAATCCCAGCCGATCCGCGGGGGCCCTACCTTTGGCGCGGGGGCTCCTGAGGGGCCCGTCGGGTTCTCAGTGGTCCGCGGCGGCTTAAACTCTAGTCTAGAAGAATCCCGGGGCCCGGAGGCCCCCGTGGATCCACCCGTGAGGATCGGCGCTCTGTTTTGGAACCTCACTATGGCCCCGTTGGGTTCGCTCTTTGGCCTCTTGAATTTCAGCGGGTTCGCGGGGGCCCCGCCCGTGGCTTTGAGAAATGTCATGGATGGATAAAACTGATGTGGGTATTGAGGGCATCGCGCTGTAATTGTGAGGATCCTTTCAGGGCTTGCAAGGGCCCAAGCATTGCTTTAAAGCACCCGAAAGGATGATAATCGCCCGCGGGGCTTTTTTGCGTTCTGCCCTTTGTCGAAAATAATCAATCCTGAAGGGCCCGCGGGGTCCGAGCTCTGGCACAGGGGCCCCGATGGACTCGTCAGGAGTTGGGCTTTGCCCTGGGGTGTCCATTGGGGCGCGTAGAACTCCGACATATGGCTCGGGTGGCCCGATGGATCTAGAGAACCCTCGGGGATCTGCAGGTTGCGAACGCGGGCCTCTGGATAATCAGTGGGGGTCCGAGCGCTTGCTAGGAGAACCCTGACGGATCCAGAGAAATCCTGGGGGCGCGCATGGAAGAGGAGGGCGAAAGGGGATTCTGAAGGGATAGGTAGGATGTGGGAATTGGGGCGTGGGAGGTACGAGGTCGGAGGTAGGAGAAGGGGCGGTGGCAGGCGCATAAGGGTGCGGATGGGGAGGAACAGCGGGACGGTGAAGACATATCGGGGTAGAACTCAGGAGGCGGTTGGTCTGATGTTGACGAACAACAGGAGTAGAACGGTCTCTTCTCTTTCAGACGATGACTTGCACGCGTGCTCCCGCGCGTCGGTAAACAAACACATCATACAAGACCTAGTGAACCGGGGGTGCGTGTTATCATGTGCACTGCGTAAGTGCCCGTGTGTCTTTGCTCGTTGAGAGCGAACGCTTCTCGGAAGTTGGATTGGGCCACCACTTCGCCCAGGGCGATGCCATCGTGCGAGGTTCTCTGTTGGCGCTCGCACGTCTGCTTTGTCCCCCCCCCGAACGAGCTGCAATCGGAAGTCGAAGCATGCGCCCGTTCTCCATTCTTTACTCGTTCGTATAAGGCTTCTTGGAGCTCATTCGGAGTTCCTGTGGAGCCTCTTGGGTCTCTCTCGGAGATTTTTCAGGGGGTGCACGTGGGGGCTCTTTAGGGGCACGGTCGCAGGCAGTCGGAGAGTGGGTGCGCGTGTCTGGACCACGTTGGTTCTTCCGAGCTCTCCCCGAGAGACTCAATCGCATGGAGCACGTGAGGGCGCGCGCGCGGGTCGCAGCCCTCTTTAGGGCACTTCTTGAATTGCATTGAACAGTTTTCGGGCAGTCTGAGGCCTGTCCTGGGCCCTCCGCGGGCCATGTTCGGCCGTCTGGTGAACGCCCCGAGGCTCGCGGAAAACTTTTCGAGGCGATCCGATGCTGGATTGCTGCGGATACACAGTGCATGATACAATTTTGACATGGTGTACTTTTATTGGCCTCTTCTGGCATTGCCGGAAGCCTTCCAAAAAAGACATGCTCGGGCCATGGGTGTGTCTCCTGGAATCTGGTAGGGGGGTCCTGAGCCTTTTGGGGGTCCGTGGGCTGTGCGGGGCTGATCTTTCGCAGATGGCGCCTGTCTTGGGGCGATGTCGGGCCTGTTTGCAGCCGCGCGGATGCTCAAACCGGCTCTTCAAGACAAAACAGGCAGGCGATATTTCCTGGATACTCGTGGTCCCATGCGGGGGGGGTGAGCTGGGGAACCCACGGGAACCCTGCCAGACAATTAGCGAGCTATTCAACACGCCACGACGCGCCGAAGGCGCGCTCGCGGAATTTCAGCAGGGAGCGGTTCTTCCTGACGTTTGACCAGCAGAATTCGCACTAGGTGCCCATTCGGGCATTCGCACTCCCGCCTGTTGGAATTGCGCCCTCGAAGATCTCGGCATTCCATTGCGTAAGGCCCGCCCGTCGATCCGAGGTTGCCTTGGAATTCCCTGTGCGAGCCGTGGAGGGATCGGCCCCCCCCCCCTCAAAGTTGCTGTTGGGTGGCGCATCCACCGATGCAGCCGCAAGTTTCCGCGGGTGGGGTAGCAATGTCATCTAACCTCAGCAGTTGGTTTCACTTGCCCCGCTCCAGGCCCCGCGAGCCAGATCCTTTAGCTTAATCCCTGTCGTCGCGATCGCCCCGAAACTTCTCCTTCAACTTCTCCTCCCCCACTCCCCACGCCCTCATGGCATTCTCGGCTCAAGCTTCGGGTGCACGTCCGGGGCTACGGAAACGCAGCACGATATCCCACAGAGCACCAATACATCAAACAATGGCTCAGCCGGCGGGCTCCGATGCGGGACCGTCGTCAGCGAAGAAGCGGAAGATGAGCCAGACTGAGCAGAACCAAATCTTCGACAAGATCGTGACCTCTCAGTTCGATGACAACATGGAGCTCCTTCGCAAGAAACTTGAGCACAAGAAAGGCTTGCTCACATTCCTCATTGGGCTGATCGACTCGGGCAAACTTGAGGAAGCATACGACCGCGCACACCAGGACACAGGAGAGGTCCGGCCAGCAACGTTTGCCCAGGGTTACAAGTACATGAAGCAGGCGGGCTCGATATGGATCCGGGACTTTCTGGGGCAGATGAACCCGACGTACAAGATCCCTGACGGTCTGACCGAGGCCGAGAAGAAGGCACGGAGGCTGTCTTTGCCTGACTACATTCATCGCATGTGCCTGGCGCTTCGCATCCACCCCGATTGCTGGCTCTTCCACATGCAACAGGAAACGACGACGCAGACGGCGGTCCAGCGCTGCCGCAACCTGAACAACCCCATCGAGACGGTGTCGCCAACGGACAGCTTGGACAAGAAGGGCTTTTACACGGCCAGCGACGACAATGCGAAGGTGCTCGCTCTTGGTATGGGGCCGTTGCCGCAGGAGCAGCACGAGCGCAATGGCAGCCCTTACATGTGGGTCCCCCCTCCGTCCGCAGAGGACGTCGAGTGGAAGTTCAAGGATAACTGGAATTCTCAAGCTACCATCATGCATCCAAATGGCGACGCTTTCCAGCTGAAGACCCGCTTCCAGTCGAAGTACCCCGTCCTCTTCACGGAGGCGGCGTGCACGCTTGCCATGTCCATCGAGGCGGATGGGGAGTCGCCACACCCGTCGCTTGGCGACGTCCGCCGCGCGTCCGTGGGCGGCAAAGGCAAACGTGGCAAGGGCAAGGGGGTTTCGAAGGGCGCGGCACCCGCGGCGCCCGCTCCGCCTGCGGCGCCTGCCGCTGCACCCGCGGCGCCGCCCGTTCCGCCGCCTGGCGGCGCTGGCGGAGGCGCCGCGGCGGCTCCGCCCGCAGAGGAAGAGGATGATGAGTGATGAGTGTGGTTCCTGGGTGATTGCACGCGGCGCGGCTGCCTTGCAGAGGCGGGTGCAGCGTATTCCAAACGATGCCAGGCGCTTGGAATAACAGGCGCGCTTTTGAGCGATTGCCACTCGTGAGCTGTAGACCCAAGTTGTGCGCGTCTGTCCGCCTGCTGGTCAAGCCCGTCCGTGTATCCAGGGGGCAGGTGACTCATCTTGCTCCTCTTGCGCAGGGATGGTGCCCAAATGATCCTTTTCGAGAAGCCCTGGTGTGCAATTCCTATTCAGAGGGGTGTTTTTTTTCCTTCCTCTCGCTCCTCCCCCCCACCCCTCTTTCTGTAAACTTTTACCTCCGTCTGCGCGTCGCCGCATCGAATTCGCAAGCGACCGAAACTTTTCGAGTGCCGCCCCTTTCATTCCCGGGGGGGGGGGCCACGGGGGGCGGCCCGAGGGCGAGCGGGGCAGCAAACTGGGAGGCGACGGGGGCCTGTGTATTGCGCGGCGGTGCCAGGACGACGGGGAGGTGGGCTGGGGGGAGATGCGCGTGAGGGAGAGGAGCGGGGGGTGGGAATTGTTGACGCTTCGCCTATCCCCACCAGCCCATCCAGAAACGACGCCCAGGCGAGTTGAGGTGCCCAGGGAAGTGTGGGAGCAAAGATGGAGAAAGCCGAGCCGAGCCAAGGAGGGACGTCTCCCCCTCCCTACGTCGCTCCCCCTCCCCGCCGCCCGCGCACCCGTTATGTCATCGATATTGGCTCCTGGGGCTGAGCACACGCAGAAAATGTTGCAAAACACAATACGAAACGCCAACATTGAGGTGGGAAGATGTTTGCCCAACGTGGTACATTTCTCCCCCACTTTATGTTTGGCGTTTCGCATTGTATTTTTACAATGCATTCTGCGCGTGGCGCCTGGAGGGCTCCAGAATGCATTCTGCGCCCTCCCAAAAACCTCAAGGAGAGCAACAAGAGGGCCGCAAAGTGGCTCCAAGGGGGCCCCTAGAGTGTTCCACGACGGCCGAAAAAGATATTCAGATGGCCATGGCCATCTGAATATCTCTTGGGCCCCTTTTTGGGGCCCTCCGGGGGCGCGGTGGGCCCTCCCAAGAGGCTCCAGGAGCGCCCCAAGAGGGCCGCCAAGTGGCCCCAAGCAGGCCGCCAGAGGGCTCCAAGACGGCCGAAAAAGATATTCAGATGTCCATGGCCATCTGAATATCTCTCGGGCGCTTTTTTGAGGCCCTCCGGAGGCTCGGTGGGCCCTCCCAAGAGGCTCCAGGAGCGGCCCAAGAGGGCCGCCAAGTGGCTCCAAGGGGGCCCCCAGAGGGCTCCAAGACGGCCGAAAAAAATATTCAGATGTCCATGGCCATCTGAATATCTCTTGGGCCCCTTTTTGAAGCCTTCTGGGGGCTCCGTGGACCCTCCCATGAATCTCCAGGAGGGCCCCAAGAGGGCCGCCAAGTAGCTCTGCTAATCGCCCCCCTCGCCGCAATTGCCTGGTGCGCGTGCTGATCCCCTTCCTCCTCCTCCCCTCCTCCTCCTCCTCCTCCTCCTCCATCCTCCTCCTCCTCCTCCTCCATCCTCCTCCTCTTCCAAGTGGGCCCCGTCTCATCCTGGTTATCCGCTACGTCCTGCTATGATGCCCCGCCCCTCTGGTTAGAACCCGCGTCGCCGCTGTAGTTCTAACAAGGAGAAGGAAGAAATGCCGGAGGCTTGTTTTGTGCACGAATAAACCCACAAACTGGCTCAAGTGCATGCTGGCTCAAGTGGCTCAAGGCTCAAGTTGCCACTTCCGAGGGTTAAAACTGAGGCCTCAGTTTTAACCCTCAAGCGGACCAGGTCACCGAAGGCCCCCGACCAGGAGCCCTGCCAAGGGTGGGGTGCCGTCCTAGTGTTTCTCTACACCAGTTGCACTCCCGACCTTCCCTCTGCCATGGCGCCGTGCCAGGTTTGCCTCCGTCAATTTGGAAAGGAACGCTACAGCAGGAGTGCAACTGCAGCAGCCACTAGTTGGAGACAGCCGCCAAGACCGACCCTCAAGGCAGCTTTAAAGCTGCGCGCGCACGGCGCCGTGGACTCTTCCACCGCCTCGCGCGCGAATGCAACATGAATTTCGAAAGAAACGCTACCGCAGGCGTGCCACTACCGCAGCCACTAGTTGGAGACAGCAGCCATTCTTCATCAGGGAGGGGGAGGAGAGGGGAGAGGGAGCGGGAAGGGGGGCCACTGACGCCAGACCACAGCGCGAAAGAGAAAAGTAAAAGGAAAGCGGAGGCAAGAACCTCCCATGCCCGCCCCGCGCACGAAGAAACGCTGCAAGCGCAAAAAGAGCGGAGCCCTCTTGGAGCCCCAAAAGGGCTCTAAGAGGGCCAGGAAGAAGCGGCTCCACCGACCCCTAGGGGCAAACATTATGTTAACACGCTGCGGCCTGAGCACTGTTCTCCTAAGCACTGGCGGGACCTAGGGGCAAACATTATTTTAACACGCACTGTTCTCCTGGCGGGAAGTAGGGGCAAACATAATGTTAACAACCTAGGGGCAAACATTATGTTAACAGGCATTGTTCTCCTAAGCACTGGCGGAACCTGGGGCGCACATTATGTTAACACGCTGCGGCTTGATATGTTCATCTTGCCGGGACTGCGCGGTGGCCCTGGGCTGGTCTTGGGCTTCGCCCCGTCAGTCCGTGGCTTCCAGAGGGGGTCACTTGAAGACGAGAGTTGGGCCAAATTTGTTTCTCAGGTGACCCCTGGTTTCCCCTTCCCGGAGCGTCCCTCCGAGCCCTCCGTCCCCGGAGGCGTTGTGCACAAAGCATGCCGAAGTCGAATTCCGCGGTTGGTGCGTTCTCTTCTGCCGCAGGTCACTTCAGAGCTGCCTCGGTCGATCGGCCGCCGTCCGAGGCGCCTTTGAGGTGCCTGTGGCGTTCTCCCGTGGGCCGCGATCGAGGGGCGCGGGGTAGGGGGAACAGAAGGAGCACGGGGAGATATAGTAGGGCCGCAGATGAAAGCACCCCGTCAAACAGACATTCGCAATCCACACCCCAACCACTCTGGCTCGAATCCAAATTCAAGTGACGCTGAGAGCAGCCTGCGCCATCCCCCCCCACTCGGACCTCTTAGCATGGAGGTCCCTCACGTGGGCCTCGTTCGCCTGACTGTCGGCGGCGCTTCCGGGCAATGCTTGGAGCACACGGGGACTGGTGAGATCGTCAGGCTACCTGACGACATGGGCCCAGATTGTGCACTTGCCTTCTCAGGTGATGGTTTCGCTTACTTGACGCTGCCGCACCGTAGGAACGACCGAGTGGGCGAGATGGCATCCGACGGTGTTTCTTTCGTTGTGTGGGCAAATAATATTTTCACTCGGACCTATCACAAAACCGACTCAGGCAAACCTTTCGTGAAGAAAGAAGATGGCGCCGCCGTGTGGTGCAAAAAACTTTCCGAGGAGTCTTCGTCATCAGGTTTTGAACATACCAGAGGCACAAACAAGACCATCCACATTCAGGTTTGGCTCTACACTCTGCCAGTCGCTGGTTGTTTCATGTTTTGGTCTCTGCCCTGCCTGGTCCTGGCAATGCTGGGGAGGTACAGTTGGCCATTATTGAAAAAAAGAGTCGAAGCATGCAAGAGGATCGCGTTGCAGCTCGGCCTCGATGCATCGAGCTGCATGCCGAGCACCCGTTCATTGTTAGCTTCTGCGAGGAATGACATACGATGTGGTGGTGAGGGCAAGGTGAGGGCTCTCGACCTCACTCAAAGCAGCGACGACACCAAGCTTTCCACGACTCTCATGCTTTGGTTTCTCGTAAAGTCATTGGTCAGCAAGGGGAAGAGCGAGCCACAGGAGGCCGAGAACTCCAGACTTATCATGGAAACGTTCTTTGACAGGTATCTCGCGCACGACGGCGCTTTTTTCACCTACGGACCAGAGGCTGCGATTGGGGAGGCCGCTATTCCACCTCGACGGATCGTGGTGGCAGGCGGCGGCGTGGATGCGGGGGCCTTGACGATCCTTCTCGGCCACGGGTTGGCCGCGCAGTTTTTCAGACGCACTCCAACCGACGATCATAACAAGGCGCCTGCGTAAACCCAGCGAGCCGTAGCCGCAGCTCCGAAATCACAGAGTTCTTAGGTTTCGTGCTCGTTTTGGTCCGACAACCTTTTAAACGTGTTCGTGTCATGCTGCGCCTTGCCCTTCAAACCTCCATCTCGCGAGCTGCGTCTATCTAGCGGCCTCCAGCCCATCCCGCCGCCGCGCTTTGGTCATGGGCTAGGCGCATCCGAAGGAGGCCTGGGTACATGGGGGCACACCGTGGGTTAGGACTGATTGCGCGAGCACTGCGCCTCAAGGGTAATTGTTTGGGAAGCGTTACATTTTGCGCAAGAGATCTGACTTCAGTCGGGTCCAAGGGGGCCCAAGACGGCTCAAAGACGGCTGGAGGCGGCCCAGGGCGGTTCAAGAGAGTTCCAAGAGGCCCTCAAGAAAGCCCCTAAAGGTCTCAAGAGGCTCCCGAGAGAGCCCCACGAGGGCTACAGGAGGTCCCAAAGAGAACCCCACAAAGCCCCAAGATGGCGCCAGGACGGCCCACGCCATCCCAGACGGCCCACAGGGCCCTAGGACGGTCCAAGGAGGGCCCAAAGACGGCCCAAAAGAGCCCCAGGAGGGTCCCCAAGAAGGCACTCGCAGGCCACATGTTTTTTCCCGTCTGCTTTGTTTGATTAGATTCGACGTGTACGCGTCAAAATCTTAACGCCCAGAAAGCTCCGAGACGCGATGCAAACGTTCTCGCGCCCTCGCAAAATACGAACGTTTTCTGTCCCCGTGCTTCCCACATACTCATCCTTTCAGGAGCCAAGGCTTCGCCAAATGGTACTGGGAGTCCCAGGGGGTATCCAGGCGCTCCATTCTGTGCAAGTCGCACGGTGGCGGATAGCACGTTGCACCCCAGGTGCCGCTTGTGTATCTGTTGCGTTTCCTGGGGAACCCTATCGGGAAGGACCCGTCGAGTGATGCCAAGATCAGCCTTGCCAAAGACATCATTTCCAGCCTCGCATGCGTCATGGAGTGTTCAAGGGTGGACGGAGACAATTGGCCGACTGAAAAGATATTGGAGTTGCCAGCCATAACCACGCCGACAGGGAAGAACCGCAAGACAACCAGACTCTACAAACTAGAGCTTTTAAAGAAAATGAAGCAACATCCAGCCCTGAAGACAGCCAAAGCAGCACTTGCTGGAATGAAGATCTGGGGTCGCAAAGGGAAAGGGCGTGAGACCGTCTCCCAGGCCACGCGGTGGGACTGGGATGTTTTCTTTGGTTACATGTCCAATGGGTGGCCCTTCATGCCGAACCGCGGGTCCCTTTGCATGCAGACCGACGGGGTGTGGCTCGCAGGTGAGGAGACAACTCATTGAATGCGCCTGCGGTGGACCACCGCCTCCCCCTGCCTTGTGGAAGCGCCTGTGCGGCCAAACGTTTGGGCCAGAGCTTGGCCATGCTTGACCTTCTTCGCGCCGTTGTAGACCGTCTTGGGTCCATCTTGGGCCGTCTTGGAAGCATTTCGGGGCCATCTTGGACGTCGTTGGGGCCGCGTGGGCCGGTGTGGAAGCGCTTAAGGATCGTATCGGAGGAGACCTTGGGCCATCGTAGCAGCCCTGGAAGCCATATAACGACTTCGAGCGCCCTTGGGGGGGCCCCGTGTGCCAGCCAGGATCGGGCGACATCTTTTTCGGGAGCTTTTCAAAAATGCATCCGCGGACAAAGTTCGGAGCGCCAATAACCCCGCTTGCAGGCAACAAGGGGCGGTGGATCCTGTGGCCTTCGGCATCTCCCGCCAAGGTGTCCGGGTTGTGGGCCAAATCCTTCGTGGATGCCCCCTGGGGTCTCGGGGGGTGCCTCCTGGGGGCGACATTGGGGCCTCCTGGGGGCAGCTTATTGGCCTCTTGGGGGAATCTTGGGGGCCCCCTGGGGGCTCCAGGGGGGGTTCGGAGGGGCCCCGGGGACACGTTGGACGTATGGGAGGCCATCTTGAGGGGAGATGCCCCGCCAGCCACCTCGAGTTCCCCCTCTTTCTCCCCTCATGGGGTTCTCTTGGGGCCTCTTGCACCGCCTTTGGGCGTATCGGGTAATTCCGGGGCCGTTCTGGGCAGCCGAGGGTTTTCCTTCGGGGATGATGAGGTCGTCCCTGGGGGGGTCTTGGTGGCTCCTTTGGCCGATTCAAGCGTCTTCAAGTTGGCAAAACGCGACAACTCGGAATCAACGCGGCAATACCATTCGAGCTTCAATGGTTTTGGCAATGTCGGGTCTTCTTGGGGTTCCCATTTGGGGCTTTCTTGGGGCGTTTTCGGGGCAGCCTGGCCCGTCTAGAGTCCATATTGGGCCGCCTCGGGGCGTTGATGGGTTGATGGGGGGCCCCTCTCTGGCCATGCTGCCGCCCTCTCGGGCCACCCTCGGCCCGTTTTGGGGCTGTCTGGCCTCGCGAAAAGCCACGCGGCGATCCCAGGGAGTCTGCGGAGCGCCCCGCCCCCGGGGCCTCCTGGCTATTCAAGGAGCGCGGTGAACATGCAACACAGGGAGTTCGAAGGGACTTGCAGAGACTTTAATTCGTGCTGCGGGGCACGGTGGCGGATTACATGTTCTGGGACCCGTCCGGCGACAATCACGTGTGGGCGCCTGTTCAGGCGGGATCTTTGCTTCAAAACTTGGGGCGAGCGTTGCCCGTCCCAAGTTGCTCACACGTTGTGGACATATGCCCAGGCCCGACCTGATCTTTCGAGGTCCGAGCTTGGCGCCCCCGTCCGCACTTTTGAGAGACCCCCTTCGTACTTTTGAGAAATGTGCTCAAAAGTTGGTTTCGCCTGATACATCCGCACTTCATACTTTTGAACGACCACCTTCGTTCTTTTGAGCGACCCCCTCCGTACTTTTGAGAAATCCGCTCAAAAGTTGGTTTCGCTTGAGACATCAACGACTGTTACTTTCGAGAGGACGTCCTCACGAGTAAAGCTTGGTACTTTTGAGCAAGGACCCCCCCCCCGCCCCTCGCACACAGGAGGCGCCAAGGTGGGGAAGGCCCGTGCGCTGCAGTGCCACTGGATGGCTAGGGCATCTCTTGGCGCGGAGCTGGGGCGCGACAGTGGGGGCGACCCACTGATGCATTTGTCTTGCCTTCGTCGTGGGTGCCCCATGCCGTATAGGAATTCCAGTGGAGAAAGCCCGCGGCGGCGCCCCCGGGCCTCGGCGGCGGGCCCGACGGGGAGCCCGGGGCGCCTCCGGGTCACCTGCAGGGAGGCGGCTCTGGACCGTCTCCGGGTCGCTCGGAGGCGGCTCGGGGGCGCCTCCGGGTCACCCGGAGGCAGCTCTGGACCGCCTCCGGGTCACTCGGAGGCGGCTCGGGGGCGCCTCCGGGTCACCCGGAGGCAGCTCTGGACCGCCTCCCAGTCGCCCGGAGGCGGCTCTGAGGCGCCCCCGGGCCTCGGCGGCGGGCCCGACGGGGAGCCCGGGGCGCCTCCGGGTCACCTGGAGGCGGCTCTGGACCGTCTCCGGGTCACTCGGAGGCGGCTCGGGGGCGCCTCCGGGTCACCCGGAGGCAGCTTTGGACCGCTTCCAAGTCGCCCGGAGGCGGCTCTGAGGCGGCCCCGGCCGAGGCCCAGAATAAAAGTCAAGACAGCGCCGTCTTGACTTTTATTCCGGGGCTCCGCCGGCCTCCCAATTGGCGGCGCCCGGGGAGCCCATCTTGCCGCTCGCCGCTCGCGGACGGGGGGGTACCCTGGGAGGGTTGTCGTCCCCGAATGCCGCAGCCAAGAGAGCCCCAATTGGAGCCCGAGGAAGGCGCGAGATTGAGTTCCAGGATGTGCATCGGCCGTTGCACATCTCCCAGCGGGATGAAGGGGGCCTTCAAATTGGGCCTCTTGGAACCCGACTGGAGCCCTCTTGGAGCTTTCTTGGAGCCCCACAGGGCTCCAAGAACCCCCCAAGAGGGCCCAACACCTTTTCACGTAAAAGAGCCTTGTTCGTGATAAGGTGTTGGGCCCTCATGGGGAGCTCTCGGGGGCCTCTTGGAACTCTCCTTGGGCCCTCTTGGGGCCCTCCTGGAGCCCTCTTGCAGCCCCAGAAGAGTTCTAAGAGGGCCCCCGAAGGGTTCCAAAAGCCCCCCAAGAGGGCCCAACACCTTGTCACGAACAAGGCCCTTCTTCGTGACAAGGTGTCGGGCCCTCTTGGGGGCCTCTTGGAACCCTCCTGGAGCCCTCTCGGGGCTCTCTTAGAGCCCTCTTGGAGCCCCAAAAGGGCTCTAAGAGGGCCCCCACAGGGCTCCAAGGACCCCCCAAGAGGGCCCGACACCTTGTCACAAAAAAGGGCCTTGTTCGTGACAAGGTGTTGGGCCCTCTTGGGGGGCTCTTGGAACCCTCCTGGAGCCCTTTTGGGACTCCACCTGCGCCCCCTTCAGACATCCGTAGTTGTTTTGGCACAAGCTTCTCCAAGGATCGTTCTGGGGGCCTCCCGTGAGCGCCGTGGCCGCGCGGGGAGCCGTTCCGGAGGGGAAATTATGGTGCGAAACACATTGTCACCTTAAGTTGGTGCTTCGCAGACCGTCTTCGGGCCCTGTGGGGGTCCTCTTGGCGCCGCTGTTCGGCCTTTTTTTGGCTTGTCTGGGGGCCTTTCCGGGAGCGCCGTGGCCGCGTGGGGAGCCGTTTCGGACGGGACATGAAGGTAAAAAAAAAGCTCTCGCCTCACTTTACGCCCAGCTCGGTGGCCCCTGAGCCACCAGATCTTGTAGGGCCCCGCCGCGCCCTACAGGATCCGCGGCCTTGTCCTGTAGGGCCCCGCCGCGCCCTACAGGATGCTGCTGCTGAGGCTCGTCTCTGAGGCATGGCCTCACCCCTCGCCAGTTCGGCTAGTGTCCGTCCCGTCGGATGCTAGACCTTGACTGTCCCCATTGTCGCCGTTTTTTGGGTCACCCGATGTTGTTGAGGACGGTGGTGCGTTGATTTTGGCGCTTGATTTAGGTCATCCTGAGGATCCTCCTTGGGGTCTCAATGGGCGTCCTCAGGGCTCTCTTCGAGACTCGGGAGCGTCCGAGGCGGGCTCCCAAAGGCCTTCAAGAGGTGCCGAAACCTGACACAAGTTCGGCGTAAGCCGCTCCCTTGCTGAGGACAGTGGCGCTTTCAATTCGCGTTGATGTTTGGGTCCTTTGGGTGGCCTTCTGTGGGCTCAGGAGGCCCCGTCGGTCCGCGCTCTGTGTCCATGCAGCCCCCCAGGCGGTCTCCGCGGGCCCCCCAAGAGCCCCCATCAATCGATTCAGATTTTACGTACGCAAGCCGTTCCCGTGGTGAGAGCGATGGCGAGTTCAGTTTGCGTTGAACTTTGGGCTTTCTGGGTGTCCATCTTGTGGCTGTTCGAGTGCCTCCTAAATGTCCTGCGCGCCCTACTGAGGCTTACATATAATTTGGATGTGTCGGGATTTCTGCTTGAAGCGTTTGAATTGTTTCCACGCCAGTGCGACGGGGAATTTGAACAGGTTTGGAACGTTGCCCAATAGGTTAAGCGTGAGAAGAAGACGAGGACAACGGAGCCCGGCAGCACCCCCACCATTGCTGAGAGGGAGCACTACAGCAAGGCCATGGAAACTTTCTGGGAGGGGGCGAACGAGCCAGCTAAAAAACGTCAGAGACGATCATACGTGGAGACGCCAAGAATGGCAACGCTCCTTTGGATTCGGGAGACGGACAACGCCATGAGGCACAGCTTGAGGAGGCGTTTATCTTCATTCCAGGTCGATTTGGACCAGGTTAAAGCTCTGATGGATGATAAATCGATGTGCTTCCAGTCCCTTGCAAGGACAGCCCCAATACTTTCTGCTGTGCTGGATCAGGCGCCTTGGCAAGTGACGGGCAGCCATTTTTTAAAGTATAGCAAGATGATTAACCTCGTCACTCTGTGGGACCCTGCAGCCCATCGTATACACAATGATTGGAAGTCCGGGATATCTTGGGCTAAACTGAATACGGCTGTGTACGCAACTACGACGCTATTCAATTTTACGTCTGGCCCTTGCAAGTCCGCAGGGCGTTGGCTTACCAACATACAAGAAACCATCTTCTGGCCTGCGCCCTCCGTCGCCGCCGCCCCGGGATCGGGGACCCTTGGGCCCTCTGGATACATCTTGGGTCTCTTGTGCGCCTTCTGCGGGTTCGGGAAGGTCTCTCTTGGGAATCTCGGCGAGGCCCCTGAAGCCTCGAAGGGCCCCGTGGCGACGCCAGGGGGCGCCGCTGCGAGCGTCTCGGGAACGCGTCGGCGGCGTCGCGTGCATCTTCGTTTTTTTTTTTTGCGTCGACAAGTTCCATTTTTGAGCGGCTTCTGGGGGCCCTCTGGGGTGCTCGTTGGGCTCCTCGCGTTGGTTCGGGGGTCCTTGGCGGCGGAATGGGGAGCTTCCAGAAACGGGTTCGACGCCCGAAACGTTGCGCGAGCGAATACAGTGTAAGTTGAGAGCGCGCCTGGGAGTTCTGAATGGTTTCGTCCGCTTCGGTGGAAGCCTGTGGCCCCGATGAGGCCCCAGGACACCCCGAACGCTGCTCGAGGACGGACCCCTCGAGGCATCGGCAAGCAAGCCGAATGACTGGGACTCGGATTGGCCCTCGGGGGCTCCGAGGCAAGGCGCGCGGGGATCCGCGGGGGCCCTCAGGGGCCCGCGCGCTCGAGCGAAAGCAATTGGATGCATGGTGGCTTACAGGGCATGCCAATGTGAACATTGTATGTTTTGGGGCTCCAGAGGGCGCCCCAACCTGTGCCGGGAGCACGGTGGCGGTTTCTGGAGGCGAAGGAACTGTTGGAAGAAAACGACGCCAGTCTTGTGGCCTTGTGGCCCGACATTTGTTTCGAGCGCGGTTGGCGGACAGAGTCCGAGACAAACGTGGAGGCGAGGAAACAATTCATCAAGGACCTCCCTTTTCTCGATATTGTGCAGAGGCAGGGAGAGACCATCGCTTTGGCGCGCTGGCTCTCATATCCGAAAGGTGAGAAACAACGACGTAAAGGTTGGTCTGAGACACTTTTGTTGTTGTTGCACTGGGGCTTGACCACGGGCGCTGTTTCGAAGGCGTGGCAAGTTTGGAAGACCACAAAGGTGAAGGAGGCGAAGGCGCAACAAGACGTCGAACCGCCTCTGGGGGGCGAGGGGGACTCCGAGAAAACGGCGGCTTGCCCGATCAAGACTTCTTCGGAAAATATGGGTGCCATCTACAAGCGGTGTAAAAATCAATAGTTGACGCTCCGCGTATTCCCGCCAGCCCATCCAGAAACAACGCCCAGGCGAGTTGAGGTGTCTAGGGAAGTGTGGGAGCAAAGATGGGGACAGCCGAACCGAGCCAAGGAGGGACGTCTCCTCCTCCCTACGTCGCTCCCCCTCCCCGCCGCCCGCGCACTTGTCACGTCATCGATGTTGGTTCCTGGGGCTGAGCGCGCGCAGAAAGTGATGCAAACCACAGTGCGAAACGCCAAAATTGAGGGGGGATGAAATTTGCCCAAAGTGGCACATTTCTTCCCCCCTCAATGTTGGCGTTTCGCATTGTATTTTACAGCACTTTCTGCGCGTGCTCAGCCCCAGCAGCCGAGATCGATGACATGACGGGTTGGCGGACGGCGAGGGGAGGAGCGCCTGCCCTTCCTCCTCGAGGACGAGGAAGAGGAGAACGAGGAGGAGGAGCACGAGGAGAAGGAGGAGGAAACGAAGGAGGAGGACGAGGAGGAGGAACAGGGCGAACATAATAGCCAAAAGCATCTTGAATGCCTCTCGGGGTCTCCTCGGATTGATCGTATACGCTTTTTGAAAGAGGGATTTCCTTGGGGATGTGTTGCGGCCCTTTTGGGCCGTCGCGGAGCTTTCTTGGGCCATTGCAGCTCTCTTCGGGTGCATGTCGGAGCCCTTATAGGCTCCAAGAGGGCCCAAGAGCAGCATAACAATTACATAAAAACACATGGTTCTGGATCCTGGGGCATGCCGCTGTTAAGACGGCCCTTAAACGTTTTTTGAAGGCCTCTTGAGGCGTTAGGGGAGCTTCTTGGCAGGCCCAGGTGTATTTTTTGTGCGTTTTGGGTGCCCCGGGGATTCTCTTGGAACCTCTCGGCGTCTTGGGTGCCTCCTGGGAGCCTCCTGGGAGCCTTTTTGGGGGCCTCTTGGGGGCCGCTGGGGTCCTATTGGGGGCCTCTTGGGGGCCTCTTGGGAGCCTCTTGGGGGCCTCTTGGAACCATCTTGGAGGCTTCTTGGGGCCCCTGGGCGCCTCTTGGGGCCACCTTGGAGGAGATCGATCAAAGAAGAGGGGCCCCCTAATTAGCGTCGCCCCCTCGAGCCTCTAAAATCGCCTCTTGGACCCCTCTTGGAGCGCTCTTGGAGCGCTCGGGCGCTCTTGGGGCCGTTTTGGGGCTCTCTTGGGCCCCTCTTGGGGCCCTCTTGGGCCATCTTGGAGCCATCTTGAGGCCTCGGGGGGCCATCGGAAGCGAAACGGCGAGAAAACAAACATCATGTGCTTTCCTTTGGTTGTTGGAAGATGTTGGCTTCTTGGGGCCGCCTTGGCAAGCTCTTTGGCCTCTTGGAGCCGTCTTGGGGCGATCTTGGGGCCTCTGGGAGCATCTTCGAAGCCATCTTGCGGCATCTTAGGCTATCTTGGGCCATATTGGAGCTCATCTCGGGCTCTCGGACGCGCTCTCGGAGCCGTCTTGAGCGAAAAAGTACCGTCTGACATCTCGCGACCGCCCCCGTTCAGGTCCAGAGGAGGGGGTAGGGGGAGAAGTAATCCCCTCCCTGAAGGGGAAGAAGGGGGTTGGAAGAGGAAGCTCCCTAAACCACCTACGCCCAGAGGGCTGGTGGGATTGCACGTATGTTTGGAGCTGGCCGCGAGCCCCGATTTGAAAGAGGCAAGCCGGATAATCGGCATCGTGTCGGAGCCGTTGAGCACCCAGCATGGCCACTGGATGCAGGATCTGAGAACTAAGGCTGGTAGCCGTAAGTTTTTTCTAGATGCCGCCACGTGGGGCCACGTGGGTGAGCTTCACGCGTTGATCGATTGTCTCTTCTGTCCAGAGAAGCTCGAGTGGATGGGGCTCGACATGCATCCCCCGAGCAAGCTCCCTGGAGCCACAGTGCCAGAAGAACGCATCCTCTCCCAGGACATCGCAGCCAACGAGATCTGGACGCTCACCTTTGGCATGCTGAGAGCTCGCGCAACTACCCAAACTTACTATGCAACTGCTTACCCATTGATTTTGGCACGGTCTCTTTGGGATGACCCCATCAAGATCAACGCGTTCTTGTCGCAAACAAAGACTGCATGTGAAATGTTCAAGAAGGCCGAATCAAACCCAAACGCGTTCGTGCAGCAGCTTGTGCGCCGGAGCCAGATGATGGAACCCATTATGAGGGTGACTTCTGTGATTCTGCTGCACGGCAACTTCGGACAGTATGCTGTGGATTCGTTAGTGGCGCATTGGAAACAGGCATTCGAGGGCATAGCCACGTCTAAGCCAATGGAAGACAACAACAGGGCTGCTAGATCAGAGGAAACCCGAGCTCAAGAATCGAAAATGATGACTCGGGTTCGGAGGTCCTTGGTGCCAGTCAAATCGGATATCGGTGCAACGTGGGATCGACCTGTCCCGTCGTCCACACAAGCATCTTTGCCAACTCCGGAGAAGCTCCGAGAGGATTTATAGAAAACGCCTGCGGCGAAACACTGCCGCCCTCTGCCGCGTGCAAGTGCCAATGCAACCAAACGTTCGGCCAGAGCTCGGCCAAGCTACTGGACGACGTGCCCCCCAAACCATACCCTTTCGGGGGACACTTGGGGGGGAAAGGAAAACGATCAGGAGAAGGAGGAACATGGGGAGTAGAACGAGGAGGGAGGAGGAGGCATGATGGGGCCATCTTGGAGCCTCCTGATGCCTTTTGGCGGCCTCTGGGGCCACAGTGGGATCGTGTCGGAGCCATATTGGGCCGTATTGGATTTATATCGAGGCCATTCTGGCCGTCTCGGAGGGCATGTTGGACCATGTTGAAAGCCATTCAGGGCCATCCTGGCCGCCTTGGAGGCCTCCTCGGCCGTCTGGGAGTCCACCTTGGGCCATTCTAGCCGTCTTGGAGGCCATTTCGGGCCGTATTGGGGGAATCTTTGGAGCTCTTCAGGGGGCGCGTTGGGCCATCGTGGAGCCATTATGGAGGTCAGCTGGGCCGTGTGAGGTTGTCGGAAACCTGAGATGGCGACAGCGCTAAGCTCCTTGAGTGCACACTTACAATTAATGCTACTGGGCCTCGCGAAGGCTTCCTGGGGAATCTCGTGGATCACCCTGGAGCGGCCCAGGGACCTTTAATATAGTCTTCAGCCCATATTGGGCCGCCGTGGGTCCATGCTGGGCCGCCGAGGAAACATTCATGGGCCATTAGGGGCTCGCTTGGAGGGGGCTTGGACAGCTCGGGGGCGTCTTGGGGCCCGCCTTAAAGGAATACTGGGCCGTCCCAGCCGTCTCGGAGTCAATGTTTGATCGCCCTGGGATTGTCTCGGGGCCATTGTGTAGGCCCACTGGGCCGTCCTCGGGCCATCGTGGAGGCTTTCGGGGGGCGCGCTTGGGGTCCCCAGGGGCGTCTTGGGGGCCCCTCGGGCCGTCTTGAAGCCGCCCTGCGCCGTCTCGGGGCGCTCGTTGGCCGAGCGTTGTTTTTTTTTAGACCGCCACAGGGCTCTGTTAAGGCCCTCGTGGCCCGTTCGAGGTCTCTGTGGCATCGGGGGGGGGGGGGCCGCGTGGCGATCCCCGGGGAGGCATGGGCCCCCCTTGCTCCTGGGGCCGCTGGGCACCCCCAACAGTTCTCCGCATGCTCGTTGCAAAGACCTCCGAGGGACCTGAGGACACCTCAACTCGTGCATCGGGGCACGGTGGCGGATTTCGCGTTGGGGAGGTCCAGATAAAGAGCGAGGGCATTCCATGCAATGATGTTTTGAAAGACCATACCTGGCCCACGGTGACTGCCCACGAGCTCTTCAGGTTCTCTTCCGAACAGTCACTCATATCGTACATGGTGCGCACCGATTCCATTTCGGTTGCAGACTACTTTTGGTATGCTTCTATCTTCCCCGAAGGGGAGGTCGTGCACAACTTGTTGACTGATTCCTTCTCTTTGGTACTTCGTGTTGCGGAAGATTCGGGGGTGCTTATGTGGCCGTGTGAGCTCACATCAGACGAATACATTTACCTTAACAGGCCGACGTTCCTCGAATGGACTCACGTCGACGACTTGAAGGAATGGAACATAGTGAACACTACGATCGTAAGCCCCCTGAGGTTGATGACGTCCCACGAAGGCGCGAAGCTCGAGAACCCCATCGGCTGCGTCATCAGACGCAGCTCGGCCGATGACTCCAGAATGCTCGCTTGGCATGCCCAGCGAGCTTTCGCCCACCTGCCACAAAAAACAGTGAAGCGGCTAGTTGAGGAGTACGGCTTGAAAGCGAACGCTGAGCTCGGCAAACTCGGCCTGGAATGCCAGGAAGAAGCCGAGATCATGGCGCTCATGATGAAGGTGACTGAGGGCATGGATGCAAACCAGTGCGAGTTGGCATTCTCGAAAAGGCGGAAGATTCTTTCTGGGGAGGACACTTCGGCGCTGCAGCCGATCATCGATGACCCTGAGATGCTCGAGCTTGTCGTGCCCACTAACGAGGCTAACAAATGGAAGTCGAGGGGGGCTTCGGAGGAGGGAAAACGAACCCAGCTCTCGGCCTCTGCGAAAGCTACCAAAACCATGCGAGATAAACTTTTTCCGGCCGCCAAGAAAGCCGCGGCCAAGGCCAAGGGCAAGGCGCAAGGCCCCAAGCTGTCCGTGGCTGCACGTAAGCATCGGAGGGAGCAAATCGCAGCAGGGGACTTCCAGGCCGTTGAGTTCTTCAGGCCCCCCATGCTGCGGATCACGGTAGAGGACGGACTTGGGCCCCGCATTGTGCGAGCGAGGGGCGGTTGGCATTCCTCCCCGCCTCCCCGTCCGCGCATTGCATTGCGCCTTCGGTGCGTAATCAACCGATTGTAAGTTATATGCCCAATGCTCTTCCGAAACAACTTTCAGGCCGAGGTTGTGGGGGGGGGGGCAGGGGGATTGCCAGCCCGTGATTCGCTCGCTCGGCCGGGGCCCTAACAGGAGAAGGGCACGTGCCTGCGCGTCTGGGATGGACATACTCGTTTGAGGTCGTTTTCCTGGTTCATGCGGGGCAAACCATTGGCAATTTCTGAGACTCTCGCTTTTGCTTGGGATTACGCCAAATGCACTTATGAAGCTGAGAACCCTTTTCCAAAAGATGCGTTCTGAGCTCGGCAGGTTGGCCGTGTAGGGTCCCGCCAGGGCGGGGCGCAGTAGAAATGTGACCACCTCCCTTCCTCTCCAGTCCTCTCCCCTTCCATGCCCCATGCAGGGGCCGCTGGGGAAGCCGATCGAACTGCCAAGGGCGCTCCTAGGGACTTCCGTGGAACGCATGGGCGCCCCACTAACATGTCATGAAGCCGTCCGCATTAGGAGCGCCAGGGAGGCGCACATATAGCAACAGTATCGGCGTTTGATGATATTTTCCTGTCGGCAAGGTTCCGCATAATCACTCGGCATTTTCGTAGTGCCCCTCGCTATCACTTACAACCTTTGGGGGGGCTTTCAAGGCCACGGCGGCGTCGCCGTTAGCCACGTGGGGCCTTGTTGGAATTCTTCGTCATCTTGGACATGCCATTTGCTGTTTGCAGCGGGGCGTCGCCTCCCTAAGTCCTCCAAGGGGCCCGCCCAGAACGAATCCTCAGGATGCCGCGAGGCTTCTCGGGGGGCCCTTTGAACACTTCAATCGGGGGGGGTGTCGCGAGCCCGGGGCTCCTCAGAAACTTGGAGGGGGGTCTTTCTACGCCGTCTGAGCGGCTGAGAACCAGCGCCCTGAGCGTTGACCGCTGGCCCGCGAGGGCGACTGGGCAGGGCAGCCTCCCAGCCGGGGCTTCGCATTTTCCACTTGCTCCCCCATCCCCCCCCCCTCCCCTTTCACTCCCTCCTTCCCTCCTTCCCGCCACCGCCTCCCCGCGCTCTGCTCATTTCTCCAGATTTCCTCTCTCCATCCCCTCCCTCCCTCCGGCCCCTCTCCCTCCCCTCGGCTGTCCTCGTTTCCTTCCCTCCCCTCCCTCCCCCTCCCCCTCTTCGGCATTATCCTCCCCCGTCCCTCTCGCCCGCCCCTCCCCCCCCCTTCCGCGCACTCTTTCTCGCGGCAGTTTCGGGCCCAGTCGGAACAGGGCTAAGCCAGTCATGCTCGGAAGGCGACGGGGGTGGATTCGGCGTCGGGAGAGAACTAGCAGGCGGACGTGCAACTGAACGCCGGGGTCTCAGAATTTCTGAGTGGACGCCAACGTGTCGGACATTCCCGCCCCTCCCCCACCTCCCCCTCCGCTCCATTCGGGCGCTCCCCTTCCCACTCCCGCACGGCGCTTCCCTTGTCGCCCCCCCTCCCCGCCACCCCTTCCCCGCTCCCCCCCCGCCCCCTCCATCCTTTCCGTTGCCCTTTTGGCTCAAGCCTCCTCCCGTCGCGGCGGGTGCCCGTATTCTTCTTGCCTTTTGTTTAAAAGGTGTCGCTTGCATTTCGTTTGAAAGGCGTCGAAGGCAACAGCGTGCGCAGATTTCTTCGCGCGCGCCCTGACCTCGCAATTGCATCGTTTCGAGGGGCTTCGATCTGACAGGCGGTCGCTGTTCTGGCAGATAGTTGACATGCTGAATGCATTGCGTGTTTCCTTCAGTGCGCTGGCGCACGGAAGATCGCGGAAAACTGCGGCAATTTAGCAGGGTCGGAACAATCCCTGCTAGGGGTGCGCGGGGGCGGGGTGACACAGGTTCGCAGTGCCCTCTGTTGGGCGTATTGGGAGGATATTGCTGCGTTTCTGGGCTGACGGGGCCTCGCCGCGCATGCGCTCAGACGTGCGCGCCCCGTTCGGGGTGGCCCCCGACCGCGCGGTGATCCGAGAAGCCGAGACCGGAGCCTGGAAGCAACATGCCATGGGGGACATCTCAGGATGCGCGCGCACCGATGGAGGGGAGTGGGCCGCCAGACAGCAATTGAAACCTTTGCCGCGCAACCCGCTGGCATGTCAATGCGCCCAAACGTGTCGACGACCAGGTGGCCAATGCGACGAGTATTAATGACGCACGCCCGCCCCCATGCCCAGAGAAATCATCCGGGGACTGTCGCTGTCATCTTGCTTGAGTGCTCACGTGTTAATGAAATGAGCGGGAGGGCCACCTGTCGAAGGTTTCGCTACATTGGCCGCGGCGGGCCAGGGCGGCGTTCGACGGCGCCGAATATCGATCAGTTGCCCGCGCTGGTGCTGCGCAGGCATGCGGGCAAACAGACTGTGAGCGCGAGAGTCGCATGTGAACGTCGCCCTTGACCTGATGCACGTGGCCTCGCTACGGCGCGCGCGCCGCGGAGGCCTTGGAAACCGCCGTAGCGAAGCGAATGCAACCTTTCCGCTGGCGCTTTCAGCGGGCCCATGTGTTGCATACCTAAAAGTACACTCAAAAGTACACTCACAAGACCCATTCGCGCATAGGACCGTTTCCGCTTTCCCCTATTGAACAGTAGCAGCTGCAGCGCCGCCCTTGGACAAGTTGCATCGACCCCACTCCCCCCACGGACCGCAGGGCATGGTGATGACCGTCACGTAGGGGTCCTCCTCCAGCAATTGCCTCCGTGCCACTTGGCGTCCCTTCCTGGTAGCGCCGTCCCAGCCGTCTTCGATATCCAGTGGCTGGCCGCAGTTGTAGCCGAAGGTGGCGGAGGCGAGTAGAGTGAGGCCGAACTGGCCGCAGAACAGCTGCTTCAGCAAGGTCTTGCCCCTAGGTAGCCTCCGCTTCCTGTCGATATTGCCCGTCATGATGTCGAGCGTCCTGGACTCGATGGTGTACAAGTCGTCATGCATGGCCTTCATCTTCTTAGCACGCCTGGAGCTGGCCATCCTGATGGACCTGTCGCCGTCCCAGTCGATCTCGTTGGTTCTCGGAGACCGTCTCCGTCGCCATAACCCCCGCGGTCGGGATCACGATCTCCGCCTCCGGGTACTCCACCATGTCGAAGCCGCCGCCGAGCCCGTCCTCGGCGATGTAGGTCTGGAACTCGGGGCCGAAGACCTCGGGATCCGGGAAGTCCAGCAAGCTGACGCCCAGGTGGCCGCCGCTGGTCTTGAATAGGGGGACGTTGTAGGCGCCGATCTCCGTGAAGTCGGCGACCGCGTTCGCCACGTCGATCACCGCCCCTAGCTTCGACTGGGTGTCCTTGGAGATTAGCAGGGGGGCGCCCTGATCGAGCTCCGCCGACTCGATCGCGAACGGGTTGTTGGCGATGCCGGCCGGCATGTTGTAGACCGTATCGCTGTACGCATCGCCGCCGACCCCTCGGAACTTGGTCTGCTGGGACCTGGGAGTCGGCTTGAGCTTCCGGTCGAGTAGCTCCTTCTCGTACTTGATCCTCCAGGGCGTGCCGCGCATGGTCATCTGGCAGGCTGTGTCAAGCACGGCAGTGCCAGGCGGGTCCCTGGAACTGGAGCCGTAGACCTCGACGTCGTCCTTGGAGCCGTTGACCATCAGCACCTGGAACGACCCGTCCTCATGCTGAGAGGGGGGGTCCCACTCGCCCAGCGCCATCAGGTAGATAAGGAACCAGGCTAAGCGGTACTGGTCAACGGTGAACCGAGTCAGGTCGCTGGACATCGCGTGCCTGATGAGAGCGTTGCCATACGCGCGTGCAGCGTCACCACCGTCCACGAACTCGGAGAACGTGTAGCCCCTGCACTTGCCGGCCATGATCTTCTCACCGCCGAGTGGTACCTGCTCGGTATCAAGGCCCTTGACGTCCTGGTCGAAGTCCGCGGGGTACGCCACGTACACGCTGTCCTCCCCCTCAGGCCTGTCCAGCTCGTGCGGGTAGTCCTCGACCCTCGGGATCCGCTCAAGCTCCTCGTCGCCAGACGGAACCTCCATCTCCATCGCGCGCTTGGTCATCAGCTCCGGCGCCAGCTCCTTGGACTTAGGGATGCTCTGGTACACCTTGAAGACTCTCTCGGCTGGCTTCGTCTTCGCAGGGGTCGTGCGCGAGTAGATGGCCCTGCCCTTCGGGGTGAACAGTAGGGAGGCCATGAGGTACTTCCAGAGCTCCTCGCCACTAGACCTGTGGGCCTTGGCCACGTGGATGCCGACCCGGTTGGGCAGGCACCAGTGGCAAGTGAGGTACCTGTGCGTCCCGTTCGCGCCCTTGAACAGTCTAGGGTCCGCCGCCAGCGCGTGCTCGCAGGGCTCCGCCATGACTGGAAGTGACTGGCCTCGCCTCCTCGGGAGTCCCGCAGCTCCGTCGTCCGCGCTGGCCTTGAGGGTCCCGTCACCTTCCTTACCTCCTTGAGGGTTGCCGCGTGACCTTGCCTTGGGCTTAGGGCGGGCGCCGAGCCCAGTAGGTGAGGGCGAAGCCTAAACGCCACGAACACCTCCGCGATCCTGACCTCGCCAGTCCTGGAGCCGTCGCCCTTGAAGTAGCTGAAGCTGAAGTAGCTGTTCTTCGGCCTGTCCGATGGTGATGCCGCCGATCTCGATGACTTCGGGCAGCCCGGGCCCCCGTGCCAGTGTCCGATCTGCCCGCAGCTGGCGCACCTCGTAGTCCGCTTCAATTTCTCGATCCTGGCACGCCGCTCACCGTTGTCACCGGGAGCACTTCCACCTCTGGCTCGATCCCTCGAGCTCGAACTGCCTTCGCCGCGACCTCCGCCCTTGCGTCCTCGACCTCCCTTCCCGCGACCGCCGCTGCGCGCCTAGAACCTCTGCTTGTTCTGGACGATCGCCGCGAAGCTCTCCGCCGCCTCCGGGTCCATCTCATCGATCTCCTCGAGAGTGGCCTCCTCCTCGCCCAGGTAGACCTCTTCTTCCAGGGGCTGGTCGTCGTAGGAGTTGTCGAGCTGGTGGTCGTTGTCGTCGTAGTGCTCGTGCTCGTCGTCACGCTCGGCCTGCCACGCCTGCCGCTGCCTGTACTGGCCCTGCTGGAACCTCTGCGGCTTCGGGTCCGAGCGGTGCGCTTCCTGCTTGCCATCCTTCCGGTAGTTCCGCTCCCGCTCGTGGATACCCGAGTGCTGCATGCGCAGCGCCTTGGCGAACGCCTCCTTGTCGCACTTGTTGCCCGCGCTGCTGATGATGCTGGCGTGGTCCGACTTGTCGAGCCCGCTGAACTTCAGCAGCAGGTAGGCCTGGAGGTCGTCCGAGATGCTGGTCTCCTGCGAGACCTTCTTGAGATCGTCGAACGCCTTGGTCCGCCTCGTGCTGTACTCCTGCATGCTCTCGCCAGAGCCTCTCCACGCGGATTTGTCGTAAAGCGCGCCGTCGAAGAGCTCTGCCGCGCGAACAGGTCTCTCCTTCAAGACCGACTCGCCGAGCACACGCAGTAGCATCTCCAGGCCCTCGGTGGTCGCCTTCTTGCGAGTGATCGTGCCGCCGCCCTTGCCACCGCTCTCGAGGGTCTCCTCCTCGTACGTGAGCAAGTCGTCGTGCTTCAGCGACCTCACGGCGTCGTAGGCCGTGCCCGAGAGACCGTTCCTGAGGTTGACTGGCGTCGCGATCTGCTTTTCGTCGCCCATGCGACCGTAGAAGGCGTCCTTAGCCCGCTCCTGATACTCCTCGAACAGCGCTGGGTCGCCGTCGTAGAGCGGGATGTCCTTCTCGAAGGTGAGGCGCGAGGCTCGCGCCATGACACCTCTTGGAGTTGCAGTGGTGCTGCTCGTAGTGCTGCTCGTGGTGCTGCTGGTTGCCAGGGCAGCAACGATCGAGCTCGTGATGATGGCGGACGCGATGCTGCAGCGCCGCCAGTGCCAGACTCCGCCCTGGTGGTCCAGCTTGTGCAGGTCCGCCACAACCTGCGCCGTGGTGCCGAGCCCGCTCCCTGCAGGCCAGGCCAGCAGCCCCAGCCACGGGGCGCGCCAAGCAGTCCCCCGCGAGCCGCGGAGGCGGGAGCAGACCGTGGCGAACCAGTCCGCTCCGCTTACCATCAACTGACGGCTGCCGCCGTCGAGAGAAAGCTGAAAGTCTTTTCTGCCCGAGACTCAAGAGCTCTGAAACCGAAACGGTTGCGGTCGAATCGGCGTCGGCGTGAGAGGGGCAGCTCGGGGGGCCAGGGAGACAGTGTCCATTTCAACAGAGGAGGAGGAGGAGACCAGGGAGGCATGTGCACCGCTCCTGGGCCCAGGATGGGCCTGGCCCGGGGCAGTGGCTACGCGTGGAAGACGTCGCCCGCGCGCGGGGCTCCGGGGAAGGTCCCGACCCTCTCCCTGGGGGGCTTGCGCGAAGGAAAAAGGCCCCGACCCTTTCCGCGGGGCCTGGGGCAGTGGCTACGCACAGTCGTCACCCTCATGCTCGGCGGCGAGCCTGGGGAGGGGGGGGGATTTTTCAACGGGGCCTCGTGATGAGTGACCAGCTCTGGGAGTCCCGCGCCAAACGCCCAAAGCGGCACGAGAACCAAAGCTCTCGTGCCACTATGCAACGCGTGGCGACCTCGCCTCGGCGAGCGCCGCTTCGGGGAGGGGGCTTCGCGAGTTCCTTTCGGAGAGCCCGCTATGGCCCCCCCCCTTGCGGTTCGTCCCTCGGCTCAGGCGCCAACGACAGGGCCGCCGTCAGCTGTGCAAGACAAAGCCGCTGTTTGGGGAGGGAGGCGACGGGGGCTCAGGCAGGGGGGGGCATGACAGTCCTCGCCCGCGCCCCGACGCTCTCAGGAAAAAGGGCGGCCCTCCTGAGCAAGTGTCGCCGCGGCGGGAGAGTTGCCTCCAACGCCCCGCGGCCGTGCTTGCAGGGGGGAGGTGGGCAGCGCGCAGCAGTGTAAAGGGCGGCCACTGGAGCCCCAGATCGAGCCCGCCGCGTGAGTCCATCGACCGCGGCCAGATTGAAAAAGAGGCGGCCCCCTGAGCAGCGGTCACCGCAAGGGGAGAATTGCCTCCAGCGCCCCACGGCCGCGTAAACAGGGGTGGGTGGGTAGCAGTGAAAAGGGCGGCCGCCGAGGGCCCCAGATCGAACCCGCCGAGCGAGACCAACGCCCGCCGACCTAGAGAGAGCGGCCCCATTGTGCAGCTGTCGCCGCGGGGGGGATTACCTCCAGCGCCCGGCGGCCGCGCGGGCAAGGGGAGTGGGCGCGCGCGCAGCAGTGGGGGGGGGCGACCGCGGTGCCCCCGGATCGAACCCGCCGCGCAAGTCCAGGGGCCGCAGAGTAGACTACGCACCGTGCCCGATGGTGTGCCGAACCGCATGAGTAGGACAAAGCTAGCAATCTCGGCTTCAGTCCGAGCCAGGAGTCGCCCTATCCCGCTCCAGCCCCCCCGACATCGCCGGGCAAATCCGAAGACAGGGAATGTGAGGACTGGCCGTCCAGGCCCTGCCAGAAAGACCCGCGGCGCCCTGCTGTCGGTTTTCCGTGCGTGGAACTCCTGCTTCACGACTGGCCGCGCTCGGTGCGGCACTCGGTGGGGACTGGGCGGCTTCGGACCAAACGGCGCCTGGGATCATGTGGGGCAGGGCGTGCTCGCGGCGGCCCCTCGACAGCGGCGCGTCGCGCGTCGCTGCTGCGGGCCCGCGGTGTCCAGAAAACTGAAAACGCCTGATGCGTGCGATGTTCCCCTTCCCTTTCTTCGAAGGGGCTTGGCAGGCAGACGGCAAATGACGCGGGTCCACCGCTGCAGCGCGGCCGCATCGGGCGCGCAAAACAAGCGAGTGCCTTGGCCAGAACTGCGGCAC
>CAUYUJ010000168.1:57500-102500 GCA_963575745.1 Prorocentrum cordatum
GCTAAAGCTAAGTTAACGCTGAGCTGAAGCTAAGCTAAAACTAAACTAAGGCTAAGCTAAAGCTAAGCTGAAGCTAAACTAAAGCTAAGCTGAAGCTCAACTAAATCTAAGCTAAAGCTAAGCTAAGGCTAAGCTAAAGCTAAGCTTAAGCTAAGCTAAAGCTAAAGCTAAATCTAAAGCTAAAACTCCCAGGGGACTGAGGGAACCGCTCCTAGGGGACTGGGGGAACCGCCGGGGGCGATTTGCACTGCCCGGCCCCTTTAAGCTAGAGAGTGAGAACCCTTCTAAGCAGAGCCTAGGTAGGGAATAAACCTGAGCTAAGATGAAGCTAAGCACCACCTGGTGCCGAGGCGGGCTGCGCAGCACCGCTGCACGCCTCACTCCCCCAACCTCGGGACATGAGCGTGGGCGGTTGTGTGGCAGGGCCTCCGGACTTGAACCGACATGGTTACGGAAGACACTGCTTGCGGGGGCTCTGGTCCGGCCATCGAGGCTAGCTCGGCATCTGTCGCACATTGCTTCTGCTTTGCCTTTCCTTTGCTTTGCTTTTGCTTTTGCTTTGCTTTGCTTTGCGTTGCTTGTGCTTTGCTTTGCTGTCACTGCTGTTGCGTTGCCTTTGCTTTGCTACTCTGCTATGCAATGCTCTGCTCTGCTCTGCTATGCTATGCTGCGCTGTGCTATGCTGTGCTGTGCTGCGCAATGCTATGCTATGCTATGCTGCGCTATGCTATGCTATGCTGGGCTATGCTATGATATGCTGTGCTGCGCTATGCTGTACTACGCTATACTATGCTCTGCAATGCTAAAGCTCAGCGAAGCTAAACTGAAGGTAGGCTGAAGCTAATATAGACCTGAGCTAAGATGAAACTAAGCTAAGCTAGGATGAAATAAGCTAAGCTAAGATGATATTAGCAACGCTAAGCTAATGGGACGTAGCTGGGGGAACCGCGGGGCGGATCCTGGGGGAACAACCCGGGGCGATTTGCACTGTCCGGCCCCTTTAAGCTCAGAGAGTAAGAGCCCTTCTAGGCAGAGTCAAGGTAGGGAAACATCGGGGCACATGTTCAAATCTCCAACGATCAGGATTTCGGAGGTGTGGATATCCTGAAGGCTGCCGATAGCGCTCATGATGTCCACGTTTCTGTTCGAGAGTTCCTCGGCGCAGCAAAAGTAAGGAGACACCCGGAGAATTTGGTGATCATGCCCCCCTGGAAGATGAACGGCTCCAGCAACCGCTCGAGCTGGGACGACTTCGGAAGTTTGGATTGGAAGAGGGTGAAGGCCTAAGAAACTACGAACTAAGATCGCTACTCCGCCCGAGCTGCCCTCGCCGACACCGGGGTGCGCAGTGGAGACAATCTCCTTCCAACCATTGCGTAAATACCAAGCCTGCGCATTGTAGCAGGCTTCCGAAGAAGAGAGATGGTGTTCCTGAACGGCCACCGCATGGGCGTGGGTCCTTCGAATCCATTCCTGACACGACTCCCATGATGTGGCGTTCACGAGTTCAAGAATGAGGCTGACACTATCCTGGGACGGCGTCGGTGGCACCTGGAAGAAATCAAACGTGAAGCCGACGTCGGCACGAGATGAAACCGCGTGGTCCGGTACACAAAACCCTCGGCCTACTGGAGGCCCGTCCGAGGATGACTTACACTGAATCGAATATACGTGATCCTGACCCCCCGCCCATGGGCCTGGACGGGGGGGGTCTCAGTTGCCCTGAAGGGGCAGGCCCCCCAAGGCTCGGGAGGAGGAGGAGGAGGAGGAGGAGGAGGAGGAGGAGGAGGAGGAGAAGGAGGAGGAGGAGGAGGAGGAGGAGGAGAAGGAGGAGGGGGAGGAGGAGTAGGATGAGGATGAGGATGAGGAGGAGGAGGAGGAGGAGGAGGAGGAGGAGGAGGAGGAGGAGGAGGAGGAGGAGGAGGAGGGGGGGATGAGGATGAGGAGGAGGCGGAGGAGGAGGAGGATGAAAACGAGGAGGAGGAGGAAACGGAGGAGGAGGAGGAGGAAGAGGAGGAGGAGGAGGAGGAGGAGGAGGAGGAGGAGGAGGGGGGGGAAGGAGGAACATGAGGAGGAGGAGGACGAGGAGGAGGAGGGGGAGGAAGAAAAGGAGGACGAGGAGGAGGACGAGGAGGAGGAGGAGGAAGAAGAGGAGGAGGAGGGGGGCCATGTTCTCCCCCGAATCCTCCCTCTCCGTAAATCGTCGGCCAGCCTGGGGGTGAAACGAAAAAGGGCGGGTCTTCTCGGAAGGCTCGGAAATCCCCCGGCTTTTGAACAACTTTCTAAGCCTTCCCCGAAAACGCAAAACACTTTTCAGAAGGCGCGAGGGCTTCTGAAAAGTCCCGTCGCCTTCCGTCAACACCTTCTCCTTGTTGCTTCCCCCCTCGCTCGCCGCTGGTATAGGATTGATTCGCCCCAGAACTATGTTTTACCGTATAATTTACCAATATGCACAGAATGTTCCGTAGATCTACCTACACACATGTTGCTTCATGTTTGGTTGGTTCGACGTAGATTCCCAGTCTGGGGTACATCAATCCTGTAGTCGATCTACTACTCTTTGGACGCCCAGAATGGGTACGGAAAACATGGGCACGATGCGCAACAACAAATCTTGTCCGAATGCAACGGCGGCTTTTTGTCTCAACTGGACATCGGCCGCGACGACACCGGCAGCGACTCCTGTTCAAAAAGGGCACGGACTGCTGTTAGTCTTCGCCCCTATTCTTCCCGCGCGCATCCCCGATTCTTATACGATACCCGAGGGGCCCGCGGTCCTGTCGGCGCAGTCCCACCAGTCCTTTGGGGGCAGGTCGTCTAGTAGAGCGTTTCCTCCTCGTGATCGTTGTCTGACTTATTGCTTGCCGAATCGGCGGGGGCCCTCGCCCCCCCCCGCCCCCCCCCCCCTTGGAGTAGATCTTTGCTGTGTTCTTGGCGCCTGTTTCAAGCAGGTGGACGGCTCCCCGCAGGATCCCCAGTGGGAGCACTTTTCCAAACAGTCGCACTAAGCAGAGGTCCGGAGCCAGACCCCCCTGCCCCCTTTTTTTGGCGACGCGCGCGCAGAGCGAGCAGTCAAGCGCCTCGGCGGTGCCGTGCCCAGCTCAGGCGCGTGCACTTTAAGTAAGGGTGGAGGGGGGGGAACCGCCACACACGACCCGCACAGGGGGAGTGCAGGAGTGCGCGTGTGGCGGACAGGTTTTCCATCCCCCCCTTCCGCCCAATGTCGAAACGCCGAAGAAAAAAAAACGTTCGCCTCCAACCTCGCTCTGTCCCTCTGCCCCCTGTTCGGGGAGGGGCCTGCCGACTTGCCCCTTCCCTTGTCCCCCGTCCCCTGCAGGGGTGACCCCGGGTGATCTTTGGTGCGCGACTTCCGGGGGCCGCGGGGAGGCCGCCTACCTGAGCGCGACAGACGCTGCTATCGCATCGCGTTCGATCACCTGGGGACCCCGGTGTGCCCGCACTGGAAGTCACTCAGGCGAAAGGTCACTCTTTCGGGCGCGGCCTCACCGACCCCTAGCAAACCATCCCCTTCAGTGACGTCATCCTCGCCTTTCGAGCTCCCCTCCGACCGCATACATACGTCTTGGGGCGAGGCGAGGGGGACGTCACAAAAGGGGATGGTTTGCTAGGGATCGGTTAGGCCTCCCCTGACTTTTGCCCGTCGACTGGAAGAAGCAGGTAGAGCCATGAAGCAGCAAGGCGTTGGAAATAGATTGGGCTTCCGCCCGCCCCCTGAAGAGCCAGGAACAGGCGAAACACCGCTCGATCATGGAACTGGGAAGGCGCCTAAAGTAGGTTGGGATCCGAAAATCTAAGAATAGAGGCCTCTTAGATGGGGTCGGAGTGGAGTAGGGTCGGAGGATCGCGACGCATCGCCGATACATCGGCGATGCATCGGCGATGTATTGGCGATGCATCGTGGACGTCGGCAATTCATTGGCGACGTCGACGTGAAGCATCGGGCCCCACCTCGAGCCGCATCGCCGATGCATCGGCGATGCGTAGCGATCCTTCGACCCCATCTACTCGGATCCCATCTGTAGAAGAAGAAGAATAATAAACAACGCCACAGACATAAACTTTTGGCGCTCCGCGCGGATTTCTTGGATCTGGCCCGGCGCGGATCCAAGAAGTCCGCGCGGAGCACCAACAGGTGATGTTTATGGCGTTTTTCTTCTTCGAATCCAGGGGGCCTCCTCCTCCTCCTCCTCCTCCTCCTCCTCCTCCATTCCTTTTCCTTTGTAAATGCATTCTCCCTGTCGCACCCCGAGGCCAGTTTTTAGGGCGGGCCGGCCGTTGCGCCTGAGACTTCCTCACCATCTATTGTTCTGAAACTTCAGAATTGGCAACAATTTCACACATGGAGGTCGGGTGGTTTTCAAAATATGGCTCTCGCCTTAGCGCGGCGCACATTCGTTGTGAACATTTGCAAGAGTTTCACTCGGGGAGGGCGGGTGGTTTTCAAAATATGGCTCTCGCCTTAGCGCGGCGCACATTCGTTTTATGAGACTGCAAGAGTTTCGCGGATTGAGGGCGGGTGGTTTCCAGAATGTGGCTCTCGCCTGAGCGCGGCGCATACTCGTTTTGAATGTTTGGAAGAGTTTCGCGGATTGAAGGCGGGTGGTTTTCAAAATGTGGCTCTCGCCTGAGCGCGGCGCACATTCGTTTTAAACATTTGCAGGAATTCACGGATTGAGGGCGGGTGAATTTCAAAATATGGCTCTCGCCAGATTGAGGGCGGGTGGTTTTCAAAATGTGGTTCTCGCCTTAGCGCGGCGCACATTCGTTTTAACATTTGCAAGAGTTTCACGGATTCCCATCGTCAACGTACCAGACATGGTGTTTTGGAAGGATTCAGGATTATGCGGGTGCAACAGTTACGTTGATTCTCTGTGTTGAAGTCCTTGGAATGGCGTTCTGGCACGATTCAGGATCGTCAAAACGCAACACTTCGGTTGATCCGTGGCATTGGAATCCAAAGAATCATGTTTTGGCATGCTTCAGGGTCTTCAAACGGTTGTCTTCCAACGAAGCAGTTCCCTCAATGGACATGAACCGTTGTAGGGGCCTGTGAAGAGGGAGCTTGGAGGGAGGGTTTACTCCAACATCCTTGATGACTCTTGGGTTTGCACTGGTCCTCCTCCTCCTCCTCCTCCTCCTCCTCCTCCACGTGCAGCCGCTGCGCGACTGGCGAGCACGTGCAGTCGCTACGCGAGGCCTGCCGATGCGCACGGCCCCGGAGGGCCCTGCCGGTGTCTGGCAGGCCCGGCGGCGCCGGCGCGGCCGGCCCGCGGGCGCCCCCGCGCTCCCCGGCGCCGCGCCGCCCATGGCGGAGGCGAGGCACGGCGCTGCGCCCGGCGGCGAAGCGTTGAGTTAGGTCGGGCATGTCCTCCTACAGGCGGATTTCGGAAGAAAAATCAAGCGTAGCCCACAAGTATTCCAACATGATCAAACATGGCCACACGAAGAACGTCCCCCGAGGAAACTTTGACGATCTTTAAAATGTTCCTCCTGTAGAGGGACATGCCCGACTTAAGCGTAGAGTCAGGTCTGGCATGTCCTCCCATAGGCGGATGTTGGAATAGCAGTAATAACATGAAATAGAGGCAAAGCAGTAAGTAATCAAACGTAGTCAGACAAGCGCGAAACATCGTCCCAAGACTATTCTCTGGACTATTCTCGAGTGTTCCTCCTGTAGAGGGACGTGCCCGACTTCAGCGTGGAGATCTCCGACAACATGGCTTTTTGGCAATCCTTTGCTCCTGGGTCTTGGCCTCTCGGGCTGTCTGGGAAGGTGGTCAGAGAAACGCCCCAGCTCGGGCGCGGACCCCTGGGGGGCGGTAGTGGGGGAGGGGGCGCGCAGCGCAAGGAGGAGGAGGAGGAGGAGGAGGAGGAGGAGGCGGAGGCGGAGGAGGAGGAGGAGAAGGAGGAAGGATGAGAGAGGAGGAGGAGGAGGAGGAGGAGACAGGAGGAGGAGGAGGGAGGAGGAGGAGGAGGAGGAGGAGGAGGAGGAGGAGGAGGAGGAGGAGGAGGAGGAGGAGGAGGAGGAGGAGGAGGAGGAGGAGGAGAGGAGGAGGAGGAGGAGGAGGAGGAGGAGGAGAGGAGGAGGAGGAGGAGGAGGAGGAGGAGGAGGAGGAGGAGGAGGAGGAGGAGAGGGTAAGGAAAGTGCGCCTTGCGGGCCCGAAGGGTCCCCTTCTGGACCCTGATGGGGGCCCCTTCAGGTGCCCTCAAGGGTCTCTTGTCTGCAGCCCTCGCTGCACCCCCCCCCGTCTCTACCGCACCCCCAATGCGCGCTCCCCAACCATCGTGTGGTTTCTTCAGTCCGGGCGGCTTGCCTCGACCTCGGCCTCCAGGGCCCGTTGTTGAGGGCCCTGGGACGGCCCACGCGGGATCTGGGGTGAAGACCTGGCCCTGGGGGAAGTTGCAACCCAACGACTTTTCATCGATCTCAGTCTCTGGGGGGTGCTGCCGAAGAACACAAGTGCTAGCCAGCGTGGTCCCCAGACAGGGTGCTTCTAGCAATCGATGTGGTGCAACACATGCACACACATATGTATGTGCATATAAAAAGATAGACATGTATATATACATATATATATATATATATATATATATATACATGCATGTATGCATGCATGCATGTATATCTATCTATATATATACACATCTACAGATGTATGTGGTGCAATCTATGTGGTGCACTCTACGTGGTGCACACTACATGTTGAACAATCTACGTGGAGCGGTCTGTGGGGCGCACTCTTTGTTGTGCAACATCTGTGGTGCAGTCCATGAAGTGCAATCTATGTGGTGCATTCCATGTGGTGCAATCTGTGTGGTGCATTCGACGTGGCGCAATCCTTGTCGCGGCGACGAGGCGGCGACGGCGGGCACAAGGCCGCCAGACCGGCACACAAACCCAGACGACGGGCGGCGAAAAGGCGGTGACGGGGCGGCGACGGCGAGTCCATAGCCGCCGGACCGGCCGGACGGCCCAATTCTTTAGAGCACGAGTAAGAACCCGTAAATGCAAGCCCCGTTAGGGGAAAAACTCGAGCCTGGTTTGTTCAATCTGGGCGGTGTTCCGGGATGCTGTCCAGGACCGCCACAAACTGACAGGGCGACAAATTGGCCCCGGGGGGAGTCCATATCTTTTTTATTTGATTTCGGCCTCTGGGGCTTGCTTTCGAGGCTCATCAGGAAAACCCCTGGCATAGTTTTTCAATCCTGCCAGTCTTCCTTGATTTCGGCCCCCGCGGCCTGTTCCCGGGCCTCGTGGCCGCCAAAAGCGGGCCTGAGGGCCCCGGGGAGGGGACCGGGAGCGCTGTAGAGAAACAGCGAGCGGCATAAACGTACACGCTTGGAGCTCCGGGCGGATTTCTTGGATCTGCGCTGCAGCCCCCTCCCTGGTCGGCGCTGGAGGCGCCGCCAGGGGGGCCCCGCGCCGATCCAAGCAGTCGGCGCGGACCTCAAAGCTTGTATGTTGAATATGCGCATCTTTCCCAACCATCCTGTGGTGTTGGGCCCTCGTTTCGAAGAGACAGCGCCCAGCGTCACTCCTTCTCTCCTCCTCCCCCTCCTCCCTCCTCCCCCTCCTTGCGTCTGCCCTCCGCATGTCTGTGTTTCGACACACCCCTCACACATTTCGGGGCCCCATAGGCAGCTCCATCGAAGGCGCCAGTGGGAGGGTTCGCATGGCACCACCGCGCCCATTTCGGCACAGCCCTCACACGCTTCGTGGCTCCGTAGGGGGCTCCACCGCAGGCCCCAGTGGGAGGTTCGCATGGCACAGCCGCCTAATTGCGGCACACCTCTCGCACGCTTCGTGGCCCCATCAAGTGGCAGGGTTCGCATTGCACAGCTGCCCCGTTTCGGCACACTCCTCACACGTTTCGAGGCCCTATAGTGAGCTCTACCGAAGGCCCCCGTGGCAGGGTTCGCATGGCACCACCGCGCCCATGTCGGCACACTCCTCACACGCTTCGTGGCTCCGTAGGGGGCTCCACCGAAGGCCCCAGTGGCAGGGGTCGCATGGCACCACCCCGACCATTTCGGCACACCCTTCACACGTTTCGTGGCCCCATAAGGGGCTCCACCGCATGCCCCAGTGGCAGGGTTCGCATATTGCCACCGTACCCACGTCCGCACACCACTCACACGTTTCGTGGCCCCATAAAGGGGGCTCCACCGAAGGCGGGGCTCACAACTGCGGCACTCACAACTGCATCTGGTTGAGTCCTTCGCCAGGATAATTTGTTCGTCTTCGCCTCTTCGGGCCGCGAACTGAAAAAGCCACGTCGTGGGATGTCTGGGGAGTAGAAGCCTGCCGGGGGCCGCGCCAGGATCTCGAGGGCGGCAGCGGTTGGAGGTCTGGGGAACGAGTGCAGAAGGAGAACGAGAAGGGGGGAGGAGCACGAGGAACACGCATTCGGGAGAACACGCCGGCAGCGATGCCATCACAAAGCGCGGCAGAATAAGCAGCGAGAAGCACATCGGCGTTTAAGCAACGGACCCCTTGGGCTTTCCCGGCGCGCGAGACTCTTCCTGCCCAAGAAGTCCCCAAGATCGCTCGAAATGCCCCACAATCCCCCCGGAAAGCCCCAACACAGCCCAGAAGGGCCCCTAGACGACCCCGAGGCTCCCAAGACGGCCCAAAACGCCCCGAGAGAGCTTTGGAAGGAAAACCTCCGGAAGGAAAACTCCAACAACCATTTCAAACCCATGTCGCCAGCAGGCCCGAAAGAAGCCACAACGAAGCCCCTAAGACGCCCAAAAATACCTCCAAATCGCTCCCACGAAACCCCCAAAGACGTCGAACCTGCCTGCAAGGGCTCCCTAGAGGCTTCCCCAGAGCCCGATGACCACCAACAGCAATAAGCATGAGGGGTCGGCGGATGTGGCACAAGCCCGCAGAGTCACGACCCCTCCATTTTCGTCGTCTCCGGCCTCTGGGGGCCCTCGCTGGGCCCCGGGACCGCCAGAACATGACTCACGAGGAACAGCTGGCCCCGGGGGCAAGGGTATGGGGCCTCCCGGGGGGCCTGCTCTCGGGGGAGGCCCCCGAGGCCCCCCGGGCCCCCCTTGGCGTCGCGCTCCGCGGCGACACGTGACACACGTCGTCGCCCTCGCGCCCTCGCGCCGAGGCCCTGGCTGGCGAGGGGCGCAGCTCTCCTGCCCGGCCCGCGGCGCGCGGAGGGGAGTCGTCTTCGCGCCCGTGCGGGCGACCGGCGCGGCCCTGCGGATGGGAGCGGTCGCATCCCCCGGGAGAGGCGTGCTCGCTCGAGCGGGAGACCTCGGAATCGTGGCGCAGCGAGGTCCACGGCCGGGTGCCTTGGGCGTACCCTACCCGCCTGCGTCGTCTCCCGGCGAGCAGCTGCGAGAGAGCTGATCTCTCTCTCTCTCTCTCGTTCTGTCTTTCTTTCATTTTTTTCCTCTCTCTCTCATGTGTCAATGGTCTGGGCGTGGGCTCAGCGTCTCAAATGTTGACAGCACCGTCCGTTCAGCCCGTGCTGGAGTACCCCAAGGCCCATGCAATCCTGAGAAATACAAAGTCTTGTGAGGTTCTGAGAAAGCTGCTCCCGTACAACTTCCAGGAATTCCTGGGGAGGTCGCCCTCTGGAAGTCCAGCCGGCCCCAAGACGAACTCTTCTAGAGGCAGGAGGCCCCCCCAGACGGGCCAAGAGGGCCCCAGGAGGCCCCCAAGACTGTCCAAGAAGACTCCGAGCCGTCCGCAGATCGCTCCGAGACGCCCAGGGCGACCTCCAAGATGTCCCCAATGAGTCCCCCAAGACGCGCCAAGACTCCAGTCGGGCCTGTCCCCCTACAGGGGGATATTCGACGGAAAATTAAAAATACCCCCAAGCTAATCAAAAAATAATAAAAAATAGTCTGGGGACTATTTTTTAGTATTTTTTTGTACCTTTTTGGGGTATTTGTGGGGTATTTTTTTCCTCGTCGCAAATCCCCCTGCAGGGGGACACGCCCGACATAAGCCAAGACGGTCTCCGCAGGCTTTGCAAGGATGCGGCCGACGAGGCCAGGCACTCGAGGCCGTGAGGGATGCGGGCCAGGGTGCGGGCCAGCATGCGGACACTGCCACGGGAGCCTTCCGGCGGAGCTCCTGGCGGGGCCGCGAGGCGTGCGACGGGTGCTCCGAGATGGGCGGCGGGACGCCTGCGAGCCCTGCGCCGGACGAGTCGCATCGGCGGACGTCAGGGCGTATGTTGTGCGTGTGCCCACTGGCGTGGCCGCGATAGCGGCCTCCTCCTCCTCCTCCTCCTCCTCCTCCTCTCCCTCCTCTCCCTCCTCCCCCTCCTCCTCCTCCTCCTCCTCCTCATCATCATCGGCGATGCACCAGCGACGCATCGGCGATGTCGGCGATGCATCGGCGCCGTCGACGTGGAGCACATCGGGCTCCACATCGAGCCGCATCGCCGATGCATCGGCGATGCGGCGCGATCCTCCGACCCCATCTAGGAAGCCTAGAACATCGGCCGACGTCAGGTGTGTGGGTGTGGTGCGCGCGCCCACTGGCGTTGGGTCGGGCATGTCCCCCTACAGGCGGATTTTGGGCGAAAGATAAAAAACGACCCCCAAAAAGACACCCAAATGGTCCAAACATAATAGAAGAATCTGGCTCAGGCTATTTTTTGACTATTTTTGGGTGTTCTTCTCGGCTACACGCAAGAGTGACCCTGGGTAAGAGTGACCTTTGGTGCGCGACTCAACGGGGCGCGTGGGGTGGCAAAACACAAAGCGCAAGACGCTACTATCGCATCGCGCTCGGCGGTCGGGGGAACCCCATGGGCCCGCACCAAAGGTCACTCCGGCGAAGGGCCACTCTTGCGTCTAGTCGATCTTCCTGTAGAGGGACGACCCCCAAAAATACACCCAAATGGTCCACAAATAATAAAATAATCTCGTTCAGGCCATTTTTTGACTCTTTTTGACTGCTCTTCCTGTAGGAGGGACGCGCCCGACCTGCCACCGGCGTGGCCGCGAGGCTCCCCTGCGGGGCAGCCGGCCGACGCCCGGGCGGCGGCAGCCCGCGCGCGGGGAGGCCCACGAGGCGCCCGCCGGGCACCCAATGGGCGCGGAGAGCCCGGCGGCACCCCCGCGGGACGCGCGGAGAGCCGAGGCGGAGGTGATGCGACGCTCGGGCACGAGTGCCGAAATCCCCGGGACCCCAGCTGAGCGAGGAAGCCCAGGGGTACCCTGACGAAGAGCATGTGGCTTCCGGAGGCGCGCCCCCTAATGGTACACCAGATCTCGTAAGAAAGGGAGGGGGGTCTCATTTCGGGGGGGGTCTCTTCCAGGCTATCTCGGAGGGCCTGGGGGGGGGTCTGGGGACGATGTTTTGGAGGGTTCTCCCAACGGGGGGGGGTCTGAAATGGCTTGTCTTGGAGGGTCCAGACCCCCTCCCTTTTATAACGAAATCTGGACTACACACTGCAGACGTAGAAGCTCCTCGCCTCGTGGGGGCAGCTCTTCACGGCGTGCGCGCGCCGCCAATCGCGGCGGCGCGCTGAGGCCGGCCCCCCGCGGGTCCCGGCGCAAAGGCGCGGGAACCTGTCGGGGGCGCGCAAACATGGATTAGCGATCCATGGATCTGGCGCGCGTTCGCGGGATCCGTGGATTGGGGGGAGGCGCCCGCCCCGAGGGGCGGCCGGTGCCGCCTCGCTCGGCGGCGGAGATCAAGGATTTCCCATGGAAACGGGGCCCGTGCCTGATCCACGCCCCCTTGATCCATGTTTGCGATCGCCTGAAAATGGGGTCCAGCTGAAAGAGGGTGGTGCCATAGATTTTTGGGCAACTGTATTGCAACTGTACTGCGCCAAACATTTGCGTTGCCATGTACTGCAACCGGTGTGTTGCACGCCAGACAGAATGTATCGCACACCCAAATCTAATGCAACCCCCGACAACTCGACTGCACCAAATCTATTGCACCACCCCCTTTTTGCTGGACATCCTTCTGGCTTAACCAGAAGACAGACAGTCAACGTGCTTGCAGCTTGGGAGCCTTTGGGGATGCGCTTCGGCTGCCTTTGGGCCGTCATGGGCGGCCCCTGCGCCGCGTTGGGCCCATCCTGGGCCCCTGCGGACATCTCGGGGAACACAGGAATCGTCTTGCAGACTGTCTTGGGACCTCTGAAGGGGTAGCTTGGCCATCTTTGGGGAAGGGAGCCTCCACGGGATCTACTTGGGACTCACTGGAGCCCCGTCGTGGACTCCTCTTGGGGCCTTCTGACGCCCCTGTGCCGTCTTGGGCGGTTCTTTGGGCCGTGTTCGGTCCATCAGGGGCCCTGCTGACATCTTGGGGAGCACTAAAGTTAGAGGCCTCCCATCTAGGAGGCCTAGAAATTCTTGGGCCGTGTTCGGTCCATGAGGGGCCCGGCGGACATCTTGGGGAGCACTGGGGCCGTCTTGGAGGCTCTCTGGGTTAGGTCGGGCATTTCCTCCTGTAGGCGGATATTGGAAGAAAAATGAAACACAGTCAGAAATAATAACAGAGCGCGCGAGAAATCGCCACCAGGCTATTTTGTTACTGTTCTTGCAAATTTCTCTTGTAGAGGGACATGCCCGACTTAACACTAGGGCCGTCTTGGAGGCCCTCTGGGGCCATCTGAAGATTTGGGTGACCCAGAAGGGGGTCCAGCTGGCGGAGCCTGAGGGGGCCGCCTCGGGGGAGGGGAACTGCCAGTATACAGGGGTGGCTGCTGCGCCCCGCCCCCGCCCAGGGTCTCCGTGGTATAGTGCGGGCGCGGGCGCAAGAAACCATCGCAAGAAACTCAGCCCTGAAAACCCGCGCGCGAGGTGCACCTGAAGAGAACAACTGCTCTGACTGCCGCGGGAGGTCACCACGCAGCGCGCGGAGCGAAGAAACCAAGGGTGCCCTGACGAACAGCATATGGTTTCTTCATGCACGCCCCCACTGTGTGCGTGTGCACGTGTGCACACATAGAGGGCAGAACATCTGGGTCCGGGTGCTTTTTCCTCGAACATAGTTGCCGCGCGCGCATCTGCAAACATGCACATATACACTTTCATGGATCGTGGTGCGCACATGTATGTACACACGCATATATATATATATATGATTGGAGATGAATCCAGTATAATATGTTCAATTAATTTAATTTATTTAACTTATTTAATTCATTTATGTTGGCTAATTAAATAAATTAAACAAATTCTATTTATTTAATTTATTTATTTTATTTAATTTATTTAATTTATTTAATTTATTTTTTCGGCCTCCCTGGCGGAGATCACGGCAGGCTTCAGGTGCACCCGAATTTATTTAATTTATTTAATTGCTGCGTTTTAAATAAATTAAATAATTAAATAAATTAAATAATATATTGGGCCCTGGCGATCGCCAGGCTCTCCGCCAGATAGGCCGAGAAATAAATTAAATAAATTAAATAAATTAAATAAATTAAATAAATCAAATAAATAGAATTTATTTAATTTATTTAATTTATTTAATTTATTTATGTGAGTTAATTAAATAAATTAAATAAATTCTATTTTTTAAATTTATGTAATGTATTTAATTTATTTAATTTATTTAATTTATTTTTTCGGCCTCCCTGGCGGAGATCACGGCAGGCTTCAGGTGCACCCGAATTTATTTAATGTATTTAATTGCTGCGTTTTAACTAAATTAAATAATTAAATAAATTAAATAATATATTGGGCCCTGGGGATCGCCAGGCTCTCCGCCAGATAGACCGAGAAATAAATTAAATAAATTAAATAAATTAAATAAATTAAATAAATCAAATAAATAGAATTTATTTAATTTATTTAATTTATTTAATTTATTTATGTGGGTTAATTAACTAAATTAAATAAATCCCATTTATTTAATTTATTTAATTTATTTAATTTATTTAATTTATTTTTTCGGCCTCCCTGGCGGAGATCATGGCGGGCTTCAGGTGCACCCGAATTTATTTAATTTATTTATTTGCTGCGTTTTAAATAAATTAAATAAATTAAATAAAATAAATAAATTAAATAAATTAAATAATATATTGGGCCCTGGCGATTGCCAGAACCTCCGCCAGATAGGCTGAGACGGCGACGACGGCGCCAGAAAATATTAAAAGTGCGGTACCCCCGGTCCCTGGGCCACCGCCTCCTTGGCATGTTTTTTCTCATATTATGCCTCCGCCTTCTCCCTACTATTTTTACTCCTCCTCCTCGTCCTCCTCCTACTCTTTCATTTCTTCCTGGTCTGCCAGCGTTTACGCAGGGAGCGGTAATCGTGCCGCCGCTCGCAGACGTGAACTCTACAGTGCTTTTTTGTTCGGTACCCCCGGGGCCTGGGCCACCCCCGACGACCATGACGACGACGACGACGACGACGACAGGGGCAGCGGGCGCGACGACGACGGCGAGGACGGCGGCGGCGGCGGTGGAGGCGGCGGCGGCGGCGGCGAAAGCGAAGTCGGCGGAAGTGTCCGGGAGCGCGCCGTCCGGACACTTCCAAAGACTCTGGACGACGATGACGACGACGACGGCGACGACGGCGGCGGCGGCGGTGGAGGCGGCGGCGGCGGCGGCGAAAGCGAAGTCGGCGGAAGTGTCCGGGAGCGCGCCGTCCACACACTTCCAAAGACTCTGGACGACGATGACGACGACGACGGCGACGACGGCGACGACGGCGCCAGAAAATATTGAAAGTGAAAATATGATATATTGTTTATTAGTTAATTTTTTCCCGTGCTCTTCTCCCGCCAAGGCCGAAGGAAAAATCGGTCGTGAGTGGTGAGATAATACCGTGCCGTCCGCTTCCGGAGGCTTCCAAAACCCAGCGGAGGCTGCCACGGAAATGTCCGGAGGCCCTTGGGGGCCTCCCTGGGGCCTGCCAGGCTTCTCTGGGGGCGCCCAAAATAAGTGGTACAAGCATGGGTTCCAAACGATAAGTTTTACCACTTATTTTGAGGGCCCTCTTGGACCTCTCTTGGGCTTCTTGGGGGCCCATTGGTCGTCTTGCGCCATATTGTTGGGTTTCTTGGCTTTTTTTTTCCGCCGTGTTGGGGCGATCACTGCAGTCTGCGGGTCTCCTAGTATCATCGCGAGGCCGTCTTGAGGTTGTACTGTCATGGTCCGAACCACTCGGAGGTTCGAGGATCGAACTTCGGGGAACGAGGTACAGCCCGAAAACCAACCGAACGACGGAGGGGGGGGAACTGGGAGGAGGAGGAGGAGAAGGAGGAGGAGGAGGAAGAGGAGGAGGACGACGACGACGACGACGACGAGGACGAGGAGGACAAGGAGGACGAGGGAGGGGAGGAGGAGAAGGAACAGCAGCAGCAACATCAGAAAGTGTCTGTGACAATTCAGTGACGGTCCCTCCTGATCGGGGTACAACAAAATCGCCCGTTTATGTTGTACCCGCTCGCTGCTGGGAGGGCGAAGAGGTTGGCCTCGGGGGGGGGGTGGCGTGATGAGTTTTTTGCTTTCCTAGAACACCCTCCCATTCTCCTTCTCCTCCTTCTCCCGCTTCCTTCCCCTATGCCATACCTACCATACCATATCAGACCTACCATACGATACATCACATACCATATTACACCAGATCTACCATACCATACCATATTTACCATACCATACCATACCATATCACAGCACTCGTACCATGCCATACCATAATATTTATCAGGTTTCGTGTCCCTCCCACCCTTCCTCGGTGGCTCCGCCTGAGCGAGGAGAGTCGGCGAATACAATAGTATTTATCAGATTTCGTGCTCCTCCCACCCCTCCAGGGAGGCACCGCCTGAGCGATGAGGGTGTACGCATACCATACTATTTATAAGGTTTCGTGCCATCCCTCTTCTCCAAGAGGCCCCGCCTGAGCGAGGAAGGTATACGAATACCGTATCACTTATCAGGTTTCGTGCCCCCTCCCACCCCTCCAGGGAGGCCCCGCCTGAGCGAGGGGATAGAGCTGCAGCCGTATCTCCCTCGAGATATCACCCTTTTGGCGTGGCTCGGCATCAGTTGTAAATAAAAAGAGGACGCTCTGCCACTTGGAGCCGCCCAGGGGCGATCTCGATGGCTTTTGGAAGCACGTTGGAACTATCTTGAACTATCTTGAGTTATATTGAACGATATTGGAGGCCATGTTTGCCTTTCTGGGACCCTCTTGAAACCATCCTTGGCCATCTTGGACGCTCTAACGCCTTGCGCGTCGCCCTGTCCTCGCTGGTAAACAGATCTACCTTACTTTTGTTCATTAACGTATACAGAAATACCATGTCATAGATGGTTGGTCGCTGGAAAGAAAGCGAGGTAGATTTGTTTACCAGCTGTTTTTGGGCAAAGTTGCATGCTGTTGCTTTATCCAAACACTCGGACGATGTGCTTGCCGCGGTGGCCGGCCTGCCTCCTCCCTCCCTCGTCGTCGTCGTCGTGACCATCGTCAGCGCATGTGTTCTTATCGCAATTGATTGGAGAGGCCTTACGGCCGGTGCCGCCGACCCTGGACGTCGACGACGACGACGACGACGACGACGACAACGGCGGCCTATGTGTCCACAGTGCCCGCTCGTACGCTCTGCCACCTATGCGTGCGCGTGCGGCTCGCTGGCGTGCTCTGCCGTCAAGGACGTCAGAGTCATCATCCCCAATTCCCAGTAAGTTGAACGCTACAGTTGTAAATAAAAAGGGGACGCTCTGCCACTTGGAGCCGCCCAGGGGCGATCTCGATGGCTTTTGGAAGCACGTTGGAACTATCTTGAACGATCTTGAGTTATATTGAACGATATTGGAGGCCATGTTTGCCTTTCTGGGACCCTCTTGAAACCATCCTTGGCCATCTTGGACGCTCTAACGCCTTGCGCGTCGCCCTGTCCTCGCTGGTAAACAGATCTACCTTACTTTTGTTCATTACGTATACAGAAATACCATGTCATAGATGGTTGGTCGCTGGAAAGAAAGCGAGGTAGATTTGTTTACCAGCTGTTTTTGGGCAAAGTTGCATGCTGTTGCTTTATCCAAACACTCGGACGATGTGCTTGCCGCGGTGGCCGGCCTGCCTCCTCCCTCCCTCGTCGTCGTCGTCGTGACCATCGTCAGCGCATGTGTTCTTATCACAATTGATTGGAGAGGCCTTACGGCCGGTGCCGCCGACCCTGGACGTCGACGACGACGACGACGACGACGACGACAACGGCGGCCTATGTGTCCACAGTGCCCGCTCGTACGCTCTGCCACCTATGCGTGCACGTGCGGCTCGCTGGCGTGCTCTGCCGTCAAGGACGTCAGAGTCATCATCCCCAATTCCCAGTAAGTTGAACGCTACAGTTGTAAATAAAAAGGGGACGCTCTGCCACTTGGAGCCGCCCAGGGGCGATCTCGATGGCTTTTGGAAGCACGTTGGAACTATCTTGAACGATCTTGAGTTATATTGAACGATATTGGAGGCCATGTTTGCCTTTCTGGGACCCTCTTGAAGCCATCCTTGGCCATCTTGGACGCTCTAACGCCTTGCGCGTCGCCCTGTCCTCGCTGGTAAACAGATCTACCTTACTTTTGTTCATTAACGTATACAGAAATACCATGTCATAGATGGTTGGTCGCTGGAAAGAAAGCGAGGTAGATTTGTTTACCAGCTGTTTTTGGGCAAAGTTGCATGCTGTTGCTTTATCGAAGCACTCGGACGATGTGCTTGCCGCGGTGGCCGGCCTGCCTCCTCCCTCCCTCATCGTCGTCGTCGTGACCGTCGTCAGCGCGTATGTTCTTGTCACAATTGATTGGAGAGGCCTTACGGCCGGTGCCGCCGACCCTGGACGTCGACGACGACACCGACGACGACGACAACGGCGGCCTATGTGTCCACAGTGCCCGCTCGTACGCTCTGCCACCTATGCGTGCACGTGCGGCTCGCTGGCGTGCTGTGCCGTCAAGGACGTCTGAGTCATCATCCCCAATTCCCAGTAAGTTGAACGCCACAATTGTAAATAAAAAGGGGACGCTCTGCCACTTGGAGCCGTCCTGGGGCGATCTTGATGGCTTTTGGAAGCACGTTGGAACTATCTTGAATTATCTTGAGTTTTATTGAACGATCGTGGAGGCCATGTCTGCCTCTCTGGGACCCTCTTGAAGCCATCTTTGGCCATCTTGGACGCTCTAACGCCTCGCGCGTCGCCCTGTCCTCGCTGGTAAACAGATCTACCTCACTTTTGTTCATTCACGAATACAAAAATACCATGTCATGGATGGTTGGTCCTTGGAACAGAAAGCGAGGTAGATTTGTTTACCAGCTGTTTTTGGGCAAAGTTGCATGCTGTCGTTTTATCGAAGCACTCGGACGATGTGCTTGCTCGGATCTTCCCTTCAGTCCGTCTTCGAACTCTCCCCCAAACCCTCCCCCCTTCGATTCCGCCAACCGAGACAGGCGCCCGGAGCGAGACGCTGGCTCGAGCCGCCGAATTACGCTGTTGGCACGAGCCGCCTTGGCCTCGCGGGCGCCCCTCGCTCCATTCGACTCCAGATCTTCGGCGGGATGATTTATTCAATCTTGATATTTTTTACTTTTTCGGCCGCTGGGGGCAATCTTCGGCCCCCCGGGACCACGAACGGCTTGCCCCCCCCAAAAAAAAAAACATGGCAAGGATCCGTATATGTTGGGGCCGCGGAGTTTGAATCAATCAGATCGTCGGAGGTATGGGACCACAAGATTCGGCTCAAGATCCGTCAATGTCATCGATGTTTCAAAATGCGACCTACAATCCAGAGAAGTGCGTCTATGTTGGTCGAGCCACTCGCGATGGTGAGCGCATGTGCTGGTCGGGGGCGAATGAAATTGCGGTGGCGGAGAAGGTCCGTAAATTTACAAAGACTCGGTCTCTGAAAGACATGCTGGCGCCGGGCCACAGTGTTAGGGAGTTGCCCAAATGTCTTCGAGAGGAGCCTCAAGATGTCGCAAAGAACCCTAGACGGACTCCGCCCAATGCCCGGGCGCAATTGGTCATCCGGTTGATGTGCTTGCTGTACGCTCGTGGAGCATGCGCTAAGATTCCATTGTTACGGGCTGCCGACATCGCTGGGCTGCGGCTTTCAAAGCAAGAGCTAGATGACAACGAGTATACTGGCTTGCATGCAATGAGGCATCTAATCGTTTTGCATCAATTATGGACACCTCGGCGCATGGCATCAGCGATGTCACACTTGAAAGCGCGCGGAAGCATGAAAGATGCACTGCAACGTATAAGCGCGCAGAGCAGCAAATCTCAGCAAACAGAAATCGACAGAGATGAAATAGCCATGTTGGTTCCTGGGTTATGTCGACGCATCACCAAACCGAGCAACATAGTCAAATGGTTTGATACATACGAGAGTTGGGAAAAGCTTACCAGCGCAGCAGCTATGTGCTGCGAGTATTTTCACAACGGCCGTGGGACTATCACGACGCAGGCGTGTGATCTCATGGTATCGCAGCTTCGACCAGTTGACATGGTTGGTGACTACACTGCTCCTCATTGTGTTCGGAGTTTAGCTGCAATCTTCCATCGCAAGATAGCATTAGGTTCTGTATGGGGCAGCATGTTGATGAGCGATCGCAGTGTGGCTGCCATGCTTAAAGTGCTAGGTAATCCTTCCCCAGTGGAGCTGCTCGAGTGGTTGGGGCGGTCTGGTATTCGAAATACGCCTACTATTCCCGACGATGCTGGGGCGCTTGCTCTATTGCTCTGCGAGACACATCAAGTCTATGCGAAATTGACGAAGAGAAGGTTTACCCTCTGTGCTTTCGTGAAGAAACTTGGAAGACTTTCGCCAAAGTGAAAAAGTATTCGCTCAAGAACAAGGTTTATGAATCCGCCGCTGTTGTGCTGACGCATATGGGCATGCTGTAGTCTATCGAAGCATTCGGACGATGTGCTCGCCGCGGTGGCCGGCCTGCCTCCTCCCTCCCTTGTCGTTGTCGTCGTCGTGGTCATCGTCAGCGCATGTGTTCTTATCACAATTGATTGGAGAGGCTTTGCGGCCGGTGATTCCGACCCTGGACGTCGACGACGATGTCGGGGCCATGACGCTATAGGGCTATAGGCCTATAGGGCTATGGGGCTATAGGGCTATGGGGCTGTAGGGCTATAGGGCTATTGGGCCATTGGGCGATTGGGCTATAAGGCTATAGGGCTAGGGCTATAGGGTCGTCGTCGTGGTCGTGGTCGTGGTCGTGGTCGCGGTCGTCGTCGTGTTCGTGGTCGCGGTCGTCGTCGTCGTCGTCGTTGTCGTTGTCGTCGTCGTCGTCGTGGTCGTGGTCGTGGTCGCGGTCGTCGTCGTCGTGGTCGTAGTCGCGGTCGTCGTCGTCGTCGTCGTCGTTGTCGTCGTCGTCGTTGTTGTCGTCGTCGTGGTCGTCGTCGCGGTCGTCGTCGGCGTCGCGTCGGCGAGGAGAGCGCGGCGGGCGAACAGGTTGGCCTCGGGGGGGGGCCGTGAGCATATATACATGGCAGTGAGTTTTGGCAGCGGCCTTGTTTTCAGGGCCTGTGTCCGGGAGTGTTTCAGATTGTGTTTCAGGTTTCGTTTCAAATTATGTTTGAGGTCAGTGTTCAGGGCCCTTCTTCTTCGGCGGAGGTTGGCGGAAGTTTCGCGCGCCCGGCGGAGTTGCAACGGGGGGGGCCCCGCGGAAGCTGGCGTGAGCCGGAGGAAGCAGCACGAGAATACGCATTATCCATTGGCGCTGCCGCGCGATTCCGCCACCGCGCTCGGGCGGGCGCCCGCGGGGGGGGGGCAGGCGCGGAGTGGGGCCAGGAAGGGAGAATCCACGGAAGTTCTTACCCCTGCCCTGGTATTTGGAGGCATTTTGTGTTTGGAAGGCCAAAAAGACAGGGACTTGATGTTAAAAATAAGCCCCATCTTGGGATCGATGCGTCGGGGGGGCCTAATTATTGCTTCGCAAGGAGAGAGAGGGCCCGAGACACACCTACCGCTGCACGCGCGGTGGCGGATACCGAATGTCGGGGTCGCGCCACGCTCCTCGAGCGCCGCCCGCCCATGCGAGCACCGCCGCCGCCGCCGTTGCCGTGGCGCCGCCGCCGCCGGGTTTGCCGCCGCGACCGCCGCCACCGCCGTCGCGGTCGTCGTCGTCGTCGTCGTCGTCGTCGTCCGTCCCAGCTCGGCCGGCCCGCCGGCTCGGCTCGGCCCGGCCCGGCTCGGCCGGCGGTGGGGGAGGGAGGAGGAGTGGGACGATGGAACAGAACAGGAAGGAGGAGGAGGAGGAGGAGGAGGAGGAGAGGAGGAGGACGAGGACGAGGACGAGGACGAGGACGAGGAAGAGGAGGAAGAGGGAGAAATGAGTGAGGAGGCGCGGGGGGGGGGACATGCGCAGGGGAAGGCGGATGAGGACTACATGGAGGAGCAGGCGTTCGCAACCCGCGTAGCATCCAGGCAGAAGGCGAGGAGGAGGAGGAGGAGGAAGAAGTGGAGATGGAGGCCCGTTTCGCCTGAGACATCCTCACAACTTTGGGTTCCGAGACGCCCTGACCTGAGTTGGTCGGACCACTTTCGCCGGAGAATTCTTCGAAGTTCTGACCTCGGAGGAGCCCTGCCCTACGGTGGTCCGAACACTTCCGCTTGAGACATCCTCGCAACCCTGGGTTGCGAGAGGCCCTGAGGTCAGGCGTTCAGGCCGCTTTCGCTTGAGATACCCTCGCAACTCTGACCTCGGAGTTGCCCTGCCCAATGAATGGCCCAGGAATGTTCGCCTGAGACATCCTCGCAACTCTGGGTTGCGAGAGGCCCAGAGGTAATTAAGGTGCTCAGGCCACTGCCGCCTGAGACATCCTCGAAACTCTGATCTCGGATATGCCCTGAGTTCAGGTGTTCAGGCCACTTTCGCGTGAGACCTCCTCCGAACTCTGACCTCGGAGGTGCGCTGCCCCATGGTGGTCCGGGCACCTTCGCCTGAGACATCCTCGCAACTCTACGTTGCGAGAGGCCCTGAGCTGAGGTGTTCAGGCCACTGCCGCCTGAGGCATCCTCCGAACTCTGACCTCGAAGATGCATTGCCCCAAGGTGGTCTGGCCACTTCCGCCTGAGACCCTCGCCACTCTGAGATGCGAGATGCCCTGAGCAGGTGGTCTGGCCACTACCGCCTGAGACATCCTCACAACTCTGACCTCTTAGGGCCTCTTGGGGGGCCTTTTGGGCACTCTTGGCCACGGCCCAGAAACAAAATCAAACCAGGGCCCAGAAACAAAACTTGAAACAAACCTGGAAACAAAACTTGAAACAAAACCCTTGAAACAATTGTCCGGCTGGGGAGCCGCCTGTGGTGAGGCACCGCCGCATATACTGACCACAACGACGCTTGCCACGACGACGGCGTAAGTGATGATGAGGATGGTGATGATGATGATCACGCTGGTTTCGATGATTACGATGCTGATGATGATGGCGATGAAGATGCGTAGGAGGAGCAGGAACAGGAGGAGGAGGAGGAGGAGGGAGAGCAGGAGGGCGAACAGGATGATGAGGGAATGGGAAGAGAAAATCGAAAAGTCGGCGAGAGTTCTGCTGAGGAAGAGGGCACGAGAAACGATGGAGGGAGAGGGTGAGGAAAAGAAGAACGAAACTGAATCATTCTAAAAAGAGGATGAAGCAAATCCGAAAATACATGATAAGGGTAGTGATGGAGTGGAACCACAGAAAAAAAGGGAACGCACATTATACCACAATCCTCCCCTCACATATATATATGTATATATACATACTTTATATATATACATATATATACATATATATATATATGTATATGTATATGTATGTGTATATATATATATATATATATATCCGTAAGGGCTTCGCCCCCTGCCGCCGGCCCCCTCTCTCGGAGAATGGGCCATGGAAGAGCTAAGTCATGAGGCTTGGCGCTGTCGTGAAGCAGTATCGAAACTTCATGCGAAGCCGATTCGCAATCAGCAAAACCAACTGATCACAAGAGGGGTTACCACACCTGGCGATTGGTAAGACGTGTATGGTTTACGGGCTTGGTTACCACACCTTGCGATTAAAGGGCCGAGGGAGTTCTCGCAGTTTGGGTTACCACGCCTTGCGATGGATGTGCGTGAGGGGTGGCACCGAATTTCAGAAATGTGGCAAATCCCCTGTGTTTTTGGACCCTGACCCCGCGGATCTGCGTGAGGGGTGGCACCGAATTTCAGAAATGTGGCAAATCAGAAATGTGGCAAATCCCTTGTGTTTTTGGACCCTGACCCCGCGGATCTGCGTGAGGGGTGGCACCGAATTTCAGAAATGTGGCAAATCCCATGTGTTTTTGGACCCTGACCCCGCGGATCTGCGTGAGGGGTGGCACCGAATTTCAGAAATGTGGCAAATCCCATGTGTTTTTGGACCCTGACCCCGCGGATCTGCGTGAGGGGTGGCACCGAATTTCAGAAATGTGGCAAATCCCATGTGTTTTTGGACCCTGACCCCGCGGATCTGCGTGAGGGGTGGCACCGAATTTCAGAAATGTGGCAAATCCCATGTGTTTTTGGACCCTGACCCCGCGGATCTGCGTGAGGGGTGGCATCGAATTTCAGAAATGTGGCAAATCCCGTGTGTTTTTGGACCCTGACCCCGCGGATCTGCGTGAGGGGTGGCACCGAATTTCAGAAATGTGGCAAATCCCTTGTGTTTTTGGACCCTGACCCCGCGGATCTGCGTGAGTGGTGGCACCGAATTTCAGAAATGTGGCAAATCCCATGTGTTTTTGGATCCTGACCCCGCGGATCTGCGTGAGGGGTGGCACCGAATTTCAGAAATGTAGCAAATCCCTTGTGCTTTTGGACCCTGACCCCGCGGATCTGCGTGAGGGGTGTACATTTCGAGCTCCCCCAGCAATTCAGACAACGCGCCCAGGGGGTGCTAAAAATCCCGTTTGGGCCTCCCCCCCCTCGCGCGGTCAATCAACTAGTTACAGTAACCAGCAAGAAGCAGAACTGTAACACTGGAAACTACAACCTACGACTGGTACAGGAAACTGCGAACCTCGCGCCTACAGCCTGGTGGCCCCGCAAGGGGGCCGGCGGATACACATATATATATATATATATATATATATATATATATATATGTACACATGTATGCACGCAAGGTGTGGTGAGTTCTGTGCAGATAACGGTGTATGCGATGTATGAACGCACGTGCACGCCTGCTAGATCTTCGGGCTTGTGCAAGGTACACGCGCACCTACGCACACACAGTATTTAGGGGCGTTGACCTGAGGAACTCTGAATAAGGAACGGGGCCCCTTTCTCCCATAGGTTGAACTTCGATTGCCCATGGAAAACCTCAGGAAAACCAGAGGATCACTGTAAAACAACTACGGAACACGGAGCCCCTCCCGAACGACAAGGGTTCCTTCTTCAGGGCCCCGACTGTACACACACACAAGCAATTGCACCAAGCGAGCCGGCCCGTGGCACGTGCGGGCAGCCGCGGGGACCCCGCGCCGCTGCGCGCGCCTTTTTTTTGCGGCGGCGGGCGACCGCCGAAGTGCCGGGGCGCCCGGGCGCCGCTCTGCACCCCCTGTCTCTGATACGCGGCCCGTGCGGCGACAATCAGGGGGGCGTAAGACCCGGGTACAGGGGACTCGGAAATCCCCGACGAGGTCGTCAAACAAATGACGAGGCCGAGCCTGCATTTTGACGAGGCCTCCCGCTGCAGACATCCCACGAAACTCCTACTCGTCAAAATCCGAGTCGCGGTCGTCAAAAAACGATGGCGAACCCGAGTCCAGGCAAACCCGGGTCTTACGCTCCCCCGAGACAAGAACGGAGCTCTCCCGCGAGCGTGCGCACGGCCAGGGACGTCCGCCTCGGCGCGCCGTGGGGCGGCATGCCATATATGCCCTGCCGGGGGGGGGGGGGGGCGTGCCGCTCCGCTCCGCCGGGGGCAGGCGGCGGGGAGAACCGCGCAGCGGTGTTGGCGCTCGGTGACTGGGGCAGGGGCAGCGCGTCGCGCCGAGGCGCGGTGGGCCAGAAGCGGCGGCGCGACACGCTGAGCCAGAGCTCCCGACCGTATGGGGGCCTCGCACATGGGGTCCGAGCAGATGGGGTCGGAGGATCGCGCCGCATCGGCGACGGCGGGCTCGAGAACGTCGGGCGACGCATCGAGCCGAGCCGCGTCGCCGAGGCACTGGCGATGCGGCACGATCCTCCGACCCGACCCGCTCGGACCCCATCAGGGAGGCCTGGAGTACAGCGACCTGACGCGGTGGCTGCTCGACGCGGGCCGCCAGCGCGGCACGCCGCGCGTGGGAGAGAGGGCGCTTGCGCGCGACCCTGCGCGGGAAGGTCGCTCGCGAGTGCCCGCGATGGAGCCCGCTTTTGCGCCGCGCGCCCTGTGAAAGACGCCCGGCGACCTGGGGGAGGGTTGGCGGTGCGCGCGGGCTGGGGACGGGGCGAGGTGGGGTGGGCCTTCCGGGGCAGCACGACGAGCGAACATCACACGCCCGCACCCACAGGGGGGGCGGAGGGAAGAGGGCTGGCAGCGGGTGTGGGCGCGGGCTGTCGGACCCCACGGGGGAAGGCTCCCGCTCGAGCGGGGGCCTCCGTCCGACGCCGCGCGCCCGTGGCCCCCTCCGCCCGCCTCGTGGCTCCGGGCCGTGTGCCCCTCGCCCGCCGAGGCAGGGGGGGCTCCTCGGAAGGGGCCCGCGGGACTCCGAGGGGGGGCCCCTGGCCGCGGCGGGAGGCTCCGAGGACGGCCCCGGAGCACGGCGGCGGCGGCGCCCGCAGGGCGAGCGCGGGCACGGGCGCCGAGCCCAGGCCGGCGCACCGCGGGGCGCGGGCGCGAGGGCCGAGCGGCCGCGGCCACGGGCCGGGCTCAGTCTGGGATGTCGACCTGGGCTGCAGGCGGCCAGCTGCTGCTCCTGCTGCTTCTACATCCCTGCCCTCCGCGCCTTGCCCCTCCGTTTATGATTTTCCAGCCTGCTCTCGCCTCGATCACCAGAGAGACTTTCGAGCACCAGACAAGTACCGAAGCCCGAGGGTTTTTGGCATGTCGGGCCCTGGGAGGCACTCGTCCGACACTGTTTCGACACTCTTTCCGGGTGCTCGAAATTATTCCTGGGATGTGGTCCTTAGGTGGTACGATGGGAGCAACATCGTACCACAATCTCTCTTGCTCATAAACAAAACTCCCTCTGTCGCCGCAAGACGTGTCTCCAGGGGGCCCCCAAACGGTGTGGTGACCACACCGTGCGGTGAATCGGTAAGGATTCGGGGCCACCGCGCGGCTGTGGGACTCGAGTCCTTCTCCGAGGATGTCTCGGACGACAGGGGCCTCCGGGGTCCCAAGACCGTGCGATGACGGACCCTGCGGTGAGGTCTTGGGGGGTGTCTGAAGGGGAACTGGGACACACAAATAAATACACACAAATAAAAATCTTGCCTATATTTTCCCATATTTTCTGGGTTTTTGTCTTCCCCCCCACTTCCCATATTTTCCCATATTTTCCTGGGACTCGACGATTAATTGTGTCTGTGTGCTTTTTCCCCTCCTGAGTGTCGAGGTCACCGCACGGTCTGTCGCCGCGCCGTTTCGGGACGCCAAAGCCTCCGGGCGGGCCTGGCGTTCTGGCCGGAGACCTCCTCGCGCTCCGCGGTCTCGAGCCGTGGCGTCGCCCGCGCTCGCGCTCACGCGGCGGCTCGCGTTTGTCAGCGCGTTGGGTTCTCGCCTCAGCGCCTCGCGCCCTGGCCTCAACAATGTCCACCAGGCACACGGACGTTTTTTTTTTTTTTTTTTTTTTTTTTTTTTTTTTTTTTTTTTTTTTTTTTTTTTTTTTTTTTTTTTTTTTTTTTTTTTTTTGTTTTTTTTGTTTTTTGTTTTTGTTGCTTGTTTTGTTGTTTGTTGTTGTTGTTGTTGGTTTGTTTTTGTTTTATTTGACGTTTTGTTTCAATTGCATGTCTTCTAAGTGGACCATATGCAGCTGCGGAACCACTGCGCGGATGGTGGGCGGTTGCTGCTCCAAACGGGGCTCTCGTTCGAGACTTCTCCCGCAACTCGCCGCCACGCGTGCAGCTCTTGTGCAGCAGCTGCGCGGGCGAAGGGGGCAGGTCCTTCCCACAAGGGGGCTCTCGCCCGAGACCTTCTCCTCGTGCCCCCTCCGCCGGCAGCAGTTGCACGGCCGCAGGGCGCTTCCTTGCCATAGCCTTGGATTGGGCATGTCCTCCTCCAGGCGGATTTTGGATGAAAAATAAAGCACTTTCAACACATCATCAAAACATACCAGAACATCGTCAAAGCATCGTCCTCGGTCATGTTTATACATATGTGTATATATATATATATATGTGTATATATATGTGTACATATATGTTTGAATATTCCTCCTGTAGGGGGACAAGCCCGATTTCTCCTGTAGAGGGACAAGCCCGACTTAACCACAACATGACGGACAAGCCCCGGCGCTCGGCGGCCCCACCTTGCCGCCATCCCTTCTCTCGGAGTGAGGGGGGGCCGAGTGGTCTTCCACCATCCCTGGGTGCGTGGGTGAACTCTGGGATCCCGTGGCCCAAGTTCTGCCTGTTTGTCGTTTGTCGTCGTCGTCGTCGTCGTCGTCGTCGTCGTCGTCTTCGGCGTCGTCCCCCCCGCGACCTACCCGCGACCCACCCGTGACACTCACCCCGCGTCCCGTCCCTGACGCTTGTCCGCGGTCTCGGGGCGTAGCTCGAAGGGTGGACGGCGTTCCTGTTTCAGTGCAGGGCTCCCGTCTGACCTACGTCCTCGCGCAGTGCAAGCGAGGCCGTGCAGGGACAGCTCAGGACGGGAGGGTGCCCTGCAGAATCGTTCGCACATCTTGGGCCTACCCTGGTCCTCCCTGCTGCTGCTGCTGCTGCTCCCCGTCCTCGCCGCGGGAGGTGAGGCTCGGGCGGAGCGGGGAACACCGGGGAGGGACTGGGGGCCCCTTTCGTCTCGCGCCCTGCTCACCAGGTTCCCCTCCCTGAGACGGCAGTCCGAGGAGGAGGAGGAGGAGGAGGAGGAGGAGGAGGAGGAGGAGGAGGAGGAGAGGGGGCGGACGCTCAGAGAGCAGGAGCAGAGACAGCCACCGAGGGAGGGGGCGGGGTCGAGGGCGTCTCGTCGCAGTTCTCGGCCTCTGGCAACCCGTCTCGGGCCCCTATGGAATGTCGAGCATCGATCCCGAACGAAACGCCGACGAGGGACCCCGGGAGGGGTCCAAGGGACCCGTGTTTTTGAAGCGGATTTTGTCGGGAGGCGGAGGAGGAAGAGGAGGCGAACCACCCCCACTCCAGGGACCCATTAGAAACCACCGAGGAAGTGGAGGGGGGGGAGGAGGAGGACCAGTGTAAACCCAAGGGGCATCAACGATGTTGGAATCCACCCTCCCTCCAAACTCCCGCTTCATAAGCCCCTACAACGGTTCATTTCCATTGAAGGATCTGCCTCGTTGGAAGACAACCGTTTGAAGACCCGGAAGCAGGCCTAGACATTTTTCCCGGGATTCCAACGCCACGGATCAACTTGACTATTGCGTCTTGACGATCCTGGATCGTGCCAGAACGCCATCCTTGGGATTTCAACACCGCGAATCAACGTAACCGTTGCACCCGCAAAATCCTGAATCCTTCCAAAGCGCCATTTCTGGGACGTTGATCGTGGGAATCCGTGAAGCCCTTGCACACTTTAAAAACGAATGTACGTGGCGCTGAGGCGAGAACGACATTTTGAAAAGGAACCGCCCCAATCCGTGGAACTCTTGCAATGTTTGAATACGAATGTGCGCGGCGCTAAGGCGAGAACCACATTTTGAAAACGGGTTATATTCGATCCGTGAAATTTTTGCAATTTTCTACAATGAATGTGCGCGGCGCTAAGGCGAGAACCTCATTTTGAAAACGGTTTATCCTCAATCCGCGAAGCCCTGGCAAATTTTAGAAACGAGTGTGCGCGGCGCTAAAGCGAGAGCCACATTTTGAAAACCACCCGCTTTCCATCTGTGAAGCTGTTGCCAATTTTCAAGCTTCAGAGTCATAAATGGTATGGTGAGGACATCTCAAGCGAAACGCCCGGCTCGCCCTAAAAACTGGCCTCGAGGTGCGACAGGGGAAAATTATCTATAAGGAAAAGGACTGGAGGAGAAAAGGCGGAAGAGGAGGAGGGGAAAGGAGGAAGAGGAGGGATAGGAGGAGGCCGAGGAGGAGGAGGAGGAGGAGGAGGAGGAGGAGGAGGAGGAGGAGGAAGAGGATGAGGAGGGGGAGCAGGAGCAGGAGGAGGAGGAGGAGGAGGAGGAGGAGGAGAAGAACCCCTCGAGCGCCCCCTCCCGAGGAGCCCGCCAGCTGAGGATCTGCAAGACAGGTCCCAAATCTGGCGGCGCGCGCTGGAAGGGCCCCGGTGCGAGAGGTGTGGGCGGTTTGGGGGCGGCCTCTCGAAAGGCTCGCGGGAAGCTTCGCCATCAGGAAGCAGGAGGAGCGAGGCGGGAGGAACGAAGAGGAGAAGGAGAAGAATGATGAGGAGGAGGGGGTGGAGGAGGAGGAGTAGGAGGAAGATGAGGAGGAGGAAGAGGAGGAGCAGGAGGAGGAGGGAGGGAGGGGGAGGAGGGAGGGGGGGGGACAAGTTAGGTGCGCTCGCGTCAACATCTGACATCCTACCCCACCCTCCCATCCCTTACCATGGCGCTGATTTTCTCTATCCGCGGACGCGTGTCGTAGCGGACCTGTGGCTCCGCGCGCGTGTGCGTAGTGGGTGGTGGTGCGCGTGCGTGCGTGCGTGTGTGCGTGGTTGTGGTTGTTGTGGTGGTGGTGTGGTATGTGTGTGTGTGCGTGTGTGCGCGTGTGCTGTGGTGTGACGTGGTGTGGCGTCTTGGTGGTTTGGTGGTGGGCCAGGTGCGTACGTGCGTGATGGCGGTGGTGGTGGTGGTGGTGGCGGCGGTGGTGTGTGTGTGTGTGTGTGTGTGTCTGTGTGTGTGTGTGTGTGTGTGTGTGTGTGTGTGTGTGTGTGTGTGTGTGTGTGTGTGTGTGTGTGTGTGTGTGTGTGTGTGTGTGTGTGTGTGTGTGTGCGTGCGTGCGTGCGTGCGTGCGTGCGTGCGTGCGTGCGTGCGTGCGTGCGTGCGTGTGCTGTGTGTGCGCGCGTGTGATGTGGTGTGACGCGGTGTAGCGTGGTGGTGGTGGGTGGGGTAGTGCGGTGGTGGTGGCGGTGCGCGGTGGTGGTGCGCGTGCGTGCGTGCGTGCGTTGGTGGGTGGAAGTGGCGGTGGGTGTGCGTGCGGCGGGGCGGGGCGTGGTGCGGCGCGGTGGTGGCGGGCGGATGGGCGCGCGAGAAAGAGGCCCGCGCTGGGGCGAGAACGCCATCTTGAACGACGGAGGCAAAACACCGATCCGAAAATGAGGCCCACGCTGCAGCGGGAGCACGATTCGGAACGGTTCGGGAGCAGAAATGAGGCCGGCGCCTCAGCGAGAGCAGCATTTTGAAAAAACGCAGGCGAAAACCCAACTCCCGGGAATCCTGTGGGTAAAAAAACAATACGCGGGGGGGGGTCTACTACTCCCAGCACGCCATCAGGGGAAGAGGGAGAGTAGTATTCATATTGAGTAATTGTAGAAGTGAAGGAGGGGGAAGAGGGGGAGGAGGAGGAGGAGGAGGAGGAGGAGGAGGAGGAGGAGGAGGAGGAGGTGGAGGAAGGGCAGGAGGTTCAGGGGGAGCAGGGGGCTGGTTGGTTCGAGGAGGAGGATGAGGATGAGGAGGGGAAGAAAGAGAGCAACGGTTGGAGGCTGTTCTCTCCCGGTGGGTAGTTCAGTCCTGCAGAGCGGGGGTCCAAGGACTAGGATGACCCGATTGACCCCCAAAATGCATCAGCGACTCTGCAATACACCCTCCCGTCCCACGTCCCCTCTCCAGACGTCCCTGCAAGCTTTCATTTTCGCTGAACAAAAAACTCCCCTTGAAAAACCAGCGAAATCTGGGCTGCCATTTTGGACAGAGCCCCGCTTTGAAACGGATTTGCCTTGCATTCTTCTGGCGCGTATGCAAGACTGCGAAAATCTATGGTCATCCAGTTGCGCGAAGTGTCAAACGATTTTTCCTTTAGAAGAAGCGTCGCCCCTTGCATCAGTGTGGCTGTTGCACAAACTCAAGTTTGAGGTCGCTAGACCCGAGGAGGTCTCACGCCACATGCGCGCGCGAAAGGGCCCGCGTAGTCTCATTAGACGAAGGATTTTCAAAACCTGTTGTTTTCCAACGATTTCGCATGATCGCGGGCAGATATGTGGTTTCAGGTGGAAAAATAGATTGCGCACCATTCGCTGTGTATTTGTTGTAATCAAATTTGGTTTCGGGGACTTTGATCTGGAACATGGTACAATCTATGTTAAGCATTCTATGTGGTGTGAGCTATGTGGTACAAACTATGTGCCGCAATACGGCGACTAGGCGGCGGCGACGGGCGGCGACAAGCCTGTCGGGGTGACACACGAACCCAGCTCTTTCCTAAAGCCTAATACGAGCCCTTACTTGCGATCACTACTTAAGGGAACGATTTCGAGCGAAAGCCCCATTCTGAAAAACATTGGCCTCCGTCCTTCTAGCTGTTGCGCAGAAGCGAATGTGCGCGGTGCTGAGGCGAGAGCCACGCTTTACAAACCACGTGCCCTCCATCCTCGGAGCTGCTGCGATCGTTTAGGGGCGACAGTGCGCGGCGCTGTGACGAGAGGCGCGGTTTGAAAACGACCCCCCTTCGACCCTGACGCCGCTGCAAGCTTTCAGAACGAACGCGCGCGGCGCTGAGGCGAGAGCCGCAGTTCAACAACCGCCTGTGCTCCACCCCTGAGGCTGTTGCGAGCTGTCAAGCTTCACGATCATGAGCGGGAGGGCGAAGAAAAGCAGGACGAGGAAGCGGACAACGGGAGGTGGAGGAGGCGCCACTCCGCCGCCGCCCGCTGCCCGCCTGCTGCCCACTCGCCTGGCCTTGCAGAAGTCGCCGTGGCCGTGCAGATGCCGAGGCGAGAAGGAAGCGAAGGCGGCCGCCCGTCCCCGCGCCCGGCTCTGACCGCGGGCTCGGGGCGCGCGGCCGGCCTCGTCCGTGCTCATCTCCTTCAGCGCCTCGGTGAAAGCCTGCCGCTGCTCCCCGTCTGCCCGCGAGCGCCGTGCGCCCAGCGTTCCTCCTCCTAAGATCTCCTCCTCCTCCTCCTCCTCCTCCTCCTCCTCCTCAAGTTTCCTTCCCCTTCCTCCATCCTCCTCCTGCTCCTGCCGACTGCACCTCCTCCTCCCTAGCGTCAGCTTGTGATTAACAATAACCTGGGGGGCGCGCGTGATAAAACAAGTGGTTCCCCTGCTCGGGCGAATCGCGGGGGGGGGCCCGCTAAACGGAAACGTGGGGCGGCGGCGCTGGCGACTAGCGCCGACGCCCGGCCGCCAGCGAGAAAGCGACAGGAACAGCGCGGACTGGGAGAAGGGAGGGGGCAGGAGGCAATGGCGGCACAAACAGGGATCGTCGGCGCCGCCACCGCCGCGTTATAACCCTGTTTCGCAATCGAGCGGAACTCCCGTCGCCGCGATGAGTTCCCGCCAGGACCAGCTCTGTCGTTTTTCGGCTGCATCGGGGCCCGCCAAAGGCCCAGGGGCCCGAAAGCGGGACAAACTTGTCAGGGCCCACTTCCCGTAGGACATGCGTCCTCCTCCCCCCCTGGCCCCCCTCCCCCCCTGCTCCTCCTCTCCCCCCTTTCGACTCTTCCAAACTTGCCATTCTCAGAGAAGTGCTTCTTTTTCGTGCTCAGATGTCTAGTCACGGGTACGCGTGGGTGGTGGGCGGAGATTTCAATGTTGACCCGCCCGCGTTGGTACCTCGGTTCGGCTCAATCGGAAGAGTCCTGGCAGCCAGCCAGAAGACGACATGCAGGCAGTCGCTGCAAGGCCACACATGCGATTACTTCGGAGTGGATGCAGGGCTGCACAGGTGAGATGCGTGTCGACGACGCCGCAGATACGTTTCCTCACCGCCCAATCGCGCTGGAGTTGCATGGGGCTGACAGGCCTTTGTGGTGCCAGGTAGCGTGGGAGCCTCCAACTTTCGAGGCTAAGGCTCCGCCTGGTCGCAGTCGGTCCCCATGTGTTTGGAAGCCAATTCAGGAGCTGATCGACGTCGTGGATAAGGACGAGGAACTGGCGCAGGCGTGGGACGATGTGATTCTTATCGAGGCGATGAAGCACATCGGACGTGCTGGCCTTCGACACCGGCGCTGGGCGAAGTGCTCCTGAACGCCGCCGGAGTCCGGACTAGCGACGGGATGGTCGGTCACAGGGCGCGTGGGCGGTGGTGGCAGGAGGGGCGCGCCACCTTCGAAGAGTGAGAGTAGAAGAGCAAAACACGCCATGAACATAAACTCTTAGCGCTCCGCGCGAATTTCTTGGATCTGCGCTGGACCCCCCTCCCTGGCGCGCGGAGCGCGCCAGGGGCGGCGCCGAAGGCGCCGCCAGGGGGGCCTCGAGCGGATCCAAGAAATCCGCGCGGAACGTCAAGAGTTCTGGTTTAGTCAATCATGTCTTCTTCGACGGATGAAGCAAGAACGGAGCTGCGATGCGGACGCGTTCAAACCCTCGGCCGTCCTGCGTGGCGCGGCGTGCTGCTTGGACGACCGCGTGCTGCGGTGGGGGTGGGAGGCCTCGCCGCGGTGGCTCCTGCTCTGCGGCAGCTCACCGAGGTGCGCAGGATGGTGCTCGTGGACGACCGCCTCGGCGACGGCGGTCGACTTGGTGGTCGAGCGGGCCAGCAGCGCGGCCGAGGCTTTCGCCCAGGAGCGCAAAAAGAGCTGGATGGATGGGGTCACAGTGAAAACCGATAGTCAGGATGCGCGATGAGGATGCAAAGGACCTCGGGCGCCCATGCCGAAGCCTTTTGAGCGGGGCGGGCCAGCGAAAGTGCCCAGGGATGGGCCGAGGATGGCCGAAGCACCCAGGATGCAAAGGGGATCCTTGGAAGAACCAAGGATGCAAGGGGATTCTTGGAAGAACCAAGGATGCGAGGGGATCCTTGGAAGAATCCAGGATGCGAGGGGATCCCTGGAAGCACCCAGGATGCGAGGGGATCCCAAGAAGAACCCAGGATGCGAGGGGATCCCTGGAAGCACCCAGGATGCGAGGGGGGATCCCTGGAACGTCGCTCACCCAGCTTCGTTCAGCGGGGCCCGTCGGGCCCTCGGGCTCACCGAGCGCCGGAGCTCGGCAGCAGGCGCTCCGGCGACGTGGTAGCCTGTGGACCAGTGTAAACCCAAGAGTCATCCACGACGTTGGAATTATCCCTCCCTCCAAGCTTCCTCTTCATAGGCCCCTACGACGCTTCATTTCCATTGAGGGAACTGCCTCGCTGGAAGCCAACCGTTTGAAGACCTTGAAATCTGCCAACACCTCGTTCTCGGGATTTCCACGCCACGGATCAGTCTGACTACTGCGTCCTGACGATCTGGGACTTCAACACCGCGAATTAACAAAACCTTGTACCCGCATGATCTTGAATCCTTCAAAAACACAATTTCTGGCACGCTGACGCTAGAACCACATTTCGAAAACTACCCGCCTTCAATCCGTGAACCTCTTGCAAATTTTCGGAACGATGCGAATGCGCGCGACGCTGACGCGAGAACCACATTTTGAAAACCACCCGCCCTCAATCCGTGAAGCTCTCTCGATTTTTCCCAACCATCCTGTGGTGTTGGGTCCTCGTTTTGAAGAGACGGTGCCCTCCGTTCCTCCTCCTCCTCCTCCTCCTCCTCCTCCTCCTCCTCCTCCTCCTCCTCCCCCTCCTCCCTCCATCGGCACACCCGTCACGCGTTTCGTGGCCCCATAAAAGGGGGCTCCACCGTAGGCCCAAATGGCTGCTCTCGCATGCGTCTCCCCCACCCGGGAGAACGTTTCGTGGCCCCATAGGGAGCTCCGCCGACGGCCCCAGTGGCTGCTCTCGCATGCGCCTCCCCCATCCAGGACAGCGTTTCGTGGCCTCATAGGGAGCTCCACCGAAGGCGCCAGTGGCTGCTCTCGCATGCGCCTCCACCCACCCAGGACAACGTTTCGTGGCCCCATAGGGAGCTCCACCGAAGGCCCCAATGGCTGCACTCACATGCGTCTCCCCCGCCCAAGACAGCGTTTCGTGGCCCAATAGGGAGCTCCACCGACGGCGCCAGTGGCTGCTCTCGCATGCGTCTCCCCCACCCAGGACAGCGTTTCGTGGCCCTGTAGGGAGCTCCACAGAAGGCGCCAATGATTGCTCTCGCATGCGTCTCCCCCACCCAGGACAGCGTTTCGTGGCCCCATAGGGAGCTCCACCGAAGGCGCCAGTGGCTGCTCTCGCATCCGTCTCCCCCACCCAGGACAACGCTTCGTGGCCCCATAGGGAGCTCCACCGAAGGCGCCGGTGGCTGCTCTCGCATGCGTCTCCCTCGCCCAGGACAGCGTTTCGTGGCCCCATAGGAAGCCCAACCGAAGGCCCGTGTGGCTGCTCTCGCATGCGTCTCCCCCGCCCAGGACAGCGTTTCGTGGTCGAAAGCCCAAGTGGCTGCTCTCGCATGCGTCTCCCCAACCTAGGACTGCGTTTCGTGGTCCCATAAGGAGTTCCACCGAAGGCCCCAGTGGCTGCTCTCGCATGCGTCTCCCCCGCCCAGGACAGCGTTTCGTGGCCCCATAGGGAGCTCCACCGAAGGCGCCAGTGGCTGCTCTCGCATGCGTCTCCCTCGCCCAGGACATGGTTTCGTGGCCCTATAGGGAGCTCCACCGACGGCGCCAGTGGCTGCTCTCGCATGCGTCTCCCCCGCCCAGGACAGCGTTTCGTGTCCCTATAGGGAGCTCCACCGAAAGCCCCAGCTGCACTCGCATGCGTCTCCCCCATCCAGGACAGCGTTTCGTGGCCCCACAGGGAGCTCAACCGAAAACCCCAGTGGCGCAGTTCGCATGCGCCTCCACCCACCCAGGAAAACGTTTCGTGGCCACTATAGGGAGCTCCACCGAAGGCGCCAGTGGCTGCTCTCACATGCGTCTCCCCCGCCCAGGACAGCCTTTCGTGGCCCCACAGGGAGCTCAACCGAAAGCCCCAGTGGCGCAGTTCGCATGCGCCTCCACCCACCCAGGAAAGCGTTTCGTGGCCACTATAGGGAGCTCCACCGAAGGCCCCAGTGGCTGCACTCACATGCGTCTCCCCCGCCCAGGACAGCCTTTCGTGGCCCATAGGGATCTTCACCGATTGCGATACTCACAACGACGGTACTCACAACTGCATGTGGTTGGGTCCTTCGCCAAGCGAATTACAACGGATGTGCGCGACGCTGACGCGAAAACCACATTTTGAAAACCACCCGCCCTCAACCCGTGAAGCTCTTGCAAACTTTTAAAACAAATGTGCGCGGCGCTAACGCGAGAACCACATTTTGAAAACGACCGCCTTCAATCCGTGAAACTTTTGCAAAGTGTCAAAACGAATGTGCGCGGCGTTAATGCGAACACCACATTGCGAAAACCATCCGCCCTCAATCCGTGAAACCCTTCCAAAATCTTAGCACGAATGTGCGCGGCGCTAAAGCGAGAACCACATTTTGAAAACTACCCGCTTTCACTCCGTGAAGCGCTTGCGAATTTTTAAAGTGTGCGCGGCGCTAACGCGATAGCCACATTTAGAAAACGACCCGCCCTCCATCTGTGAAGCTGTTGTCATTTCAAGCTTCAAATCATAAATGAAGCGAATCGCCCGGCCCGCCCTGAAAAACTTGCCTTAAGGGTGCGACAGGGAACCGTCTTTTATAAGGAAAAGGAACGGAGGAGGAGGAAGACGAGGAGGAGGAGGAGGAAGAGGAGGAGGAGGAGGAGGAGGAGGGGGGGAATTAGGAGGAGGGGGGGAACTAGGAGAAGGAGGGGGAGGCGGAGGAGGAGGAGGAGGAGGAGGAGGAGGAGGAGGAGGATGAGGAGGAGGAAGTGCAACTCTTGTGGAGCCGGGCGCGGCACGCTCGGCCATCAGTTCTACGACTGCGATGCTGCTCCCGCCTCTCTCAAAGACGAGAAGCAGGCGAGGCAGCCCTTCCCAGAGGATGTTTGGCAGCACGTGAGTTTCTGTGGGAGCAAGGTGCTTTTCCTCTTGGGGGCTGGGATCGGGATGTGGTTCCTCTCCTCCACGGTCTCCCTGGTATTCCTGTGAGGCTGCCGCCGCCGCTTTCCCACCCCCCTGCTCTGAACTGGGGCCCCGCCCGAGGCACTTGGGGCCCTGCGCTCTTTACCGACTGTATTGGAAGAGCGGGGTCTTTCCCCGAGGCGGCCAAATGTGATTGGAGTGTAGAGAGCACGGCCGATGGCCGGCCTCTCCGAGCGAGGTTCGGGGGGCTGCCAGGCCTGTTCCAAACTGTTCCTCGAAGTGAGCGTTGGGCTGGGCTAGAGGCCATGCGTGTTGGACGGTCCACCCTCACCATCAGCAGCGATAGCTGACACTTTGCCAAGGAGGCACAGACCTGGGACCCCGACCTTGAGTGCGGTCTCTCTCTCTCTCGGCATGCGTCCACCTTGCGAAGGTCTTTTCGCGAGTCGAGAGGACGGGTGGCGGGCCGCATCTCCTTCGTGAGCCCCAGCGCACAGGGCGCCAAGGGAGCTCGTGGATTCGGGACTCTCGGCTGATGAGCTGCACCGTTTCATTGGCAATCACTTGACATATTTCTTTGCTAAGTTCGGAGCCCAACATGTTGCTGTTACACAAGTCGCGGCCGATGCTCGGAGAGCAGCGGTGAAGGAGTGCAAGCCTACCCTTGATTTCCCTGCGCGGGCGGTTCAATTGATACGTGCCCGCCCTGAGGTCCAGGAGGATGTCCCCCCGTCTTAGGTCGGGCATGTCCCCCTACAGGCGGATTCTGGAGGAAACATTTGAAATACCTAAAGCATGTCCGAAAATGGTCACAAGTGGTCCAAGAATCGTCTCCATACTATTCTTTGACTATTTTTGGAGATTCCCCTGTAGAGGGACAGGCCCGACTGAACCCCAGTTCAAGCAGGCCGCGAGGCAAGGCACGCAGATTGTTCCAGCTCCTGATCATGTCTTCTTTGGCCCCTGGCTCGTCCGCGGTTCAGTGCAGGCGCTGCCTGGCGTTGGCGAGGGACCCCCCTCAGTGCCAAGACGCTGCTCCAGCCTGGTGCGAAGTGCGACCAGCCCTTTTATGCTCCAGGCCCTAGCCCAGGCCGTCGAGCAGACGGGGTGGCGCTCTCGTGCGAGTGGGGACGGAGGGGGGCCTGCTACTGCTGCCGATGAGGGCGGTGGAGGTGAGCAGGATCCTCCTCGAGTGCGATGGCCACCGAGTGCCTCGCACGGGGTCGCCTTTGCGGAGCTCGGGGGCTGGTCGGCTTCCCAAGATTCGAGAGCCCAGGGGGACCCCATGTCCCCTGGCGCTCCTGAATCATGCGCGTCGGCGGGCCCGCAATTGGCTCGCTGACAGCAAGCATCCCTCACCGGGCGCCGTTCTCACCAACTCCTGACTCGTTGGGCTTTCTACTAGTTCTGATTCGTGGCTGGCGCCTCTCCCCGTGAAGGGCCTCTTCGTATCTGTTCTGGCGTGCCTGCGACTCGTTTCTTGCACGCTCTATGCTGCGTCCCGCGTGCAGATTTCTGTGGTTGCCGAGCTTTTCTGATCGAGTTTGGGAAGAGGGGGTGTGTCGCGGTCCCTGGGGTGTTCGTCACAGCCCCAGGCTGCAAAAAAAATCCCCAGCTCTTCATCCTATCGCTCCCACTCAATTTCATGCTTTCTCGCGACCCTTCCTGAAATTTCCCTCCCCCCCTTCTTGGGCAAACAACATTATTTACGGCCACTTGAAATAATGGTGGCTCTCCCATTCTCGGGGGCGCGCAAACATGGATTAGTGATCTGGATTTGGCGCGCGGTCGCCAAATCCATGGATCGGGGGAGGTGCCCTCCCCAAAATGCGGCTGGTGCCGCCTCCCTCGGCGGCGGAAATCCGCGATCTCCCATGGAAACGGGACCCGTCGCTGATCCACGCCCCCTTGATCCATGTTTGCGGTCGCCTGACCATTCCACCCATCCCAAATCCGCTAAAAATCGGCCCCCGAGGAGGAGGAGGAGGAGGAGGAGGAGGAGGAGGAGGAGGAGGACGAGGACGAGGAGGAGGAGGAGGAGGCGGGGAGGAGGAGGAGGAGGAGGGAGGAGGAGGAGGAGGAGGAGGAGGAGGACGAGGAGAGGAGGAGGAGGAGGAGGAGGAGGAGGAGAGGAGGAGGAGGAGAGGAGGAGACGGAGGAGGAGGAGGAGAGGAGGAGGAGGAGAGGAGAAGGAGGCGGAGGAGGCGGAGGAAGAGGAGGAGGAGGAGGAGGAGGACGAGGAGGAGGAGGAGGAGGAGGAGGAGGAGGAGGAGGAGGTTGAGGTTGCGCGAGAGAGAGAGGCTGAGAGAGAGGTTGGGCGCGCGCACTTGAAAGGGGCGCAGCGCGCCCGAGCCCGCGGCGCGGTGCCATGGCTTGCTGATGAGACTGCTGGTGCCCAGCGCGGCGCTCCGCGATGCCTGCATCGGCACGGTCCTCGGGCAACTGGAGGCCCAGTTTATCACGGCTGGCGGCCAGTCGGAACGGGAGGTCGTGTTCACCCACGAGCTCGACCAGCTGGTCCTCGACGCGGAGGGGGGCGAAGCGGCCGCAGGTGTTGTCAGGCCGCCCTCCTTCACCACCAAGGGTGCCCACCTCTCCGCCGCGTCGGCGGAGGATGGAGGATGGGCACTGGATTCCGGTGCCCCCGCAGCCCGTGGCCAAGCAGGCCCCTTGGCGCAGGGTGACCAGGGAGCCGACCAGGGACTCCCTGCGGGAGCAGATCCTGCAGAATCGCCAGGAGTTCGAGGCCGCCAAGACGAAGGGCTCGTCGAAGCCTGCAGCCCAGGCCTGCTCTGCGGCTTCGGCGGCCAGTGCGGAGAAGGCCCCAGAGGAAGTCAAGGTCAGGATTTGGAAGTGCTCGGACCCGAGGTGCATGTTCAAGAACTTCGGGTTTCGCGAGCACTGCTGGATGTGCACTGCAAGTGCCCCTCCTCTCGAGGATGGACAGACCTCCCTTTAGTAAAACGTGGTTTAGTGAAAACGACCTGAGGCCCAAACCTGGCGGGCGCAAGCCTGGAAAATAACGGCCGCGGCGCCCTCTCGAGAGCCGAAAACGGACAATTCACTAATCGACGTGTCACTGTTGGGGGGTTCTGTCCGCCCCCGAAAGAGTGACCCTGGGTAAGAGTGACCTTTGGTGCGCGGCTTTTGGGGGGCCGCGGGGGGACCAAACCGGGACGCGCAGGCAGCTGCTGCTGTTTCGTTTCCAGCCATCTGGGAACCCATCTGTGCCCGCACCAGAAGTCACTCCGGCGAAAGGTCACTCTTACGTCTAGTCGACAATACCACCCCCAAGTGGGGGGTTCCGTCCGCCCCCGATCCTCATATAACGGGGAGCAGCACTCGGCGATCCGCCGTCGGGCGGTGCAGGGAGTGCAGGCAGGCACCGAAGGGGGAGCCGCAGGGCGCCGGCCGCCGAGCTGAAGGTGCAGCAGGGGGGCCTCTGCACGGAGGAGGCGGAGGACCAGCCCACAGTGAAGGAGAGGTCGACGGTGCTGGCCGCCGAGAGGGGCACTCTCGGGGCGATCAGTTGCTGGCTGGAGGAGGAGAGCAGGTGCTGCGCGCAGTCGGTGCTGGAGCGCAGGCTGGACAGTGTTCTGACTTCTCGCCCCGCTGCTTCTGCATCGGAGGTGGTGCCTCCCAAGACGAAGAAGAACAGGTGGTCCCGCCAGCAGGACAGGGAGGCATTGGTGGAGAGCTTGATCGACCAGGTCGATGCGGAGACCAAGTAGAGGATGGGCCTCATTACTGCAGGAACGTGCTGGACTACGCGTTCATGTTGTGGAGGCGCGCCAGGTCGTCCGTGACCGCGGCTATGTCTCCACAGGCGGGAACGCTCACGATTTCAAGAACTTTAAGAGCAATGGTGTCGCCGAGCAGAGCGTCTTCTGGGGCCTCGACACGCTGGGCAATGGCACGGACAACGGGGAAGACGAGAAGAAAGACCACGGGCATAATCCCGTGGGCGCAGGGCTCTACGGCCACGTCGGTAGCGGAGACTTGGGCTCTGACGTGTACGATCTCGACGACGACGAGTTCACAAGCGGCATCCCTGACCTGCCTCCTGTGCCGCCTGGCCTTCCTTGGATGTCGAGCCGGACGTCGTCACCGACAGCACCGTAGCTGGTGCTAAGGACGGCGACGAGTTGACCGGCGAACGCTACCGAGCGAAACTCGAAAAGTGCTGGGCCCTCTTCTCATCGGGAGCGGCCAAGAGGGGGGTGTCCAAGAGGGGGCTGTGCAAATCATGACCGGCGGCATATGCGCGGCCCAGCGGGGGGGCCAGGGACGTAATGATATTGCGTCATGAAATCTGGGCAAATATCATGGCCCCCGCCATGATATCCCCCCCCCCTAGTCATCACCCCCCTCTTTGCCGCCCCCGATTCTATGGCTCGGGCAGCAGCTCTGACAAGGCGAAGGCCATGGAAGAGGTCGAGGCGATGCTTGCCATGGCCGCCGGCTGGTGAGGTGCCTCGTGCCTGCAGGTCGCGCTGAGGTGCCCCGCCGCACTTCTCGTCGCCTGCTGGCTTCGCCTCGTTTGGGCCTCTGGGTCGGTCTTCCGCTCGTGGCGGGTCGCCGCTGCCGGGCGCTGTTCGAAATACTTTCAAGCAGTGGCGAAGCGTCCTGGCTCGCCTATAGTCCTACCAAAGAATGTTCTGAGAACCTTTTGTGGTCTGCACGACCTGTTCTTAGAACATTTCTGGCTGGGACCGTCTTGTTTTGGCCCATCGGGTTTATGCTCTAAGAACCTTGTTTTTGTTCTTAGAACATGTGTGGGTTTTAAGGACACTTCGTGGTAGGACTATAGGAATGCCGGGACGATCGGTCCCTGCTCAATACTTCTTCTTCCGCCGAGCTGCGGCTCGTGCGGCGACGTGGACCCCCTGCCAATGCTCCTGCTGGCCTCAGGCAGCAGGAGCAGTAGCGGGCAGCCTGCCAGTAGGCTTTCGCTGGGCCATCGGGTTCGGCATCTGCTGCTCGGCATAGGCGGGGCTGCGTGGCCAATGTCGCCGGGCTCAGTGTTCGGCATGGCGGCCCGTTGGGGCTGCCTCGGCTTGCATGCCAGCTGTCATTGAACGACCGGTCTCATCAGAGCCCTCAGAGCCCTCCTCCTCTTCCTCCTCCTCCTCCTCCTCCTCCTTCTCCTCTCCCTCCCCCTCCCCCTCCCCCTCCTCCTCCTCCTCCTCCTCCTCCTCCTCCTCCTCCTCGGCGCCTGGTTCATCCTGTTGACGACCAGGCCGAGGTCGCCCTGCTTCGCGGCTAGCCGCCCCCAGGCCTGGCGGCGCCCGCGGCCGCCGCCGCTCGGAGGCCGCCCCGGAGCCCGCGCGCGGCCTCGGGGGCCCTGCGGCGCCGCCTGCCCCCCCCCCGCTGGGGGCTGCTAAAATGAAGGGGCCCAAGGGCACACAAATAAACATACGCGAATCCCATGACTCCCATCTCTATATAGATGTGTATATATATATATATATACCCCACATGTTTCGTGGGGTTTTGGTTTTCTTCTCTGCCGCGTCGCACCCGCGTCTCCTCCCCTCCTCCCTCCTCCCCTCCTCCACTTCCTTCCTGTCTTCACCTACGCGCAACACGTGCACGGCACGTACATGAGATACGCGTGAGACACGCCTGGCGTGCTCACTGCATCATACACCCAAGACGTATGCACAACATACTGGGCACATACATGAGGCACACGTTCCGATACCGCGGCACACGTATCATACACATACACATGACACGCCATATACAAGACGTGCGTGTAGGATTCGCGGTGCATGGCAGGAGGCTCTATGTGGGCCATGGCGCAGGGCACGGCAGGCGTGGCACTTTCTCGACACCAGAGGGGGTGCGCAGGGGGTGGTCTCTCACCGCGGTCCCTATACGCGCCAATGTCACATGGCGTAGCAGGCGTGGCACTTTCTCGACACCAGAGGGGGTGCGCAAGGGAATGGTCTCTCACCGCGGCCGTTATGCGCGCCTCTCACTCTGTGCGCTCCAGTCACTCCATTCACTCCAGGCGCTCTGGTCACTCCAATTACTCCAGACACTCCAGGCGCTCCAGTCAATCCAGCCACTTCAGCCACTCCGGGCGCTCAAGGCGCTCCAGTCACTCCAGGCGTCCAGTCAGTCCAGCCGCTCGAAGCGCTCCAGACATGCGTTTGATGTTCTGCCCAGAGGGCGCAGGATACATTTGCGCCATGCTGGAGATTCAGAAAAGCTGCGACGGAACGTTGGAGTATCTATTTTTATCGCACGGGAATATCTTCGGAGTAATTTCGGAAAGGCGCCATCGACGCTGGAGTATTTTTGAGAGTACTTTGAATGTTCGAAAATATCGGCATCTTTGGAATATTTTGAAATTCAGCGCGCTGCGCTGGAGTATCTTTGGAGTATTTCGAAAAGGGACCGTCGACGCTGGAGTATTTTGGAAATATTCTGAATTTTCGAAAATGTCGCTAGAGTATCTTTGGAGTATTTTGAATTTCGACGCTGTGCGCTGGAGTATCTCCGGAGTATGTTTTGATTTTTGTTGGATTATTTTATGACTATTTCAAATGAGGTCGCATTTGGTTGGAGTATTTTAGGAGCATTTGTAAAAGATTGGAAATCCGCCCGACTATTTTAAGACCATTTCCCGTGCTGGTGAAAACCGCGTGGAATATTATTGGAGTGTGTTACACGCGCGCGTGGCGCGTGAAATGCCCCCCATGGGGCATGTTGCGTCGGCGGCTCGCGCGTAGCATGCCGGGCCAGGGTATTATGGAGACGCGTGGGGGACGTCGGCGGTTTGTTTGGCGCGTTCGCGATGCCGCTGCTGATCCAGCGAGGGCGCGTCTTTCCTTTCGGTTTCCTGGCGGAGCTCGTCACGATGAGGGCGCGCCGCCACCTCCAGCTCCCGCCGGCGCAACGCGCGTGCTGGGCCGCTGTTCTGAAGACGCACTCGCGCAAAACTCCATGCACGGGCGAGCGCGCGTTCGCGCGACCAACCGCGCCTTTTTCGACCGCCACGGTTTTGTTCCACTCGGCTACCGCGAAAACGAAACGACAAGATTGGTCATGGCACGCGTCGAAACAAGTCCCGCGCGCGCGCTCCGCCCGCCCGCCCCCAAACCCCGCCGCCCTCCCTCTTCTTTAACGAAGTTAGCCTGGCGATGGGCCCAACCACATGCAGCTGCGAGTGCCGCGCTGTGGGTACCATTCTCGGTGGAACACCCGATGGGGCCGCGAAGCGCGCGAGGGGCGCGCCGGAACGGGTGGCCCAGGCGCGCGCGGGAAGTTGCACTGGCGCCTTCGGCGGAGCTCCCTCTGGTGCAACACAGCGCGCGAGGGACGTGCCTGCATGGGCAAACGCAGCCACTGGGGCCTTCGGAAGAGCTCCCCGTGGGGCCACGAAGCGCGCGATGGGCGCGCCGAAATGGGCATGGGGTGGGCGGGGGGCCGCGCGTGGGCATCGCCGCTGGGGCCTTCCGTGGGGCGCCACCAAACGAGCGAAGGGTGCGCCGACATGGGCATTGGGTGGGCGGGGGGCCGCATGTGGACATGGCCGCTGGGGCTCTCGGTGGAGCTCCCCGCGGGCCACGAAGCGCGTGGGAGCGCGCCGAAATGGGCGCGGCGCGGGCGGGGGCGGTGGCGGGGGGGGAGGGAGGGGGCGGGGCGCGTGCGGACATGGCCACTGGGGCCATCGTGGAGCTCCCAGTGGGGCCACGAGGTGCGCGAGGGGCCCGCCGAAACGGGCGCGCGGTGGGCAGGGGGCCGCGCGTGGACATGGCCGCTGAGGCCATCGGTGGAGCTCTCGGCTGGGCCGCGAAACGCATGAGGGGCGTGCCGAAATTGACATTCGGTGGGCGGGGTGCCCATGCACAATGCAATCGCAGCGCCCGAGATGCTAAGCGCCAGCGCGCGTGCGCGCGCGCGCTCGCGG
>CAUYUJ010000169.1:0-75305 GCA_963575745.1 Prorocentrum cordatum
GTGTGTGTAAGTGTGTGTGTAAGTGTTTGTAAGTGTGTGTAAGTGTGCGTAAGTGTGTGCAAGTGTGTGTAAGTGTGCGTAAGTGTGCGTAAGTGTGTGTAAGTGTGTGTAAGTGTGTGCAAGTGTGTGTAAGTGTGTGTAAGTGTGTATCAGTGTGTGTAGTGTGTGTAGTGTGTGTGTGTGTAAGGGTGTGTAAGGGTGTGTAAGTGTGTGTAAGTGTGTGTAAGTGTGTGTAAGTGTGTGTGTAAGTGTGTGTGTAAGTGTGTGTAAGTGTGTGTAAGTGTGTGTAAGTGTGTGTGTGTGTGTAAGTGTGTGTAAGTGTGTGTAAGTGTGTGTAAGTGTGTGTAAGTGTGTGTAAGTGTGTGTAAGTGTGTGTAAGTGTGTGTAAGTGTGTGTAAGCGTGTGTAAGCGTGTGTAAGCGTGTGTAAGTGTGTGTAAGTGTGTGTAAGTGTGTGTAAGTGTGTGTAGGTGTGTGAAAGTGTGTGTGAGTGTGTGTGAGTGTGTGTGTGAGTGTGTGTGTATGTGTGTGTGTCCCGGGGCCCCTTCACCGAGGCAGTTCCTGGCCCCGAGCGGCAGCCCTTGTGGCTGGGCGCCCCCAGGTGGGCCGGCGGAGATGCGTGAGCCGAAGGATTGGCATCCAGACCGATGCAGCCCCCGGGTTTCTCGGGGTGGAATCCCGTAGGGTTAAGTCGGGCCCGTCCCTCTGCAGGAGGGATATTCAAAAGCAGTGGGGCTATGCTTGAGCATGGTTTGGCTATATATGTGTTTTATATATATATGTATATATATATATATATATCGTAAAAAAAATCCGCCTGCAGGGGGGGGGCTATGGGTGCGTGTGTGTGTGTGTGTGTTGTCGGATAGGCCCCCCGCTCGAAAGGCAGCCCCCTTCTCGGGGCCCGACAGCCCGCACCCATGCCTGTAGCTCCTTCATCCCCTTGCCCTTCCCCGTTCCTTCTCCCCACAGGTTTGAGCATGTGTTGCTCCTTCATCAGATGTGGAGTCAAGAGGAAAGGGAGATCCTAGGGAGCAGGGGGGAAACCATGAAGCGCTAGCTGCTCCTGAGCAGATCTCCTCCCACTGGAAGCCACACTGGGATCCCCTTCGGGCCCTGTTGGGCCTGGTTGGGATCACTTTTCGCCTTCGTCGCCTTGCCCTTCCCCACTCCTCCTCCCGATAGGTTTAAGTCGGGCATGTCCCTCTACAGGAGGAATATCCAAAAATAGTCAAAAATAGCCTAGGGACGATTCTTTGATTATTTTTCGGTTATCCTTGGGCATGTTTAGAATCTTTCTTATTTTTCCTTTGAAATCTGCAGGGGGACATGCCCGACCTGACCCCTGGAGGTCTTGACCCATTCCCCTGGACCGGTTTTTCATCCTGAGTTGTTTTCTGACGGCCCGAGGGCCGGCGAGGGCCCCCAGAGGGCGACAATATCACAAGCCATTCGTCACGATTTTTTCATTGTTGCCATATGGGGGTCGAAGCAGGTTTGGATTTGTAGAAGACGGACTACTGCGAAAGCATTTGCCAGGGATGTTTTCATTGATCAAGGACGAAAGTTAGGGGATATACCGTCCTAGTCCTAACCATAAGCCATGCCGACTAGACATTGGAGGTCGTTATTTATACGACTCCCTTGAGCGTGTGCTGCCCGTTGGCCAAGACGGGGGGGGAGGGGGGGGGGGCCTGCGGCCCGCGTGGGCGAGCGAGGCGTCCGCCCCCGCCGTCCTCCTCGCCCTCGGGACTGCGCGGTGCGCGCGTTGCTGCCCCGGCCGCGCACGGCGCGGCCGAGACCGGCGTCGTTCGTTGGAGGTGCAGCGCTGCCTGGTGCAGTCGTATGCGGCAGGTGGAGCGGCACGTAGCGCGGCCGCAGGCATGCAGCCCAATGCCGCGTCTTCTTCTTGTTATCATTATTCTTCTTATTATTATTATTCTTCTTATTATTATTTTTATTATTATTCTTCTTCTTCTTCTTGTTTTTCGTCGTATTCAGTGTTGCTAGTATTTGTAGCGTTGGCATCTTTATGTATATCATTCGTATTCGCATTGGTATTTGCATTGTTGGTAAGATTAGCATTCGCATTATTATTACTAGTACTCGAATTACTCTTATTGTAAGTATTCGTATTATTACTATTCTGGGCCTGTGGGGGATGGGGCGCGTCGCCCTTCTGAGGCCGCCCGCGTCCGCCCTGTCATCCTTCCCATCTCGAAGAAGAACAAGACGCATAAGCATAAATGTTCGGATAACGCTTATAGCCCCCACGAGGGGAAGCGGATCTGTCTGATGCTGGACGAGCATCGCTTCATTTCAGAACGTGCTGTAAGTCACCCTAAGGCCTTTCAGGGGAGAGAAAAAAAAATGTTCGGAGCTCCGCGCGGAGTTCTTGGATCGGCGCCAGGCCCCGCCAGCGGCGTCCCCAGCGCAGTCCCTGGCGCGCTCCGCGCGCCAGGGAGGGAGGTCCAGCGCCGATCCAGGAACTCCGCGCAGGGCTCCGAAAGTTTATGCTTGTGCCGCACGCTGCTCCCCAGATCCTCTCCTGGCCCTTCTGCGGGGGGACCTCGCCGCCGCGGCTGGTGCCGCATCGAGCCCGGGGCCAGGAGGCGCTCCGGTGGAGGTCCGAGGGGCGAGGGGCCCAGTGGAGCCTGGAGCGGCCAAGGCCATCAGCTTCCTCGCGAGCTCCGCCGGTCGCCCCGGGACCCCTTTTCTGAAGCGGGAGCAGCCCCGAGAGAGTGTCCCAGATCGCCCCAATGTTCGGCTAGACGCAAGAGCGACCTTTCGCCGGAGTGACCGTTGGTGCGGGCACAGATGGGCCCCCAGATGGCCGAACGCGATGCGATAGTAGCGTCTTGCGCGATTGTCCTGGGCCCCCCCGCGGCCCCCAAGAAGCCGCGCACCAAAGGTCACTCTTACCCAAGGCCACTCTTGCGTGTAGCAGAAATGTAATCCCAGGACGCCCAGATGAGCTGCGGAAGAAGGCGGGGTCGTCTTCGGCGGTATGGGCGCGTGAGCTGCCCGCGTCGGTTCTCGCGCGCAGGCGCCGTCGCTTCCAATGCAGCCCGCCAGGCGGGCGGCCCGCGTCTGCTGCGGCGTAAGGCCGGTATGCCATCTCGCGTGAGTTTTTCCCAACCATCCTGTGGTGTTGGGTCCTCGTTTTGAAGAGACGGTGCCCCGCGTCTCCTCTCCTCTCCTCTCCTCCTCCTCCCCCTCCTCCTCCCTCCTCCCCCTCTTCCCTGCGCTTCACCCACCCAGTACAGCGTTTCGCAGCCCCATAGGAGCTCCACCGAAGGCACCAGTACCCGCGCCCGCATGCGTCACCCACACCCAATTCGGCACACCCCTCACACGCTTCGTGGCTCCATAGGGAGCTCCACCGAAGGCCCCAGTGCCCGCGCCCGCATGCGTCACCCACACCCATTTCGGCACACCCCTCACACGCTTCGTGGCTCCATAGGGAGCTCCACCGAAGGCCCCAGTGCCCGCGCCCGCATGCGTCACCCACACCCATTTCGGCACACCCCTCACACGTTTCGTGGCCCATAGGAGCTCCACAGTAGGCCCCAGTGCCCGCACCCGCATGCGTCAGCCACACCCAGTTCGGCACACCCCTCACACGTTTCGTCGTGGCTCCGATAGCGGACACCCCTCACACGCTTCGTGGCTCCATAGGGAGCTCCACCGAAGGCCCCAGTGCCCGCGCCCGCATGCGTCACCCACATCCATTTCGGCACACCCCTCACACGTTTCGTGGCTCCATAGGGAGCTCCACCGAAGGCCCCAGTGCCCGCGCCCGCATGCGTCACCCACACCCATTTCGGCACACCCCTCACACGTTTCGTGGCTCCATAGGGAGCTCCACCGAAGGCCCCAGTGCCCGCGGCCGCATGCGTCCCCCACACCCATTTCGGCACACCCCTCACACGTTTCGTGGCTCCATAGGGAGCTCCACCGAAGGCCCCAGTGCCCGCGCCCGCATGCGTCACCCACACCCATTTCGGCACACCCCTCACACGTTTCGTGGCTCCATAGGGAGCTCCGCCGAAGGCCCCAGTGCCCGCGCCCGCATGCGTCACCCACGCCCATTTCGGCACACCCCTCACACGTTTCGTGGCTCCATAGGGAGCTCCACCGAAGGCCCCAGTGCCCGCGCCCGCATGCGTCACCCACACCCATGTCGGCACACCCCTCACACGTTTCGTGGCTCCATAGGGAGCTCCACCGAAGGCCCCAGTGCCCGCGCCCGCATGCGTCACCCACACCCATTCGGCACACCCCTCACACGTTTCGTGGCCCCATAGGGAGCTCCGCCGAAGGCCCCAGTGCCCGCGCCCGCATGCGTCAGCCACACCCATTTCGGCACGCCCCTCACGCGTTCCGTGGCCCCATAGGGAGCTCCGCCGAAGGTCCCAGTGGGTGTGCCCGCATGCGTCCCGCACACCCATTTCGGCACACCCCTCACACGTTTCTTGGCCCCATAGAGAGCTCCACCGAAGGCCCCAGTGGGTGTGCCCGCATGCGTCCCGCACACCCATTTCGGCACACCCCTCGTACGTTTCGTGGCCCCGTAGGGGGCTCCACCGAGAAGATATTCACAATTGCAGTATTCACAATTGCATATGGTTGGGTCCTTCGCCAGGATAATTTGTTACGTCGCCCAGATGGACACAAGATGTGAATCCGGGGGGGGGGAAGGGCGTCGTGTGTCGCCCCGGGGAGAGCCTCCAGAGGCTCCCCAGAGCCTCGCCAGCACACCCTGTGGTCGCGACCGACTGTGAAAACACATGTGTTCCTCCAGCAATGGGTGGCGACACCGTCGCGAAAAATACACACACACAAGCGCACACACACAGCGAGGTGGCGGCACCGTAGCGAGTCGAATATATATATATATATATAGAACACACACACACACACACGCACACACACACACACACACACACACACACGGACGCACGCACGCACGCACGCACGCACGCACGCACGCACGCACGCACGCTTACGTTTTTCGTCGCGGCCCTGCGCGCGGCGGTGCGGCGTAGGCAGTCGAGCGGGAGCACGCGCGCGGCCGGGCCAGAGGGGGAGTGGGGACACACACAACACAACACCACACCACACCACACCACACCACACCACAACACAACACAACACAACACAACACAACACAACACAACACACACACACACACACACACGCGAGCAACGCAAAAGCACGGGGTCGTCTGCGCCGACATTGGCGCGGAAGCTGCCCGCCGAGGGTCGCGCGTAGGCGCCCTCGCTTCCGATGCAGCGTGTGGCGCGCGCGGCCCGCGTACGCCGCGGCGCAAGGTCGCTACGCCACCTCGCCCAAGACCGCTTTCTGATCGTCGCTCACATGATGCTGCCGTGCACCCATGATTACGCACGATGTCTTCGGGCAGCGCACCCCTCCGCAGCCACTGTGGCTCAAGCCATCCTGGCCGAGGCGGAGCTCGCTCGCGCCGAAGTTGCGGGGGGTGGGCCCGCGACACGCCCGACGGGCCAGGTGTCCTTCCTTGGGCGGCGGCGCACCGAGGAGGCCCCGTGTAGGAGTCTTCGATCTTGGAGCCGGCTGGGGGTCGGAGGCGGCTGGGTATAGGCTCTGGCGAGCAGGAAGGGGGGGCGGGAATCAAGGCTCTGGGCGCGGGGAGGTTTCACTCATGCCCCTTTCGGTCTCCAGGGACCGTTCTTGGGCCTGGGGGCCATTCGAAAACGGAGCCGGGGCGAAAAGCTGCATGCCCAGGGACCGATCTTGGTCGGATTTGCCTTCGTCCCCCTTTGCTTGGTCGCTGTCCCTGGGGCCCCATCCAACCCGGACCCTCGGCCGCCCCCCAGCTTCGATCACGCAGCCTCCGCGCGAATGCTGGCGCCCTGCGCCGGGGCGCCATGAGCTACCAGCGCCTCCTGGAGGCCGACGGGCGCCTGCTGGCCGTCCTGGAGGAGCGCCTCGCCGCCGCCGCCGCCGCCCGCGGCGGCGGCCGCGCCGACGCAGGCCACACCCAGCGCCAGAGCCTGGAGCCGGACCTCTCCGGCTCGGCGTGCTGGGAGGGGCTGGGCACCGCCGCCGCCCGCGGCGGCGGCCGCCCCGACGCAGGCCACACCCAGCGTCAGGGCCTAGAGCTGGACGTCTCCGGCTCGGCGCTCTGGGAGGGGCTGGGCACTGCCGCCGCCCGCGGCGGCGGCCGCGCCGACGCAGGCCACACCCAGCGTCAGGGCCTGGAGCCAGACCTCTCCGGCTCGGCGCTCTGGGAGGGGCTGGGCACCGCCGCCGCCCGCGGCGGCGGCCGAGCCGACGCAGGCCACGCCCCGCGCCAGGGCCTGGAGCCGGACCCCTTCGGCTCGCCGATCTGCCGCGCCCGGGAGCCGCCGGAGGAGTCCCCGCGGAGTTTCGCGAGCTCGCTGCCGCTGCCGACCGCGAGCGGAGGCGGCAGCGCTGGCGCGCAGGTGCGCCGCGGCGCGCACGCCGCGGGGCACCTGCAGGAGGCGCAGGAGGGTCGGGCGGGCGGCAACGGGGGGAGGACAAGAAGCGTGGGGCGGGGGGGTCGAAGGCTGCAGGAGGGTGGCTCTAAAGGTGCCCCACTGAGCGGCCCCTGAGCTGCCACCGTGGGCCCAAGAGTTGCACCAGATCGCGCACGCTGCTTCGCCCCACGGCTCTTGCCCCCCCGCTGTCCGCGGGCACGCCCGAGAGGGGATGCTGGCGCACGGGCGGCGCTTGAGGTCGGCGGAGCGGGCCAGCGGCGAGGCGGAGAGGTTCACAGAGTGCACGCACGGCGAGGCGGAGAGCGCCCGCAGGCGCTGGGAGCAGGCCTCGGAGCGTGCCGAGGGGGCCCACGGGGAGCAGCAGTGGCGTGCCCGCGAACGCGCGCAGCGGGCCCTGGAGGGCCAAGAGGCGGTCGTGGCAGAGGCCCTCGCCAGGAAGGTCCGCGCCCTGGAAGGGGCGCTCCACGGAGTGGCGGGCGCGCGCGAGGCGCTGGCCGCGCCGCCAGTCGAGGGGGCAGGAGCCGCAGTGGGCTGGCTAACAGCCGAGGCGAGAGCGCTGCGCGCCCTGGCGGGCGCCGACGCGCGCACAGTCGTCGGCGGCTGCCCGCAGCCGCCGAGCGAGCCGCGCGAAGCCCAGCGCCTGCAGGATCTGCTGGCGCGCGTCTTCGGGCGCCAGGCGGAGTTCGCGGCCAGGGCATGCTGGGGCGCGTGGAGGCGGTTGTCGCGGGAACGCGGGCACATGCAGGGGCTGCTGTTGCTCGCTGTCAGGTGCCAAGGGCGGCGCGCGGCCAGGTGGTGCTGGGGCGCCTGGGGGGTTGTGTCGCGTGAGGCCCAGTGGAGGCGGAAGCTGCAGGAGCGCGTGGCCGAGCACCACGGCAAGGCAGCGCGGCGTGCCTTCCTCGCCACATTTTGGGCAGCTTGGTTCAGCCTCCCGCGGGACGGCGGACGCAGGCACATGCTGGGACTGTTGGCGCACGCCATCAGGTGCCAAGAGCGGCGCGCGGCCAGGTGGTGCTGGGGCGCCTGGGTCGTTGTGTCGCGTGAGGCCCAGTGGAGGCGGAAGCAGCAGGAGCGCGTCGCCAAGCATCACGGCAAAGCAGTGCGGCGTGCCTTCCTCGCCACATTTTGGGCAGCTTGGTCCGGCCTCCCGCGGGACGGCCAGCTGTGGCAGGAGCGCCACCGCGTCATGAATTTGGTGTTGGTGGGCAGTTCCCTGGACCGGGACAAGATCTCCCGGAAGGAGCAGGAGGTTCTGTGGAGGTGCTGGCGCTGGGTCGTGGAGGGCCGGCGCAGGCGAGAGGCCTACCTCGTGCAAAGCTCGCGGTGGCAACTCTGCGGCTTCGCGCTGCGGTGCTGGCTGCTGTGGTCGGTGCCCACGCGTGCGAGACGCCAGCTGCGGCACCAGGGGCTCGCTGGGCCCCGCCTGGCCTTCTGCGGCGAGCCGACAGGCGAGGGATGGCAGGCGGCAGGGCAGCAGGTCTGGGCCTCCGGCGCCAAGCGGCGCCCGAGCGGCGCACTCGGCCCCAGCGGGGCGCGCGAAGGGCAGGCACCCCAGCTGGGCCCAGCACCCGAGGGGGGCCTGCGCGCACCGTCGGAGGAGGCCCTGGCGCAGGATCGCCTGCTGGTGGCAGAGGAGGCTCCACTGGCTCCGTGCCGTGCAGCACACTCGCGGGGCCGCCCGCACCTCGATGCGGCGCTCCCGGAGAGCCGGAGGCTCCCAGCGTCAAGCCACCCGGAGTGGAGGCGCACCTCTGTCTGCAGCGGCGGTTGGCAGAGCGCCGGCATCGCGGGGCCCGTGCCGCCCGCCTTGGCCTCCAGCGCGTGGAGCTTGGGGGCGGTCCCGGCAGGCCCAGAGCCAGCACCGCGCCCCGCGGCGCCCTCAACCGAGGGGGCGGGCGCAGAAGCGGTCGGGGCGGCGGCAGACTCGACAGCGATCGCCCCAGCCGATCCCAGCCTGGGAAGGGCCGCCGTCCCAGGCGGCCGAGCCAAGCCCGGCAGGCCCGCCCTGACCGTAGTGTGGCCTGCGTGGGGGCGGCAGGGGGGCGGCAGTACGGCCCAATCTCCCCACCCGGCGGCCGCCGTCAAGCATCGGCAGGGCGGCAGTCCAGCATGACGATGTCCAGCGAGGAAGAGGCTTGCGCCATTCAGCAGGGAGGCCGCAGTCCAGCAGTCAGCGTCGTCGCAGACGCGGGGCGGAGCAGCTCGCGTCGGGCAGCGAGGAGGCGGTATAGTCCAGCCGCCAGCCTCTCCTGCTGCCGAGCGGGCACAGCCGCAGACGGAGCAGTTCGCGCCGGGCATCGACGAGACGGCGGTCCAACCTCCACGACCGCCCGCTGCCCTCGAGGGCAGAGGAACAGCTCGCGCCGAGCAGCAAGGCGGCGGCAGTCCAGCTGCCAGCGCCTCCCGCTGCCGAGGCCCGAGGAGAAGCCGAGGATGGAGCACGGCGAGCAGGCGGACGTCCAGCCGCACGCGTCCTCCGCGCGCCCCTCGCTGGAAGCGTCCACGCGCGGGCTCCCGGGCGGCAGAGGCGGCTCTGCGGCGCGCTCACGGCTGGTGACGGGCAGCGCCTTCCGCAGCTGCGCGGTCCGCGCGCGCTTCGCTTCGTGGATCGTAGAGCGGTGGCTGCCAGCTGCGCGCGACAGCGGCTGCGCCCGCCGGCTTCACCGCAGGGGGCGCTCTTTCGTCGTGACCGGGCCGCGCCGCGGATGAGGCGCTTCCGCAGGCGGCCTCGCTCGGGCGGGGACCAGGACGAGGACATGAAGATCCGTTCCAGGGCAGTCCGGGACGCTTTCTCGGGCGCCCGAGAGAGCCTCTGGAGCCGCCGGAGCTCAGAGCTTCTCGATGTATCCTCACCCAGCGTTTGTCCTCTCAAGCAGTGGCGAAGCGTCCGGGCTCGCCTAGAGCCCTGCCAAACAATGTTCTGAGAACCTTTTTTATGGTTGCCACGGCATGTTCTTAGAGCATGTCTGGCGGAGTCTGTCTTGTGTTGAACACATCGGGTTCATGCTCTAAGAACACTGTTTGTTTTTGTGCTTAGAACAGTTTGGGGTTCTAAGAACACTTCGTGGTAGGACTATAGGAATGCCGGGACGGTCGGCCCTTGCTCAATCCTCGTCCTGGCTTCGTTCTTGCGTTGATGAGGCTTTTGGGTTCTATGAACATTTCGTGGTAGGACTATAGGAATGCCGGGACGGTCGGTCCCTGCTCAATCCTCGACCTGGCTTCGTTCTTACGCTGATGAGGCGAGCCTCGCCAGCGGCGCAGCGAGCTCGGCCGGGCCAGCGGTCTGAAGGAGCAGCGCGGCCCCTGCGGGAGCGCGCGGCGGCCTACTCAGCAGGCGAAGGCCGCCTCCGACAGCCGCATGTTCCTCCAGGAGAGGGGAGCCTGCGGCCCGGGAAGCGAGGCTTAGGTCGGGCATGTCCTCCTACAGGCAGATTTTGGAGGAAAAAAAGATCCAAACATATTCAAAAGTTGTGATGAAAAATACAAGTCGTCCCAAGATGATTATTTGACTAGTTTTGAGTTTCCCTCCTGTAGAAGGACGTGTGCCCGACTAAAAGCGAGGCCCGCCTCGCATCCCTGCTCAATCCTCGTCCTGGCTTCGTTCTTACGCTGATGAGGCGAGCCTCGCCGGCGGCGCAGCGAGCTCGGCCGGGCCAGCGGTCTGCAAGAGCGCTGCGCGTGCCGCCGCGGGAGCGCGCGGCGGCCTACACAGCAGGCGAAGGCAGCCTCCGACGGCCGCACGCCCTTTCCTGGGAAGGGGCGCCCGCGGCCGGGGAAGCGAGGCTTAGGTCGGGCATGTCTTCCTACAGGCAGATTTTGGAGGACAACTAAAACATATGGAAAATATACCAAAATGCTCAAACATCTGATTTCCCGTTTTTTCTGACAAACATACATCATAATGAAAATAATCATACTAATAATAATCATACGACTAATAATCAGAATCACGAGACAAATAATAATAGTGATAATAATAATATTAGTATTAATAATAATAGTAATAATAACATTAATAATAGTAGTAATTCTACTACTACTAAAAATAATAATAATAATAATAATAATAATAATAATAATAGCAATAACAATAACAACACCAATAATAATAAGACGACTACAAATACTAATAATAACAACAATAGCAATACGAATACTTATAATAACAAGAAGAAGTATGCTAACAAGTTTTGTTTTTAACAAAAAAAACCCCATGCTATCATTTGACTATTTTCCTGTAGAGGGACGCGCCCGACATCAAGCGAGGCCCAGGAGGCTGCTCCGCCAGCAGCTCTAGCGCCGCGTGGAGCCCATGTGCCCCCTCTCGAGCCTTGAAAGAAAACCAAAAAACACGACGGGAGTTTTTTTTTTCGCTGTTTTCGGCGTCTGGGGGCCCTCACCGGGCCTCGGGACGGTCAGAAAACGACTCAGGATGAAAAACCCGTCCCGGGGAATGGGTCAAGGACCGTGGGGGGCGACGGGGTCGGCGTTCTGAACAAATCATGACGTCGGGGGTCTGGGTACAGCAGTGAGCAAAGTACGTAGGCGGTTGCACTGGCTATTAGCGACCTGGTGTAGCCGATCGGCACGATGCAATTGCAGGTGTGTGTGTGTGTGTGTTTGTGCGTGTGTGCGTGTGCGTGTACGTTTCGAACCGCCCTCGGCATGCTTGAGAATCGGTCTCGATCTGCCCGAGGCGTGATGTGCGTGCCTCAGCTCAGCCTCGTGTCCTGCGGCGGGCTCGTCATCCGCAGCTGGTGGATGTCATGTAAATACATTTGCCTGTTCGCTTGAGGCACTCCAAAAAGGGCGTTGCCTTCACGGGGTGAAGAAGTTGCCATTTCTTCCTCGGCGGAAGGCGGCGGAAATATAACGAGGTTGCCTCAGCTTGCGGAAGTAAGAATCGGTTTCCCAAGTGACGGCAAGATTTTGATGCTCAGGGTTTCTCGAACTCGCCATTTGCCCTGGTGTTACACAGTAGATGCACATTTGATCTACCCAGCGCAGCCTTGATTAGAGGTGATCATACCGCGGAGGAGATATATACGCAATGATATGCGCTGATGCGTCACACTATGTAGCGCAAAAACATGTATGTCATAGCAGTGCGTGCATAGCTGCGCTTGACATTTGGCACAGCACATGGTTTAATGCTGCATGCCACTGTAGACGTTGCGTGTGTAGCACAGCATGGCGTAGCACGGCACAGCGTTGCATGGCATGGCATTCGCATAGCATCGCATTACGTACAATGGCGTAGCATAGCGCATCGGAGTACGACATCGTGTTGCGTAGCATCGAATTGGACACAACAGCATGGCATTGTAGAACAAGTGGTAGCATTGCACAGCATAGCATCACGTTGCAGCGCATGGCATCGCACAGCATGGCATAGCATGGCACCCGTGAACCAGGTGCCTGAGCGACCCCACAGCCACTCCTGTTACAAGAGGCCGGGCGCTCTTGGCGCCCCAGGAGGCCAGATGGTCACGGGGTTTTCTGCACGGAACCATTCAGGATCAGCTGGGCACTCGGAGGTAGGAAGTGCGTGGCAATCGCCTCCGCGGCGCCGCGCCCCCGAGCACCCGCCTGCGACCTCGTCCCCCTCCTCCCTGCGGTCGCCCCCTGTGCTGCTGCCCGCGCATCCGCCCCGCCTGCCTCGACCGCCTCCTGTGCCCCTCCTCCCTCGAGGGGCTGCTGCTGCGGTGGAGCTGCCGCCGCCCTTGCCCCTCGCGTCCTCGTCGGCCAGCCTCTCGCATCCTTGTCGGCCAGCGAAACGACGACGACGACGACGACGACGACGATGACGATGACGATGGCGAGAACGACGACAATGACGACGACGATTACGACGGCGACGACGACGACGACGATGACGACGACGATGGCGGTGACGTGCAGCGCAGCGCCGCACGCCATGGAGCTTCAGCTCCGGCCCTGGCGGCCCAGTGCCGCGGCGGACGGCGCAGCCGAGCTGGCCTTCCCTTCGCGAGCGTGGCTCCCAAGGGGCCCCCGCGGCGGGCCGGCGGGCCCCACCGAGGGCCAACCGACGCACAAGTCGCAGCGAGCCCTTCTCTCACAGCTGGGCTGGTTGGAGGGAGCCCCTCTCCTGCAGAGGGGCGGGCGGAAGAACACGCTGTCACTCTATTCCGGCTTTAACAGTTGGCCCAGATTAGGTCGACCCTGCCAAATCAAGGGCACCCTTGTGCCCTGTGTCTCGCGACCCATGCTTCCTGCATTCCTGTGGCAATGTGGCCCTCGGAAGGGTCTTGTGTCCTCTCGCGTGTCCTGTCCAATCGAGTCCGACCGTAGCGATTGCGGAGGCACTCGCCGGCGGCGGGAAAGCCCGCCTTGGCCCATCGCCCGCTGCTGCTTGCCCCCTGCCGCGGCCCCGGTGCCGGCGCTCGCGCGCGGCCGTCTGGTCTGTCTGGGCCAGGCCTGGCCGCGGCTCGTGCCTACAATCAGGGAGTCCCAGCTGCGACGCCAGCTGGGGCATTCTCGCGCGGTCGCCACCCCCTTTTTGTTGCCCACACTTGGCACGTTTCGCGCCCAGCATGGGGGCCCGAGTTACCACCCCTTGCGCGCTCTGCGCGCCACAGGGAGCCCAACTACGGCCCTAGTGAGGACATTCGCATGTGGTCCGTGCAACCGTGCTGGCCCACCACGCACACGTCCGGCGCCCCAGAAGGAGTTCCAGACGCGCCGTGGGTGGGTGGGGTGGGGGGGGGCGTTTGCATGTGGCCGTCGCAAACGCTTTGGCTCTCCTTGCCAGCTTCTCGTGCCACATAGGGGTTCTCAACTGAGGCCCCAGAGGGCTCGACCGCATCGTGCTCGGAGGCCCATCGCCCAATCCCCAGTGAGGACGTTGCACGTGACCGTCGCATCCAGCTTGGCTTGCCCCATCGCGCGATTCGCGCCCCGCAGGGAGAGTCCAATCACGGCCCATGTAAGGGCGACCGCGCGAAATCGACGCGCCCAAAAAAAACGTGCAAGAGGAGAGAAAGTGGGCGATGACGACAGCGGAAGACAATGAGGGTTGCGAGAGCAAGCGCAACGCAACGACAACAGTGTGGACAGCATGTGGTGCTGACGGCGGTCTGGCACAAAGCGTCAGCACTCATGCACAAGATGTGACGACTGTCGCATCGTGCATCCCCACCAGCCCGTCCAGCAACGATGCCCAGGCGAGCTGCACTGATCTTAAGTCGGGCCTGTCCCTGGAGATATATTCAAAAATAGTCGGACACATAGTCTTGTGATGATTTTTCGAATCTGCTTTTGACCACTTTGTTTTTGTTCGACTATGTTTTATTTGTCGTCCAAAATCCCCCCTGTAGGAGGACAGGCCCGACTTAACACTGATCAGGGAAGTGTGGGAGCATGCAGAGGGACAAAATGCGGAGAGGGGGGGGGGCATCCGTCAACCTGAGCAGGCCCAGGGGTCAATTATTATAACTACAACTTCGCGGACCTCTCGATGTCGGAGTGTGTCTTGGGAGCTTCTTTGGGCCTCGCCGGGGCCATGTTGGAAACCTGTTGGAGCCTTCTTGGGACCCTCTTGGGAGCTGTGGGGGCGCTCTTGGGACCATCCGGGAAGGCATCGATCTAAGAAGGGGGGGTCCTAAATTGGGGCCCCCCCCCTTCGGAGTCCCAAGAATCGCCCAGGGGGGGGGCCTCTTGGGGCGCTCTTTGAGCTCTCTTGGGCTCTTGGGGCTGTTTTGGAGCCCTCCTAGAGCCCTTTCAGGGCCCTCTTGGAGCCATATTGGACCCATCTTGAGGCTTCGAAAGCCCGTCGGAAGAGAAAAAACGAGAGGGCAGACCCCCCCGTCGAGACCAAGGGGGAGGGTATATCGGGAGGGGCCAAGCTACCCCAAGCCGCAAGTCGTGTCGCTCACTCCCAGGCGCCCTCCCAACACATAGGCAGCATTCAAGCCTGGGGCCCCGTCGAAGTTCATGAGTCAGGGCCGCGTCGGATGCGCAGTGCCGAGCAGTCAGTGAGACGGCTGGAGCCCGAAGCTCCAGCACCAATTGACAAATCGTGCAAAGTGCACTGTGTGCTGAGGTTTGTCAGGGATGGTGAGCCTGCACGGCGCAGTCAGTAGGAGGGCCCCCTCGCCGCCCCCCGGGCAAAAAGAAAGGAAGCGTGACCGCGGCGGGCCCGCGCATATGAGCCAGATCTTGCTGCACAGTGCACTTTTGCACTGTGTGTTGACAGGGGTGTCGGGCCTGCGCAGAGCGGACAGTCGGGGGTTCACCGCCGCCACGCCTGTCCAAAACCGTTGCGAAGTGATCGTGGGTGGGGCGCCCGCGCGCGGCCGCAACTTGCCGCAGAGTGCATGCTGCATGGTGTTCTGGCAGGGGCGGCGGGCCCGCGCAGAGCAGACACTAGGAGAGCACCCCCGCCGCCCCTGCCAGAGGAGAAGGAGGAGGAGAGGGAGGAGAGGGAGGAGGAGGAGGAGGAGGAGGAGGAGGAGGAGGAGGAGTGAGGAGGAGGAGGAGGGGAGGAGGAGGAGGAGGAGGAGGAGGAGGGGAGGAGGAGGAGGAGGAGGAGGAGGAGGAGGAGGAGGAGGAGGAGGAGGAGGAGGATGGCGCCCGCGCCCGGCTCGGATTCTGGCGCACAGCGTCTTGCGCACTGTGTTCTGAGAGGGGTGGTGGGCCTGCGCAGGGCGGACAGTACGAGCGCACCCCCGCCGTCCCTGTCAAGAGCCAGCGCGAAGTGCTCACGGGGTCTCCGCGCACGGTCCAAATTTTGCCGCAGCGCGCACGTTGTATAGCGGGGGGGGTTAGTGGCGGGGGATAGCGGCGGGGGGGGGTTAGTGGCCCGCATGTGTGGCCGGTCGGGTGGGGGAAGGGGTAGATATAAACAAGGAGCAGTGATAGACCCTTCCCCGAAGGGGAAGAAGGACAGATTTTGAGGAAACGCCCTAAGCCACCGCCGCCCCAAAGGGCTGGTGGGATTCAAGCTCCACCCCTGCACGACATTCAAGACAGAATTAGAGATCGGCTGCGCCGCAGGTTGCGCCGACTACCTCGCGGGCAACCAAAGTGCATCTGGCCTAGCTAGGTCGGTAATCGGCTGCGCCAGACACCCCGTGGGCGACGAAACCGCCCGTTGCCTCGAAGGGTCTGCCACATGTTGCGCCGTGCGCGGCCCCAGGCAGCCGTGTGCATCATGGCCCACGCACCGCGCAGGCACAAAAATGTTCTGGCGAAGGGCCCAAGCGCATGCGCGCGTGAGTACCGCAAGGCGGGCGAGACAAAGGAAGAGGAGCTCCCGATGGTGCCACAGGCGTGCGAGAAGTGCGCCGAAATGGGTCGGTGCTGCCATGCGGGCGCTGGCGCCGGCGCCGTTGGTGGAGCTCCCTGTGGGGCCACTGACGTGCGAAAGAAGCGCCAAAATGGTCGCCTCGACGATACCGCCATCGTCCGCTGCCGCCGCCGCCACGTTCTTTCTTCTGTCCCGGCCAAGGTCTGCACCTCCAGGTGCAGCCGCCTCAGAGCGCAGAGTGTGGCTCAGAGTCGCCCGAAAGAAGCAGCACAGCCTTCTAACGCCACCAGCTCCGCCGTAAATGTAAATATCGGCCCTAGCACGCCCCCGAATTCTTCCCCGGGACCAGCCTCCTGTCCCGAGTCGATTCTTGACGGTCCGTAGGCCAAGCGACGGTCTTAGAGGTGGAGAATTGGATAAAAAACCGACCATCCTGTTTTTCCCAACCATCCTGTGGTGTTGGGTCCTCGTTTTGAAGAGAGCGCCCCGCGTCGCCTTCCCTCCCGTTGCCCTCCCCCTCCCTCATCGTCATCGTCACCATCCCCGTTTCCAACCATCCTGTGGTGTTGGGCCCTCGTTTTGAAGAGACAGCGCCCCTCGTTCCTGCTCCTCCTCCTCCTCCTCCTCCTCCTCCTCCTCCTCCTCGCCCCCCCTCCCCATCCTCCCATCCCTGCCTATGCCCTCCGCGCCCAGTGCAGCGTTTCGTCGCCCCATGGGGAGCTCCACCGAAGGCACCAGCGGCTCTGATTAGATGCGTCCGCGCCACCAATACAGCGCTTCGTGGCCTCATAGGGAGCCCAACCGAATGCCCCAGCGGCTGTGATCACATGCGCCCCGCGCCACCCAGTACGGCGCCTCGTGGCCCCTTAGGGAACTGCACCGAAGGCCCCAGCGGCAATGACCACATGCGCCCCGCGACACCCAGTACGGCGTTTCGTGGCCCCATAAGGAGCTCCACCTACGGCCCCACTGGCTGTGATCACATGCGTCCGCGCCCGAGAATGCATCGTTTCGTGGCCCCACAGGGGGCTCCACCGAAGGTTCCCGCGGTTGTGATCACATACGTCCGTGCCACCCAGTACGGCCTTTCGTGGCCCCATCGAGATTACAACATGCCCCGGCGCTCCCAGGCGGTCGACCAGGCGCCCCCACTCGCTCCCAAGCGCTCCCGGGCGTTCCCAGGCGCCCCCAAGCGCTCCCTGGCGTTCGCCAGCGCTCCCAGGCGGTCCTCAGGCGCTCCCAGGCGTTCCTCGGGCGCCCCACTCGCTCCCAAGCGTTCCCAGGCGTTCCAGGCGCTTCCCAGGTCTCCCAAGCGCCTCCCCGGCGCTCCCAAGCGCTCCTGGCGCTCCCAGGCGCTCCCAAGCTTTCCCAGGCGTTCCCCAGCCGTTTTCCAGGGGTTCCCACAGGTATTCCCACAGGCGTTTTCCAGCGGCTATGGTCGCGGCGGTATCCAAAGGTCTCCCTCCCCGCCCATGTCGGCATACCCCTTACACGCCCCGTGGCCCCATAAGGAGCTCCCCTCGTTCGCCCCACCTGCCTTGAGGTATTGACCCTTGCATGTGGCTGGGCCCCTCGCCGGGCCACTTCCCCCCACGAGGCGGCGAGGTGGGGGCCCCCGCAGATGACTCCCCCCATCCGGGGGCCCGCCGCTTGACCCCCCGCAGCCCTGCGGCGGGTCGTGTGCTTCGACATGGCCTACCTGGACGAGGAGGAGGGCCAGGGCGGCTGGGAGGCGTGGGCCGAGGACGTCGAGGAGGACGCGCGGCCTCGCGCCGCCGCCGCCGCCGCCGCCGCCGCCGCCGCCGCCGTCGTCGTCGTCGTCGTCGTCGTCGTCGTCGTCGTCGTCGTCGTCGTCGTCGTCGTCGTCGTTGTCGTCTTCTTTTTTCAGGGGGTTCGAGGGAAAGCGGGAGTGGGCGGCGGCGGAATTCCACCTCCAAACAGCTCGTCCTGTTGTAGTTTTCTGAGGGGTTGGCCCTGAGGGGTTGGCTGGGCAGGTTCTCTCGAAGGCGCAGGGCCTGGAGGCGAGAGGGGGGATGGCCAGGGAGGGGAGGGGAGGAGGGGCGGCGGAAAGGGGGGGCGCGGGAGGCACGGAGGAGGCGGTGGGCAGAGGGCGGCGGGTCGGGGAGGGGGGGCGCGGGAGGGGGGGCGCGGGAGGGGGAGGCGGCGGATGGGGCGGGGGGGGGGCGCGGGAGGGTATAGGAGAAAGCGTCACAACACAAGCGCGACGGAATGTTAGCCAGCGCGGGCCCAAAACATGAAGTCATTGCATTGTGGATGAATACACTGCGTGGTGCAGCTTACGTGGTGGAAGTCAGAGGCGGCCACGGGCGGCAACTTGGCGAATCCTCGCCGGACCCAGTCAGCCCATGAGGCTTCAGCGAGGCGGCAACGACCGGCAACGTCGCGAAATTTCGCCGGACCCACCCACTGCACGAGGCGGCAAAGATGCGGCAACGGGCGGCAACGTCGAACAATTTTCGCTGCACCAAATTAATTCTTTAGTGAGACAAGAAAGAGCCCCTTAGTACAAGCACGATTGCGAAGGCCATGCGGCTGGCGCCGCCGACCCTGGACCTCCCCGGGGACCCGCTGGCAACTCCCCCCAGGATTCGCCGGGACCCGAAGGGGGGCGGCATTCTGACCCCGGACCCCTTTTCCTCCAACCCCGCCCCACCAACTCCTCCACCCCACCCCCCACCCCCCCAGGAGGGAAGGGATACAGGGAAAGCAATCGACTTAGCTACGACGTTCCTTCCCCTTGTTTTTCAATTTCTTTGGGACTGACGACGACGACGACGACGACGACGACAGCGTATCTCACACGCCGAAGGGTCGGCAGATGTGGAGAAAACGAGCAGTTGTCCAAATGGACGGATGGTTCTTCCCTGTCACGCCCCAGGGGGCACGCAAACTTGACGCGCATGGGCGCTCCCCGCAGCGCAATGCAGTCTGGGTCCCAGTCCATCCTCCATCTTCCGCCCCCCCCTCAGCTTGCTGGTCTGGCCGCCGCACTCCCCCTCACAAGGTGTTCGAGGGCACTGGCACCGAGCCACGAGCACTCGGAGCTCTGAGCTGCGAGGCCGTGGCCGAGCAGCTGCCGCCGCAGCGGCAAGGCGGGCGCCCGTCCGCCTCAGGTTCCATTCCATTCCATTCCATCCCATTCCATCTCATTCCCGCCCCCCCTTTTCCCTCCCAGGTATAGCCAAGAACCTAGGTAAGGGGAGTCCGTCAGCGATTGGGTTTCGAAGCCCCTTTTTCCTTAACCAGAATCATTGAACCAGGGCCCCTCGAACCAGGTCCCACTAATAAACCCAGTCATGCCAATGCTCGATCCTCTTCCGCCCGTTACCCAGTATTCCTCCCGCTCCGACCCCTGCCCACTACTCCTCCCGCTCCGCTTCCTGCGTCGGGGAGGAGGAGCAGGACGAGGAAGAGGAGGAGGAGGAGGAGGAGGAGCAGGAGGAGGCGTCGGCGGCGGCGACGCCGTCGCCGCCGCTGTCGTCGTTGTTTGCCGGGGGGCGCGGGCCGAAAATGTCTAGGAGGGGCGCGCGCCGTCTTCTCTGAGGGTCGAGGCTCGAGGAGCACGGGTGTGAAACAGCTACGTTAACCGCCTGAGGCCCCCGCATGGGCTCGCCCAGGGTCCCCGTGCGACGGCGGTGGCGACGGCGACGTTGCCGCCGCCGTCCTCTGCGTCGCCGCCAGGGCCCCAAGGGTCAAAATGAATCAGGGGTGGACATTGGGCCAAGAGGGACCCTGGGACGAGGCTGCCGACGACGTCGTGGATGACGCGCGCCTACCGTCGCCGTCGTCATCAATGGCGTCGTCGCTGGCCCCGTCGGCGTTATCGCAGTCGCCGTCGGCGTTGGCGCCGTCGTCGTCGCCGCTGGTGTCGTTTTCGCGGTTGGGTTGTCGTCAAGCCAAGTAAGCGCATCAGAGAGGAGCTCGGCCTGAAAGCAGGTGCCCCGCTGAAATGTGTTGTCCTTTGATGGCCCCAAGGACCCACAGGTACCCTGGGGCACCTGGGGGCGACCTTCAAGAGACGACGAAGAGTCCGCCCCAAGATCTCTCACAACAACACTTTTTTTTTGTTTATCGCATGTGCCTACTGCACGGGGTCGGCGGGCCGAGGACGTCGAGAAGTGTGCCGGGGGCGGCGCGGGGGAAGGATGGAACCCCCAAGGAGGGAGGCGGGAGGCGAGGGCCCTGCCCACCAAGGCTCGAGTTCAGCGGTGTTTTGGCGACTTCGTGGGCCGTTTTCGTCTTGACCTCGTTCACCAAAAGCAACACGAACGGGACACACGGCTTGGGTCGAGCCCCTACCGCGTCGACCTTCGGGGATCGACCTGCGGCCACTGCCACGGCGACGGCGACGCTGCGGCGGCGACGTACTGCGACGTGGTTGCCACGTGTTGCGACGCTGGCCCACCGGCCGGGCGTCGCAGGAGCTGCGCCGCTGCAACCAGGAGCGGGAGCACTTCGCCGCCCGCACTCGGCAGCTCGAGGAGGATCGGCCTGCGGAGCGCTGCGTGGCGGGGGAACGATGGGCGAAGGGGGGCGACCAGCGAACAGCACACACCCATACCCACGGAAGGGACGGAGGGGGCTATGGGGCGCGGAGGGGGCGCCCGCTCGAACCGGAGCCTCCCCCAGGATCTGACAACCCGCACCCATGGCCGTAGCCAGTCCTCCTCCCTCCGACACCACTGGGGGCATGGGTGCGTGTTGCTTGTGCGCCTGGGGGGGGGGTGATCGAGGCCTGCGGGGGCCACGATTCTCGGCGCACGGAAGTTGCTCCTTCCCCATGAGGCAACACCCGAGAACTGCGGGCGCGCGGGGCCCCCGAAGGGTGGGGGGGGGCGCGGCGGCCTCGCCAGCCGCCCTTCACCCCGCACGATGGTCGATGCTCAGTTGTTGGTTTCAAGTTGTCGGCAGCACTCCCCGATGGTCTGCACGAGCTGAGCGGCTCCTTCTGCCTCTCGCTTCGTTCGGTGGTTCCTCGTCTTTGGTACCCTGATCTGCTTCGGCGCGCCCCGCCTCTGGAGCCCGACTGGCGCCCGACCGCCTCTTGCGCCCTGGCGCCCGCTGGCTTGAAGCATCGTTATTCTGCGATGTAGGCCTGTGGGGAGGGGGTCCGTGTTCGGCCCCGCGGCCGTCAGGAATCGATGGCCACGGTGGAAGACAGGCAGGTGTGATAAAAACACAAGTGTGATAAAAAACAGTGTGATACAACAAGACGTGTGATACCTAGCAGTGTGAATGAGGACGTGCTGTATCACACTTGTGTTGTATCACACTTGTTGTTTATCACGTTCGCTGTATCAGATGAGTGCTTCTATCACACTTGTTCGTTTCTCACACCTGTTGTTTAGCACATGTTTTTATCACACTTGGTTTAAGTCGGGCCTGTCCCCTACAGAGGGATATTCGACGAAACATTAAACAAATACACCAAAAATAGTCCAACTAGACTCCAAAAATAGTCTGGGGACTATTTCTGTTAGTATGTTTTGACCTGTGGGGGGTATTTTTGGGGTATGTTTTATTCCCAACCCTCCTGCGTTGGGTACTCGTTTTGAATAGAGCACTGTGGTCTCCACCTTCCTCCTCCCGCCTCCTCCTCTCTTCTCTTGCTCTTACCCCTCCTCTTCTCCTCCCTTCCTCCCGCCTCCCGCCTCCTCTCTTCGATCCTCCTCTCTCCTCTCTTGCTTCCCCTTCTCCTCTCATCGCTGTGCTACCCTTCTCCTCTCATCTCTCCTCGTCTCCTCTCTTGCTTCCCTTCTCTCCTCTCTTCGCTCCTCTTCTTCTCTCTTGCCTGTTACGTCATCTCTTTGTGGGGCTGCGATCTGTGAGATCGTCGCCACTTTCGGGGGGCTGCTGGGGTGCCCAGCGGAGTGACGCCCTACGGGGACTCAGATTAGACCTCGCCATCCCTGGTGGGGCTGCGATCTGTGAAACTGTCGCCACTTTCGAGGGCTGCTGGGGGGCCCAGCGGAGTGACGCCCTACGGGGACTCAGATTAGACCTCGCCATCCCTGGGGGGCTGCGATCTGTGAAACTGTCGCCACTTTCGAGGGCTGCTGGGGTGCCCAGCGGAGTGACGCCCTACGGGGACTCAGATTAGACCTCGCCATCCCTGGGGGGCTGCGATCTGTGAAACTGTCGCCACTTTCGAGGGCTGCTGGGGGGCCCAGCGGAGTGACGCCCTACGGGGACTCAGATTAGACCTCGCCATCCCTGGGGGGCTGCGATCTGTGAAACTGTCGCCACTTTCGAGGGCTGCTGGGGGGCCCAGCGGAGTGACGCCACGGGGACTCAAATTAGACCTCGCCATCCCTGGGGGGCTGCGATCTGTGAAACTGTCGCCACTTTCGAGGCCTGCTGGGGGGCCCAGCACAGTGACGCCACCGGGACTCAAATTAGACCTCGCCATCCCTGGGGGGCTGCGATCTGTGAAACTGTCGCCACTTTCGAGGGCTGCTGGGGTGGCCAGCGGAGTGACGTCATACGGGGATTCAGATTAGATCTCGCCATCCCTGGGGGGCTGCGATCTGCGAAAGTGTCGCCACGTTCGAAGGCTGCTGGGGGGGCCAGCGGAGTGACGCCCTTCGGGAATTCAGATTCGACCTCGCCATCCCTGGGGGGCTGCGATCTGTGAAACTGTCGCCACTTTCGAGGGCTGCTGGGGTGGCCAGCGGAGTGACGTCATACGGGGATTCAGATTAGATCTCGCCATCCCTGGGGGGCTGCGATCTGCGAAAGTGTCGCCACGTTCGAAGGCTGCTGGGGGGGCCAGCGGAGTGACGCCCTACGGGGAGGAGGAGACGGAGGAGGAGGAGGAGGAGGAGGAGGAGGAGGAGGAGGAGGAGGAGGGAGGGAGGAGGAGGAGGAGAGGAGGAGGAGGAGGAGAGGGATGAGGAGTAGGAGGAGGAGGAGGAGGAGGAGGAGGAGGAGGAGGAGGAGCAGCAGGGGGTCAACTGTTTCGTCGTAGTCGTCGTCGTCTCGTCGCTGTCGTCGTTGTTGTTGTCGTCGTCGTCGTCGTCGTCGTCGTCGTCGTCGTCGTCGTCGTCGTCGTCGTCGTCGTCTGGGTCGTCGTCGTCGTCGTCGTCGTTGTCACGTCAGGCGTCGTCGTCGTAGCCGTCGTCGTCTGAGACCACTGTCCTCCTCGTTCCAGTCCTCGTCGTCGTCGTCTGGGGGTCAACTGTTTCGTCGTAGTCGTCGTCGTCTCGTCGCTGTCCAGGGCGAACGACGATAGACAACCTACTGATGGTGCGCGACCCCGGCCTTGAGTTTCTTTCCCGCGGCCCACCGGCAGACCTTGCAGAGAAACTGCGGAGGTTCAGTTCCCGCGCTGCAACATGCAGGACGGAGGCAGAGAAGCTGGCGCGCGAGCTAGATCTCGATCGCTTCCTGCACTAGATATAAACAGGTATGATCCTGTGGACAGGCAGCAGGCATGCGTTGACCGAGCTCCTGCAAAAACGAAACAGTCTCTTGCTTCCTCCCTCCTCTTTCATCATCGCCGCCCTAGTCCTCCTGTCACCTTCTGCATTCATGCTGCTGCTGCTGCGATGGCTCTTCGCCCCTTCCTACTGGGTTCGTCCTTCTCCTGTCCCTCGTTCCCGCCCCCGCTATTGTTTAAGGAGCCTTGAGACCGACTCCTCGTCTTATCGATTGCTGTTCTGTGAGTCGTGCAACATTACGCATCCCATGTAGGTCGCACTACAAATCGCCGCGCCTGCACTGTCACGGTTCCTGCTAATGTTTCCCTACTCCTCTTGCCACGTGACGCCATCGGGTTGGGTACGTCGCAGGGTAATTTTTCGTCGAGAGCCCCCCTGTAGGGGGACACGCCCGACATAACAGTTGTTTCTTATCAGACCTGGGTGGACCCCGAGAGGGGCCCCGAGGGCCGACCTCGAGCGGATGCGGGGCGCCAGGGGCCGGCCTCCTGACGAGGCGCGGGGTTGGGCCCCTCGGAGGGGCCCAGCGATATGGGCGGTTGCGGCGGCCCCCTTCGTGGTCCGCGTGCCGTCGAGAGGCGCGGCTCGGGCGCTCTCCTGGGGCCGCTCGTCAGAGAAGGAAGTTCGACCTGCCAGCAGGTGCCTCCTCTTCGTCGTCGTCCTCCTCCTCCTCCTCCTCTTCCTCCTCCTCTTCCTCCTCCGTCCCCCTCCTCCCCCTCGTCCTCTCCCTCGTTTTCCCCTTTTTAGGCCTCCTGAGAGATCCTCGTCGCCACGGCTGGATTCGCCTCGAAAGCCTGGTCAGGACGCACCCCGGGAGAGGTCCGAGGGGGTAGCGGTATCGGTACCTTCTGGTTTCCCCAGCTCACGCACTCGACGGTCGTGGCCCCGAAGGTTCTCGTGCCACCCGAAGGTTCTCGCAGTGGGGCCCGCGCGCTCGTGGGTCTGATCTTCGAGCCTCGGGGGCTGCCCCGCCGCCGAGCGGCGGCGAGCCCTCTCTGAAGGCATGGGATCAAGTCGGGCGTGGCCCTCGCACAGGAGGGATATGCAAAAATAGCAACAAAAAACGTATGGGGGCGTATTTTTTGTATTTTTGTTTATGTTTGAATGTTTTGGGGTCTGTCTCATTATTCGCCCAGAATCCGTCCGTAGGGGGACACGCCCGACCTAAACATAGGACGTCTCAGAAAACCTGAGGGTGTCTGAGAAGCCCCGCCGCCCTCTGAGAAGGCCTGCGCCCTCTCTCTGCTCGCACAGCCCCGAATCCTCGGGGCTGCAGGTCGCCAGGGGTGGTTCCTGAATCGTGCCTCGGGGACCAAGCCAGAGCTGTCCCGGATCGATCGTCCCCCGAAGATTTCGGGCGTTCAACCACTCCCGAATCCTCGGGGCCCGTCGGGAGCCCAAGCCAGAAGTGTCCTGGACCGAGGTTTTCCCGGACAGGGCGGGCGCCCAAACCATTCCCGAAGCATCGGGGCTGGGGGTGGTCGCTCGGGCCCCGCGTGGCCGTGATTGGTTGGGGCCAGGGAGGAGGAGGAGGAGGAGGAGGAGGCGGAGGAGGAGGAGGAGGAGGCGGAGGAGGAGGAGGAGGCGGAGGAGGAGGAGGAGGATGGATAGGAGCTGGAAGAGGAGGAGGAGGAGGAGGAGGAGGAATTCTTGGTTCGTGCGTCGGGGGCCCACACAGGAGTTGCCCCAAACTGGAGCTGTCCCAGATGAGTCGGGCGTCCGAGTCCTCGGGCGTCGGACAGGAAGGGGGGTGCGACAACTGTGGGGGTGAAGAAAGGTGCACCCTTTGTGCCTCCTCCTCCTCCGCCTCCTCCGCCTCCTCCTCCTCCTCCGCCCGCCTCCCTCTCTCTCCTCCCCTCCTCCTCCTCCTCCTCCTCCTCCTCCTCCTCCTCCTCCCCCCTCCTCCTCCTCCTCCTCCTCCTCCTCCTCCGCCTCCTCCTCCTCCTCCTCCCGACAGGCGCACGCTTCTCTCCCCCCCCACTGGTCGCCCTCCCGTGAGTTCACGCGCCGCCGGGCCGAGGAGGTCGCCCTCCTGCGGAGCCACATGAAGCAGGTGTCCCCGCCAGAGCCGTGTCGGCGCGCCGCCCGCCCCGCCCCGCCCGCGAGAGAGGGGGGGGGGAGAGGGCGAGCATCGGCTGCGGCCGCCTGCTGCTCTGCACGACGACGACCACGACCACGACGACGACGACGACGACGACGACGACGACGACGACGACGACATCGTCGTGGTCGATGACGATGACGATGGCGATGATGATGACGATGACGATGGCGACGACGCTGGTGCTGACGATGACGATGGTGCTGATGATGATGATGGTGATGATGAAAGGGATGATGATAATGAAAGGGATGATGATGATGATGAGTATGAGTATGATGATGATGATGATGATGATGTTGATGGTGAGGACGATGATGATTGGTGATTGATGATGTTGATGCTGATGACGGTGATGTTGATGGTAATGATGATGACGGTGGTGGTGGTGGTGGACGTCGTGGTGGTCGTCGTGGTGATGGTGGCGGTGGTGGTGATGGTGATGATGAGATGGTGGTGGTGACGACGATGATGATGGTGATGCTAATGATGAGGCTGATGGTGATGTTGATGATAATAAGGTTGATGGTGATGATGATGATGGTGGTGGGTATGATGATTGTGGTGTTGATGACGATGATGATGGAGGTGATTATGATGTTGATTGTGATTATGATGGTGATGAGGATGACGGTGATGATGGTGATGGTGATGGTGATGGTGATGGTAATGATTAAGATGATGATGATGGTGATGATGATGGCCGTGATGATGGTGATGGTGATGATGATGATGATGGTGGTGGTGGTGATGATGATTTGTTGGTGGCGCTGGTGATGACGGTGATGATGATGATTATGGTGATGCTGATGATGGTGATGCTGACGATGCTGATGACGATAGTGATGGTCAAGGTCATGGTGATGATGATGATGATGCTGATGATGATGATGCTGCTGAAGATGATGATAATGATGGCATGGGGATGGAGATGGGGATGGGAATGTGGACGGAGATGATGGTGATGACTATGATAGCGTTAATACTGATAATAATGATGATGGGGATGGTGGTGCTGCTGATGATGAAGATGCTGATGATGATGGGGATGATGATAATGATGACGATTACGATGATGATGATGATGATGATGATGATGATGATGATGATGATGATGGCTGTGATGGTGATGGTGATGGTGGTGATGATAATATGGTGGTGGTGATGCTGATGATGATGGTGATGCTGATGATAATAAGGCTGATGGTGATGATGCTGATGGTGGTGGGGATGATGATTGTGGTGGTGGTGATGATGGCGGTGATGGTCATGGTCATGGTCATGGTGATGGTCATGGTGATGGTGATGGTGGTGGTGATGACGGTGATGGTGATGGCGACGATTAAGATAATGATGGAGGCGGGGACCGAAGTACGCCGCCCCCCTCGGACCCAGCCCGATGGGAGCGGGGTCGGGCCGCCCGAGCCTGCCACGGAAGGAGGAGGGAGCTCTGACCCAGGCCTTCCCCGCGCCGTGGGAGAGGGCACGGTGGCAGCTGCCTGCTCGTCACGCGCTGCTCCTCGGAGCCCCTCACGCGACTCCGGGACCGTGAAGAGAGTGCTTCCTTCCCTCCGGGCCATAACGAGCGTTATGCGTTACTCTTTCCCCCTCCCCCACCCCCGTGCCCCCCCCCCCCCCACACGTGACAGAACGCTCCTTCCCCAGTGCGTCCCCAGCACCTCCGCAGTGCGTCCGGCTCCACGGTCTGTGGTGTCGACACACACGGCGGGCGAGAGGGGGGCGTTACGTTAATTATGCCTGCCCCCCCCCCTTCCCCATAACGTCCGTTACAGCCGCGAATCACCAAACGCTCTCAAGGAAACGATCCAGGCCGAGAAGCCCGTCCCAGCGAAGTGGACGAGACTTCCTTGGGGTCGACGCTGCGAGAAAGACATGGCATCGGAGGTCGCGTCCTGAGGGAAGGGAGGCTTTTTTTGTCGAATGTTCTCTTTGGGTCTTTGGGCGTTTCTGAAGGTTCTAGTCGACTCGGCTGGACGTGGCTCGAGAAACTGGCAAAGACGGACCGCGGCAGTAGTCCGTGACCGGTTTGGGGCGGGCGTTGCAGCGGGCGCCGTGAAGAAAGGCAGGGTGAGAGACGAAGAGAAATAGGCAGAGCGGGATGAACGATAGCTTGGGAGCCTCTGGCATAACCCCACCACGTCGCGATCGATGTCATTTTGGGGATGGCGTTCCGTGAAGAAAGGAAGCGGGTGAGAGGGTGCGCGGAACGAGACAGAAGACAAAGGACAGAAGCCCGAGGATGTCAAGAGCAAGAGGGGCGGTGGAAACATGCGCAACACATCGCATGGTGGGGATATCACCGAGATGGCCCGAAACAAAGTCAAGCCAGCGCTAGGGAGCGCCAAAACTAAGACGCATCACAAGATTGTCCCAACGCCCGATTACCTACAGCGCCTTCGGCATCGATGAGAACCTGATCGTGCGCCTCGCGCGCGCGTGGTTCTGGCGCAGTCTGTCCGATGAGACGAATGTGGCGAAAGCTATTTGGTGCAATACGCATGGTGCATTTTCTGGTGCAGCATGTGGGGCGCAGTTCACGCTGCTGACATCCGCGCGTGACCACCTCCAACGCTCATGCAAACGTCCCACAAGACCTCAACTGAGGAGGATGGGGAGGAGAAGGAGGGGGAGAAGGGGGAGGAGGGGGAGGAGCAGGAGGGGGAGCAGGGGGTGGAGGAGGAGGAGGAGGAGGAGGAGGAGGAGGAGGCGGCAAAACCCAACTGGCGTGATGGCGCCAGGACCCTTCTCGTGCAGAAACCCACGGCTCGGGCGGGCGAGGGTGTTGATGATTAGTGGTGGTGGTGGTGGCGTCGACGACGCGGGCGACGACAACGACGATGACAACGGTGATGTTGATGACGACGGTGGGGATGGTGACGACGACGATGGTGATAATCACCGACGATGATCACCGACAATGGTGACAACGACGACGATGACAACATCACCGACAATGGTAACAATGTCACCGACAATGGTGACATCGTCAACACCGTCGACGACGGCTACGACGACAACATCACCGACGATGGTGACGACGACGATGGCGGTGGTACAGTAGCGAAGGTGATGGTGATAATGGCGGCGATGTTGACGCTGGGGGTGACGGTGACGATGGTGCCGAGGGCGACAGCAAAGGAGATGACGACGATGATGTTGACGACGACGGTGGAGATGATGACGACGACAGCGACGGTGTTGATAATGCAGATGATGGTGATACCGGTGGCAATGACAGCGCTGACGATGATGGTCATGATGATGTTTGTGGGAATTAGAAGGACGCTGCGCGCGCAGTTATTCCAACCACTCCATTGGTCGTCCATGTGTTTGAGCGCCTCTTGTTTGAGGTGCTCAGCAGAAGAATAAAAAGGTGCTGGCAGGATTTCGACGTGCGCGCGCGGAGACGCGCGCCAGTGGCCCGCACTGTACTTGTTGACAGAGCTGGCGGGCGCGCGGTAGTTGTTCAACCTGCTCGCGCGTACGGCCCGCCTGGTCTCTCTCGGCAGAATTCACCATCTACCAAGCCACCCCAACTCAACCCGAAGGCCTCAATTTGCCCTCCATTTCCAGTGGGGGGCTGGGTGGGGAACATAGATAGAACACGTATGGAACCCGTACCGCCCCCCCCAACCCGAAATTCGGGTCTTCGGGTTTGGTTGGGGTGGTCTGGTAGGTAGTCAAGATGGTGGTGCATACAGAAAAGTATGGGACACACTTGTTATTCCAGCGAGCGCGCGCACAGACATCTTGCGCTTGCGTCGGAAAACACAAGGGATACTTCAGTTTGTCTGCGTCTAGAGGGAAAAGGAGAGAGATCATAAAAAAACACACACACACACACACAAGAAAAACACAAACCTCAAATGTCTTGTTGTCGAAAGTCAGTTTCGACAGATTTGAGTTGCGCACGGGGGGGCGCGCGCATGCGGCCTTCATCATCGAATGGGCCTCTGTGGGGTGCTCCTGAGGCCTCTTTGGGGCCTCTTGGGGGCCTCTTGGGGCCTCCTGCTGGGGGGGGCTCTTGGGGCGGAAGGCTCGGATTGTCGGTTCGTGTTCTCTCTTTTGGCCCCTTTTGGGGGCCATCGTGGGACCCTCTTCGGCCGTTTTCGGGCGCCTCTTGAGCCCTCTTGGGTTGTGTTGGAGGCCTCTTGGGTCGTCATCGGGCGGCCTTGGGGGCCTCTAGGGCCGCCTGGGAGCGTCGGGAAGCCGAAAAGGCGAGAACGCCCAAAACCAATGATGTTGGCCTCTTGGGGCCCCCGTGGGAGGCCTCTTGGAGGCCTCTTTGGGCGTCTTGGAGGCCTCTTGGGCCGCCTGGTGGCCATATTGGGCGTCGTGGGTGGATCTCTGGGCGTCTCGGGGCCCTCTTGGGCCGTCTTGGGGGCCATTGGGGACCCTCTTGGGCCCGAACAGGTCACGCGGGGACACTCGGCAAGGCCCAGGGGAACACCGCGGCCTTCATTACGTACACGAGTCGATGCGGGATCTGGCAAAACGCACTTGCTATGCCAGCGCATGTGCCCCGCATTGCCTTGCATGACGGAGATGGTGTGGGGGCGATGCCGCATCAGTTGGAATTGTGTAGCTTTTGATATCTTAATGAGCGGTTGTGCAGAAGAGGTATTGAAAGAAACGCGGGGGGGAGGGGATACATCCAGCCTCGGCATTGGGGGTAGAGTATCTACTGGACGCAAGTCATGTGGGGGGGGGCAAGGTACATGGTGCAAGCTATGTCCCGCAATCCACGGGATGAAGGCTGTGATGTACAATCTCTGGTGCAAGCCATGCGGTGCAATCGATGCGTGCATCCCGAATCGCCAGCCAGCGCACAAGGCACAACATTCTCCCTAGTAGCGTTTCGCAAGAGGGCTCTCACATCAAAAAATAGTCCCACAGGGGGAACGGGGATCCAGGGACCGCCCTCCTTGATCGTCTGGTCCGGCAGCCGTTTTGTTTGAGATTTCCTCATATCCCTAAGGACCGCCCTCTGCCGCCGGCCCCCTCGCTATCAGAATGGGACATATCAGAGCTATGTTGGAGTGTCTGGGCGCCGCGTTGAAGACATCTGCGAGCATCATGCGAGGACAGATGAGAATCATCAAAACATATTAACATCTCGGGGTTAGTATTCAACGCGATGTTGCCTAACTGGGGCGCCCCCCTCGTGCTATGCATGAGAAGCCCCCTCGGTACACTTGCCGGTTGCATGAGGTCATCTTGAACCGAATCGCGTTGTTGGAGCGGCCTCCTGTTTCCTTGCATCCATCGCTATGTTCGAGGATTCGCGGCTGCGGGTACACCGCCGAATGTTCAAGAAACTGCAGGGGGGGCTGCAAAAGCGACCACCGAACACATGTCCCAGTACAGAAAACTTCTGTTGTTCTGCTGTGGAGAGGGGGTGGCGCGTTTGGGCAGCCTCAGCGAGGTTGTTTCGTGGCTTTGGGGCGCGAGCGTGGCACATTTTTCTTGGCGTGGTGGCCTGGGAGGCGCGAACGTGGCGCATTTTACAAGGAATCGTGGCCTCGAGGGCGCGAGCGCAAAGTATTTTCGTGACCTTTGGGACGCAAACATGGTAATTGTGCAAAAGATCGTGGCTTCGGGGGCGCAAACGCGGTATGTTACGAGGGATCGTGGCTTCTCGGACGCGAAAGCGATGCATTTTGCAAGGGATCGCGGCCTCGGATGCGCGAATGTGGCGCCTTGTGCAGGGATCGTGGCCTCTGGGGCTGAATCCTTATACATTTTACGAATGATCGTGGCCTCGAGGTCACGAACGCGCTGTAGTTTTGCTAGGGATCGTGGCTTCGGGGGCGCGAATGCGGCGCATCTTGCAAGGGATCGTGGCCTCGGATGCGCGAATGCAGCGTATTGTGCAAGGGATTGTTGCCTCGGGGACGCGATTGTGGTGTAATTTACACGGGCTAGTGGCCAGGGGGTTGCAAACGTGGTGCAATTTAAAAGAGCTCGTGGTGTAATTTAAAAAGGGGGCGGGCACGTGGCCTAATTTAATGTCTGGGGGATCCTGGCGCAAATTACGAGGGATCTTGGCCTCGGGGACGCGAGTTTGAATAATTTGCAAGGATTATTGTCACGGGAAAGGATTCTGGCTTCGGGGACGCGAGCATTGTATGAGAGCGTTGCCTCGGGGACGCGAACGTTGTTTAATTTACAAAGGAGTGTTGCCTCGGTGGTGGGAACGTGGCGTCATTCATAAGGGATCGTGGCCTCGGGAGCGCGAATGTGGGGTGAATCTACCCGGGGATATGGCCTCGGGGACGCGAGTTTAGCGTAATTCAACAGGGTTTATGACCTCAGGGACGCGAGTCTGTATTTTTCGGAAGGAGTGGCCCCGGAGGACGCGAACGTCGCATATCCTACCAAGATGTATTGTTTCGCGGGCGCGAATATTGTGTAAATTGCCAGGGATCGTGGCCTCGGGGGCGCAGATACCATGTAATTTAAACAGGATTATGGCCTCGAGGACCCGAATCTGTTGTGATTAATTCGGGCTTGTGGCTTCAGTGAAGTGACGCGAGCTTCTCTTAGGTGAAATGGCGCCAGGGGAGCGACTGTCGGGTATTGTCGCGCGTCCCGCGGCCCCGCAGGAGTTCCGAGCACGCGGCCCGGGCGTGGCAGCAGGGCCCTCTGTCGCCCCCCCTCCCCGCGCGGACTTCAGCAATCAACAGTGCCGTTTTTAGTACATGCTCCGCGTGCGGATCATGTATTAGAAATGCAGGGATTTAGAATTAAAAACAACGATGAATTCATGCATAAATTCATTCATAGTACATGAATCATGTGTTAAAATCATAGATGTAAAGAATCAGATGTATCAAAAACTGCCCTGTGCAAGAGCAAGCCGAACGTAGGACTTTCACATGGGAGGCCTGAGACAGGAGCCGGAGCACGGAGCAGCAGGCCCGACCCGCGCAGCCTGGTGGCCCCACGAGGGGGGGCCGGCGGATGTGCCAAGGAGTCGTGCCCTCGGCCCATATGCCAGCTGCATGTTGGATCGGGACGGCCACGATCCCGCGTGAAGAAACAGCCTGGGGTGCACATGGCCGTGTTCTCACCCTTGTCCTGGCTGCCCCTTCCCATTGGAATCCCTTGAAGCACTTCTCGCTGGCCGACCTCCTCCTCGACCCGCGTCCGCACTTCAGGCTGCTGTCAGGGTGCTCTGCTAGGGTAATCTGCTGTCTGAAGAAGTGAACGACTCAGGAAAACGGCGTCGCGCTCACAGACATTGGCGCGTAAGTTGTTTGGGTAAGGCCGCGCGCAAGTGCCTTGGTTTCCAGTGTAGCGTGCTGCGCCGGCGGCCGGCGTAAGCCACCGCACAAGGTCGCCGTGTCGTCTCGCGTGATATCCGTTTCCATTCGTCGCCCACGCTCGGCGGCGAACCAGGGGGGAAACGAGAAAGGCCTTCTCAGCAGGCTCGAAAGGCCCTCCGATTTTCGAGAAGTGTTGTCAGCCTTCCCCGAAGACATGGAAGACTTCTCAGAAGGCGCGAGGATTTCTGAGAAGTCCCGCCGCCTTCTGAGCAGGCCATCTCCTTCTCACTTCCGCCCCTCGCTCGCCGCCGAGTGGCCGACCTCCTCCTCCTCCTCCTCCTCCTCCTCCTCCTCGCTCGCTCGTCGCCGCCAAAGTGCTTGCTTTCGCTTCCTTCTGCTTGACTTGAGACGCTTGCCTCCCAGATGTGTCTGCCGGCGCGACGGGCCCCCGCCCGGGCGTTCTCTCGGCCGGCGGCGGCTCGGCCGCGGGCGCAGGCCAGGGCCGCATGGCGGCGGCGGCGGCCCGCCCGCTGCTGGCTCGCCCGTGGGTCTGCTTCTCCATCGCCCTCCTCCTCCCTCCTCCTCATCCTCCCTCCCTCCCTCCTCCCTCCTCCTCCCCCTCCCTCCCTCCTCCTCCTGCTCCTGCTCCTCCTCCTCCTCCTTCTCCTCCTCCTCCTCCTCCTCCTCCTCCTCCTCCTCCTCCCTCTCCCTCTCCTCCTCCTCCTCCTCTCCTCCTCCTCCTCCCCTCCTCTCTCCCCCTCCTCCCTCCTCCTCCTCCTCCTCCTCCTCCTCCTCCTCCTCCTCCTCCTCCTCCTCCTCCTCCTCCTCCTCCTCCTCCTCCTCCTCCTCCTCTCCCGGTTTACATCCACAACCCGTCCGACTTGACGCACGTCCGCTGGCGAGGCTCGGGGTCCCAGACCTCCAGTGTCACGAAGAGATCTGAGCTTTCATGTTTTCTGTGTCTCTGGGAGGGTCCTCGCCGTCGCGGCTGGATTCGCCTTGGACCTCTGGTCAAAATGCGCTCCAGAAGGGGCCGGGGGCGCAGTTTGAGCGGCAGCGGATGGGTCGACCCAGGCCGTTGAATCGAGGATCGAGGTTCTGGGATGTTTTTCAGCTTCTGGGGGCCCCCCAGAGCGCCCTCGGTGGCCACGGCTGGTTCCGCCTCGAAATGCTGGCAAGGGGGCACCCCGCGACGGGTCTCTGGGGGTCGACTTGAGTCGCGCTCGCGCCACGAAGCAGAAGTCTGGGCGGCCAGCTTCTTCTCGGATTGGGCCTCCGGGGGGGGCGCTGCGGGCCCTGGGGGACCCATCACCAAGAATCCTTGGGATGAAACATGGGTCTCCCGGACGGGGTTGGGGCGTCCAGGGGCCCGCGTCAGGAAGACCGCATGACGTCGGAGGCCTGCCTCAACGGGCCCTCAGGGCACGGCCAAGGCGCTGAGACAAGGACCTCTCTGGGTTCGGACTGGCTTCGCTGCTCTCGGGGTCCTTGCGTGGTTGTTCCTCTGGTGCTCCACGTGCACCAGGGCGCTTTTGGGGGGTTACATGGGGGCTTCGTTCCTGTCGTAGCGTTGAGTCGGGCCTGTCCCTCTACAGGAGGAAGATTCAAAAATAGTCAAAAAATGTCTGGGGACGAACTTTCTATGATGTCTTGACAGTTTGGGCGTATGATTTGACTATTTGTTACATTTCGTCCAAAATCCCCCTGCAGGGGGACCTGCCCCACCTTAGCGTAGCGTTCCTGAGGATAGCAGTTCGACTGCATAGGCGCGGTCTCGAGGTCCCTCGCCGAGCCCAGGCCTCACGTCCTGGGCGCGGGCGAGCGGGCCTCGAAACCGCCATGGGATGCCTTGAAGGGGGGGTGGCCTGTTGAGACCAGCCTTAAGTCGGGCCTGTCCCTCTACAGGGGGAATATTCAAAAATAGTCAAAACAAAAACATATGGGGACGATGTTTCGATTAGTGTTGGCTATTTCTGTTGTTGTTGCGTACTTTTAAATTTTTCCTCCAAAATCCGCCTGTAGGGGGACATGCCCGACCGAAGTTCAGCCTGGACCACCTCGGGGGGGTCCAGCCGTGCGTATCGGCGGCGAGCGAGGGGGGAAATGAGAAGGAGAAGGCCTTCTCAGAAGGCGGCGGGACTTCTCAGAAGCCCCCGAGCCTTCTCATAAGTTTGTGTCTGCCTTCGGGGAAAGCTCTGAAAGCTTCTAGAAGGCTTGGGGACTTCCGACCCTTCTGAGAAGGCCTTCTCCTTCTCACTTCCCACCCTCGCTCACCGCCGAAGCTTGGACCACCTCGGGGGAGGGGGGGCCGGTTTACCTTGGGCACCTCCCTTCGGGTTGTGTCGCCCGGGTGTTCTGTCCGGACACCAAGAAAATGGGAGGGGGGGCCGGCCGTGAGTAGCCCCAAGCCTGGCCGCGCATCCCCTCCTGGCTGAGCGAGAAGCAGCGGCTCTACTGCCAGACGCTCTTCGGCAAGGGCGTCCAGGGCTACCCAGTCCTCATGACCGAGACGCTGCGCGAGATGAGGAACTCGACCCCGCAAGTGGCCTTCGCAGGACGGTCCAACGTCGGTAAGTCCACTCTGCTGAATAGTTTGATCCATCGCAGGCCAGACCCATTGCAGGGCCAATTTCTCGGCGAGAGGCGAAAGCTGAAGTCTCCCAAGGCAGCCCCAGTGTCCGACAAGCCTGGCCGCACCCGACACCTTTTCCGGTTCGAGCTGGGGGGCGAGGTCACTTTCGTGGACCTCCCAGGGTACGGCTACGCGCAGGTGTCCAAAAAGGTGAAGGAGGGCTGGGCCTCGCTGATCAATGACTCAAGAGGCTTACGCCATCTTCCGCCTGCCCCCTCCCGAAGGGAGAATGAACGAATGTATTGGTTTACACGTCCCGTATCTCAAAGAAAAAAATCGGCATAAACGTAAACTTTTGGCGCTTCGCGCGGATTTCTTGGATCCGCGCTGGGGCCCCCCGCGCAGCCCCTGGCGCGCTCCGCGCGCCAGGGAGGAGAGTCCAGCGCGAATCCAAGAAATCCGCGCGGAGCGCCAAAAGTTTATGTTTATGCCGCTCTTTCTGCTTCTAGTATCCCAGGCAGCCCATCGACACATCTGGGAGCATTCCTTGGAGGCCTCCGGGAGCCTCAATCGGAGGCCTCGGAGGTCTCCTGGGCGCCGCCCTGCGCGAAGGCAGCCGGCTGTGATCCCTGTGCCGGGGACGGCTCGTCTGACGTGGACGGACCGTGCGGCCCTCGTGGCTTTGACCCTAAATGCTCACTCTCCGTAGACGGGCGAGCGGCGATGCAGGAGGAGGAGGAGGAGGAAGAGGAAGAGGAGGAGGAGGGCCTCCTCCTCCTCTTCCTCCTCCTCCTCGAGCGTTGGGGTACGCTCGAGAAGGAGGAGGAGGAGGAGGAGCAGGAAGAGAAGGAGGAGGAGGAGGAAGAGGAGCAGGAGGAGGAGGAGGAGGAGGAGGAAGGTGACGACGATGTAGAGCTTGCGGCAGTGTGGGAGCGCGCGGCTCGCGCTGTCCCTGCGGTTCGCTGTGCCCTGCGCGCTCGAGCCATTCGCAGACTGGAGCTGTAGGACAGTGCGGTTCGTGATTTCTTACGACGCGGTGCCCAACATCACCGTCATATCGCAGGGTTAGAGATTGACACCAACACCAATTTCAGCGGTGTGCCTCCTCCGAGTGAAGAAGATCCCGATCTCGGTGATGGTGGTAATACTCTGGCTTCCAAGGTGACCGAACTAGTACCACCAACACCGGAAATCTAGGATCATCTTCCCCCTGTGGAGGCAACCCCTTGTGTTGGTGTTGGTGCCAATTTCCAGGCCTCCAATTAGAAGCAGCATCGCCGTTGGAGGCCAGCCTTGGCCTCTGCAGGCCGGCCGTTCCAAGCAACGTCGCCGTCGCCGCTCGGGGCGTCGGCCCCTCCCAGCCGCCTGCCCGGACGAGGCGGCCCGGTCGCTCGCACGGCGGCGGAGTGCCGGGTGGTCTCGCTGTGCTGCGAGCAGTGCCCCATTGGCCCAAGGTGCCCCAACGATTTTTCCAAGGAGGCCCCCACGCCCTCGAGAGGGCCCCCTCGCGAGGCCCAGAGGGCCCCCCAGGGGCACCTTTCCAGCAGCCCACGATTGTGTCTTTTGAGCAGATGAATCAGGAGGGGGAAAACTCACAGACACGAGTAATCGTCGACTCCCAGGAAAATGTGGGAACATATGGGAAGTGGACGGGAATACGACAGTCTAGAAAATATGGAAAAACATAGGGGAATCCTGGGATGTGTGTGAATTTATTTGTGTGTGTCCTTGGGCCTCTTGGATAAAGACTCGGGCGTCTTGCTGCTGTGCATCCTGCGTGTGGGCGCGTGTGGCTGGTCGTGGCTGCCCGCCCCCCATGCCTCGAGCAGGGATCGTACAGAATTAGTGTACCACAGCAGTGATTTTCTCGTCGGGTCTACAACAATGCGCAGGATGCTCGCAGATCTACCATAACATTCCACGTCGTCTCCATGGGCTCGACGGACAAGTTTGTGTTGGGGTGCATCAATCCTGTAGTCGACCCCTTCCTCGAATGCCTCCCCCTCCCCTCCCGCCTCTTCTCCCCAGCGGCCAGGGTTGTTCGGATGCAACTCCTGGGAGGTCAAATTCTGTTTTTGCCCTGGTCCGAAATCCGGCTTAATCCAGGTTAATCCGGTTTAATCCCGCTTAATCCGGCTTAATCCCGCATAATCCCGCGCAATCCGGCTTAATCCGAGGCCCACTCCGGCATAACAGCCCCCCAATGGGGTTTAATCCTTTTATTTTTTCCGACGAAAACCTCCCAGTAGTTGCCTCCTAAGGGTTGCCCTTGATCGTTGTGTCGCGCTCGGCTGCACTTTGCGCCGGCCGGCCGCTGGTGCTGATCGATGCAATGATCGCTGTTCGCAAGGCCCTCGTCAGGGGAACATAATGACTTAAATGCTCGTTTGGGGGATCTTCCTGGGGCCCACCTAACGGATCGGTTCGACTCTAGTTCGACCCCAGTTCGATTCAAATTCGACTCAAGTTCGATTCAAGTTCGACTCAAGTTCGACTCAGATTCGACTCAGGTTCGACCCAAGGTCGGCTCAAATCGACAGACGTTCGCCGCAGCTTCGACGCACAAGTGGAGCGAGTGTCTCCAGGAAGGTCCCCAGAATGCGCATCCAGAACGACATAAACACAACAATTCGGCGGTACGCGCAGGTGATCATTGTCTTATACATATAACGGCGCACCGGGTCCGGGGGCCCGGGGCCGGGACCCCGACCGCAAATGTGCACCCCGGGGGGCCCGGAGGCTCGTCGGGGCTTGCCGGAGGCCTCCCCAGTCAGACAAGACGGCCCAAGAAGCGCCCAAGACGGCCCAAGAAACTTCCAAGAGGCCTCCAAGAGGGCTCCGAGATACTGAAGATGGCCTCCAGACGTCCAAGGACGCCCCCAAGAGGCCCCAAGAAGCCTCCAACATGCGTCCCAAGAGGGCCCCTAGACGCAAAAATTGGCCCATTCCCTTCGTAAAACGTACATTTTCAACAAAGTTGTCTTTTGGGCTTTCCGACGTTACAGGACGGCCCAAGAGGCGCCCAAGACCGCCCCAAGACGGCCCAAGAAGCTTCCCAGAGGGCCCCAGGACAGCCCAAGAGGGCCCCAAGACGGCCCAAGAGGCGCCCAAGATGGCCCAAGAGGGCCCCAAGACGGGCCCAAGAGGGGGCCCAGAGGGGGACCACGAACCGCAAGCTCGAGCCTTCCGCCCCAAGAGGCCGCCAGGAGGCCCCCAGGAGGCCCCTCAAGAGGCCCCGGGAGACCCCAGACGTCCAAGGACGCCCCCAAGAGGCCCCAAGAAGCCTCCAACATGCGTCCCAAGAGGGCCCCTAGACGCAAAATTGGCCCATTCCCTTCGTAAAACGTACATGTTCAACAAAGTCGCCTTTTGGGCTTTCCGACGTTACAGGACGGCCCAAGAGGCGCCCAAGACCGCCCCAAGACGGCCCAAGAAGTTTCCCAGAGGGCCCCAGGACAGCCCAAGAGGGCCCCAAGACGGCCCAAGAGGCGCCCAAGATGGCCCAAGAGGGCCCCAAGACGGGCCCAAGAGGGGGCCCAGAGGGGGACCACGAACCGCAAGCTCGAGCCTTCCGCCCCAAGAGGCCGCCAGGAGGCCCCCAGGAGGCCCCTCAAGAGGCCCCAGGAGACCCCAGACGTCCAAGGACGCCCCCAAGAGGCCCCAAGAAGCCTCCAACATGCGTCCCAAGAGGGCCCCTAGACGCAAGAATTGGCCCATTCCCTTCGTAAAACGTACATTTTCAACAAAGTTGTCTTTTGGGTTTTCCGACGTTACAGGACGGCCCAAGAGGCGCCCAAGACCGCCCCAAGACGGCCCAAGAAGCTTCCAAGAGGGCCCCAGGACAGCCCAAGAGGGCCCCAAGACGGCCCAAGAGGTGCCCAAGATGCCCCAAGAGGGCCCCGAGACGGGCCCAAGAGGCAGCCCAAGAGAGGCCCAAGAAGCACAAATCGTGCATTCCTATGGGAAAACGTATATTTTTCGCATGTTCGCCTCTTGGGCTTTCACCGCGTCCAAGACGGCCCAAGAGGCGCCCAATACCGCCCCAAGACGGCCCAAAAAGTTTCCCAGAGGGCCCCAGGACAGCCCAAGAGGGCCCCAAGACGGCCCAAGAGGCGCCCAAGATGGCCCAAGAGGGCCCCAAGACGGGCCCAAGAGGGGGCCCAGAGGGGGACCACGAACCGCAAGCTCGAGCCTTCCGCCCCAAGAGGCCGCCAGGAGGCCCCAAGGAGGCCCCTCAAGAGGCCCCAGGAGACCCCCAAGAGGCCCGAAGGAGGCCCCGAGAAGACCCAAATCGGCCCCCAAAATGCTTCGAACCTGCTTCCAGGAGGCCCCCGACAGGTTCAGAGGCTCCCGAGAAGCTACGTCAAACTCCCAGCGAGCGGCCAGACGAGGCCCCCCACAAAATCACAAGAGGGTTCCAATATTTGTATCCTTCAGCGCTCTCTGGCCTTTTTCCCCCTGCCCCCTTCCCTGCGACTTTCGTTGACTCAAGCTCGCCTCCTAGCTAGAACCTAAGCGCGCGCGAAGCGCGCGCGTGGTTCTAGTATTCATTGCTTTGCCGATCGGCGCGGGCTCTCGCATCCCCCCTCCACCCCCCTCGTGGAGTAGGTCTTGGCTGTTTTTGGTGCCTGTTTCAAGCAGGGGGAGTCTGCCCCATACGACGCACCGTTGCAAACAGTCGCATAAAGCAGAAGTCCGGAGCCAGACACCCCCCCTCCCCCTCCCCCCTTCCGCCCAATGTCGAAACGCCGAAAAAGACAACATTGACCAGGTTTCTCGGATCGGCGCTGGAGCCCCCTGGCGGCGCCTCCAGCGCCGCCCCTGGCGCGCTCCGCGCTTCTAGGGAGGAAGGTCCAGCGCCGATCCGAGAGATCCGCGCGGACCTCCGAGTTTGTTTGTGTCTGTATTTGTGTCTGTGTTTGTGTTTGTGCTTGTGTTTGCGTTTGTGTCGTTATTGGTTCCCCTGCTCGTGACGCCTTGTCGCTGCCATCCACGCGGCGGCGGCCTCTCACAGCGACCACGGCGCCGGCATCGTGCTGCGGAGCATCATGTGTGGGCAGTGCGGGCCTTCTTGGAGCCATGCTTGAGGCCATCGGTATAGAAGCAGGGGCTCCTTCGGTAGCACATTATGGGAGCCTTGTGTGCTTCGCAAGTCTGTCTTGAGAGTGCACTAGCGTCGAAAAGCGTTTGGTAATCTATGGGATAGCGCCGATTCAGCATCGACCAGCGTCGATTAGCGTCGATTCAGCGTCGAATAGCGTCGTTTTGCAAGTGCCAACAAGATGGTATGGGAGGCCCCCATGATTTTCCACTGAAGGGTCTTCAGTAAAAAAAATGAGTCCCCCAGCTTGGCGCCTGGAAGCCAGTTTATTGGGCCCGTTTGGGGCGCTCTTGAGGCGCTTTGGGGGGCATCCGGGGCTGGTCTGGTGCGCTTCTGAGCCCCTCTTGGAGCTCTCCTGGGCCGATCTTGGAGCCATGTTGAGGCCTCAGCAGCCCATCGAAAGCGGTTATGCTGCACCGATTTGGGCCTCACAGGCTTTCAACATGTATGAAGTGCGTAGTTATGGTGCTGCACGGGGTTGGGCCTCTCGTGGGCAGCCTTCTGGGGCTCGGTGGGCCACTTGGCGCTGTCTCTGGGCGCCTTGGCCGCGCAGGACCCCCCTTCCTGGAGCCGTCTTGGCGGGCATATCTTGGTCACCTTGGAGGAGGGAGGCATCCGCGCGGGTGGAGCCGGAGGCTCGGAAGGCGGGGAGCTCGCCGCCCCTCCCGAGCGGCACTCTGGACACCTGGGGGCGGGGCAGCGCTGGAGCCGCCTCTGGGGGTCCGAGGTGGCCCATAGCACCGGCTCCGGCCAGCAGGAATGGGGGACCCAGACCCCTTCTGGTCATGCAAAAATCGCGTCGTGAGGGTTTTTTGTTGCTATGTTCGGCCTCCCGGGGCTCTCACTGGGCCTCGGGACCATCAGCAAACGGCTCAGGAGGACAAGCCGGTCCTGGGAGGTGGGCCGAGGCCTCTGGGGGCCGACGCTGCGACACAGATCATGACGTCGGGTGCCTGGGTGCGGGGGGCAGGCTCGAGGTTCTGGGTTCGAGAAGGCTGTCTGGCCCTTTCTGGCCTCCGGAGGCCGCGTGCGGGCCCCAGGGCTGCGAAGGACGGATCCGGGGTGAACAGTTGCGCGCCAGAGTTCAGAATCCACAGCCGCCTCCACGACAGCGTGGGGGGGCGGACAGCCAACTGCCTCACACGTCCTCTCACCCCTGGCAAACGCGGGGTCGGTGGAGTACATCACGGAGGCGAGGCTACTTAACAGGGTCATATCCCTCGTGGACACGCGCGTCGGCGTGAAGGAGAGCGACCAGCAGCTCTGGGAGATGCTGCAGGGCAGCAAGAGGCAATTGATGGTCGTGCTCACAAAGGTCGATCAAGTGCCCCCCGAGGTCCTCCAGGGCGCGCAAATGGTGCCAGAATAGAGAGGGGCCTCTGAATTGTGTCGAGTCGCCGACACATTCAGCGATGCGGCGCGATTCCTGGCCCAGGTTTTTTTGTCCGCTGCGGCGACGCCGACGCGCCGCCCCATGTGGGTGCCCCCCGAGGTCCTGAGCAGGACCATGGCCAGCGTTATCTCTCATCTCGAGGCCCTCGACCGCAACCATCTGGGGGCCCTGTGGACGGGGACATCGCCGCCAACTGGGAGGGCCCATCGATCGACACCTGCCGCTCTTCCCCCCAGGAGTGCAGCCAGCGGCCGGACCGTTCCCCGTTCCCCTTGACTGTTGACGGGAGTGTTAAGTCGGGCATGTCCCTCTACAGCTCTACAGGAGGAATATGCAGAAACAGTGTTTAAACAAATAGTCTGGGAACGATGCTCTGCCTGTTTTTGATGATGTGGGGGGGCATGTGTTTGAGTATCCCTTATTTCCCGCCATGAATCCTCCTGTAGGAGGACATGCCCGACCTGACGGGAGCGGTCCCAGCGCGAGGCGTTCCCGGGGCCGCCCCACGGGGGAGGCCGCGCGGGCGCCCAGTCGGCGTGCCCCCCCCCGGGGGGGAGGGCCGAGGATAGGGGCGGCCGGGGCCCCCATGGGGAGGGGTCCGAAGGCGGGCGCTGCGGGCACCCGCGGGCCGCCGGCAGGGCGGGGGGCGGGGGCCGAAGGCGGGAGTGCCTGCGGGACCTGCTCTGATAGGGGAACAATAAGTGACACAGACAGAAAGACTCGGAGGTCCGCGCGGATTTCTCGGATCGGCGCTGGGGCCGCAGACGGGTCTGCCCCGCTCGGGGGCGGCCGGCGAAGAGGGGGGTGATGGCTAGGGGGGGAACATTATCCTGGCGTGGGCCATGGTATATTTCCCCTGATCTCATGGCGCCTCGTCTTGTCTCATCCCGTCCTTGGCCCCCCCCCCCGGGCCGCGCACACGCCGCCGGCCACGATTCGCACCCCCCCCTCTCGGACGCGCCCCCCTCCTGGCCGCCCCCGAACCGCGCCGAACGCAACGGCCACGTTGTCCACAGACGCATCCACCCCGAAAGTGCCTGTGGACGCCACGACACCCAAAGCTTCCTGCCCATGGACGCTTCTGGCCAGGACGTGAGAGCAGTATTTCGTGGCATCGGCCCCAGATGTGGGCTTTCTGGAAGCCGGTAGGCCTGGCCCTCCAGCCCAACGGCGAAAATGAGCGAAAAGCATCGGCGGCTGCATGCCTCTTCTAGGCGCGCTCCGCGCGCCAGGGAGAGGGGCCCAGCGCGGATCCAAGAAATCCGCGCGGAGCGCCAAAAGTTTCTGTTCATGGCGTTCGTTCTTCTTCTCCCTGCCCTCTTCTTCCCCTCCTCTTCCCTGGGAGAGGGAGGGGGCGAGGGAGGTGGTGGTGCTGGTGTATGTGCTTGGGCCCCCCTGGGGGTCCCCGGGGTAAAATACGCGGGCAGAGCAGCGGCGGCCGCGTGCCTGTCTGGGCCACACCCCGGGGCGCGGCTGCAGCTTTAGGTCGGGCCTGTCCCCCTACAGAGGGATTTTGTGGACGAGAAATCAAAGATACCCAACAAATGCGCAAAAGATGCCCCAAAAATGTTCAAAAAATAGTCCCCGGAATATTTTTTGACTACTCTTGGATCTTCCCCCTGTAGATTTGGACTATTCTTGAATATCCCCCCCGTAGGGGGACAGGCCCGACTGAAGTGTCGCTGGCCGCGCCCTGCGCGCACTGCGGCCCCGGCCGCCGAGCCCTGGCCCTCCCCCCCCGGGGGGGCGGCGCGGCCCCGCGCGGCGCGGCTCCGCGAGGCGCAGAGTGGGGCGGCCCAGCTCCCCAGGCGCCCAACGCATTGACAACAATCGAGGCGGAGGTTTCTCTCGAAAAAATCGCCTTTGGAAAAATCAAATCAGCGTCTCGAAAAAAATCGAGACAGAGGTGTTTCATCGCTTGCGGCCTCTATAGCGGCCCTCGCTGGGCCCCGGGACCGTCAAACAACGACTCGGGATGAAAAACCGGTCCCGGGGAATGGGTCGAGAGTTCCAGGGACCCCGTATTGAAAAAAACACGACATCGGATCTCTGAGCTCTGCACCGTCCCTGAGATCCTGGCGAGTCCATGTTGCCGAGCCGGGCGTTTTCGCGTAGCGTCGGGGCCCCGGGACCCTCACGGACCGGTCCGGCGCCGAACACGGCGCAGAAAGGCAGGGTCCAGGGCTCCAGGCTCGACGTTTCGCGGCGTCTCCATTTTTGGGGGACGTCGGATCTCAGGGCTTGCCGCCGAGCTGGCCCTGCCCCAGGGGGCGGCGCGAGTGCCCGCGCGCAGGCGCGCAGGCGCGCAGCGGGACGGCCCGGCTCTTCCCAGGCATGCGCTGTTTGTTCCGGCGCGCTCCGGGCATGCTCGTTTTGTTCAGTTTCTGTCATCGTGCTTGTTTTCTGTCTGCCCCGGGTGTTTGTCGTGGTGTCTTCAGAAGTTTGTTTTCTCCGCGAGCTCTCCGGGAGTCCGGACCCCTTGCCCCAGGTCCTCCTTGCCAGAGCCCAAACAAAAAACAGAGGAGGAGGACGGAGGAAGGAGAGAGGAGAGAGCACAACACAAAGACAGAGGAGGAAGGAGAGAGCACAAACAAAAAACATCACCCCGAGTCGTTATTCGACGGCCCCAGGGCCCGGCAGGGGCCACTGGGAGGCCGAACACGGCCAGGCATGTGGCGCCGTGCCACGGGCCGCGGCGGGAGCAGGGCTGGGCCCGCTGCTGCGCAGAGGGCGATGGCGCTGTCCCCATTCACAGGGGCTCCGGCCGTGTGTGGCCGTACGTGCACGCCGTGAGCGGGCTCCACGGGCACGGGATGGATGAGCCTCGTGGTCGCTGGGCCGGCCTTGGGGCCGACGGAGGGACCCAGGCCCAGGACCATCGCCGATCGGGCAGGGGCCCTCCTCCTCCTCCTCCTCCTCCTCCTCCTCCTCATCATCATCATCAGCATCATCAGCATCAGCATCAGCATCAGCATCAGCAGCATCCTCATCATCAGCAGGAGCATCGTCATTAGCAGCATCATCATAATCGGCATCACCATCATCATCACCACCATATCATCATCATCAGCAGAATCATCATCAGAATCACCATAACCATCATCACCATCATCACCATTACCAGCATCATCGTCATCATCATCCTTCTATTCCACCTCCTCCTCCTCATCATCATCATCATCTTCATCTTCATCGTCATCATCATAGCCTCCTCACCTCCTCGTCGCTCCTCGACCGTCGATCCTTCTCCTCGACGGCCAGGCGAGGCGGGCACCTCGAGAGAAGTCGTCGAGGTGGACGCCTCGCCCACGGGCGGGGGCGGCACGGCCCGCGGGAGGCCGCGGACGCGAGTGTAGCCGTCGGAGGCAGCGCCTCCGTTCCAGCATCCGGGCCCCCCAGACCCAGACGTGCTCGCGTCGTGAACAAACTCAAGACGGGGATGGCTTCGAGGTTCTATAGGCTTGCGGGCGATGTTCATGAGCTCTTGCCGGTGTGCCGCCCTCGGGATGCGTTCCAGCGGCTGCGCCTCGCCGAGAGCGTTCCGGGGATGGATGCCCGGATCGTCCCGAGCGGCCGCCGGAGACCCGAGCTACGACAAGGAGAATTGAACTCGGCGGTGGGGGAGCGCGTCGTCGTCGCGAACAAGAAAAATCGGCGACGGGGAAAACTGAAAAAGACATGCTCGCGTCGTGGAAAAAAATCAAGACGGGGATGGGGGGGGGGTCGACGACACAGGAGAGTGGCCCTTCCCCAGGGAGTGACCTTATGGTGCGGGCCCAGTGGGCCCCTCCGACCGCCGAGCGCGAGGCGCTGGCAGCGGCCTGCGCGCTCGAGACTGGCCCCCTCGCGCCCCCCAAGAGCCGCGCACCAGAGGTAGTATTAAGTCGGGCCTGTCCCTCTACAGGGGGAATATTCAAAAACAGTCAAAACATAGTCTTGTGATTATTGTTTGAGTATGTTTTGACCATTTGGGGGTATTTTGGGAGTATTTTTAATTTTTCGTCGAACATCCCCCTGTAGGGGGACACGCCCAACTTAAAGGTAATAGTTGGCGCTCGCGTAAATTGACCCGGCTCGTTCGAAGTTGTTTCGCAGATGGTCCCGGGAACCTCGCGCAAATTAAATTCCGACCTTCCATGCCTCCAAGCTCTGCCGCAGGCGCCCGGAAGAATAATCATTTCGAATTGCGGCCGTACCCCCATACCCCCCTGCGTTGCCCTGGGGCACTCTTGCGTGTAGCCGGGTTTGGGGCCACTTTGGCATTCCAGGGGCCTTCACCGGGCCCCAGGACCGTCAAAGACGATTCAGGGTGAGAAACCGATCCCGGGGACAGGATCGAAGCATCCGGAGACCACGTATTGAAAAAAACAAGGCGTCGCATGTGTGGGGATCAGGTCCGAGCAGATGGGGCCAGAGAATCGCGCAGCATCGCCGATGCATCGGCAACGCGGCTCGATGTGGTGCCTGACCTTCTCCACGCCGACGTCACCGATGCATTGCCGACGTTTCCGATGCATCGGCGATGCGGCGCGATCCTCCGACCCCATCTGCTCGGCCCCATCTGGGAGGCCTCTGCTGTACAACAGGCTCCCAGAGCCAGCAGCCCGACGGAGCCGACCGCCTCAGCTCCAGTGTTGCTCGCAGTGGTCCTGGCCCAAGGCGGCCCCAGCTTTTCGCACCATGTTGGAGCTCCTAGGGCCTTCTTCCTCATCTTCCTCCTCCTCCTCCTCCTCCTCCTCCTCCTCCTCCTCTCCTCCTCCTCCTCCTCCGCCTCTCCCTCCTCCCCTCCTCCTCTCCTCCTCCTCTCTCCTTCCTCTCCTCCTCCTCCTCCTCCCTCATCCCTCCTCCTCCTCTCCTCCTCCTCCTCCTCCTCCTCCTGTTCCTCCTCCTCCTCCTCCCCCATCCTCCTCCTCCTCCTTCACCTCCTCGAGCCCTCGCTCCCAGCGTGCGGAGTTCGCGCCCCAGGCCGTCCCCGTCGCTCGCTCCTAGTGGGCCCGCGGGGGGGCCCCCGGGGCGGGCCTCGGGATCGGCGGCACGCAGGGCTTTCGTCGGGCATGTCCCTCTACGGGAGGAATAATCCAAAATGGTCTAAAGGAATAGTCTGGGGACGATGTCCTATTATCTTGGACCATTGTTGGGCATCTGGTTAACCGTTTTCATGCTTTCTCCCGGAATCCGCCTGTAGGACTAAGTCGGGCATGTCCCTTCACAGGAGGAAGATTCCAAAACAGTCAAAAATTGTCTGAGGACGATTTTTCTTCTATGGTTGACAATTTGTTCCTGTTTATTTGTCTCACCAAAATCCGCCTGCATGAGGACATGCCCGACCAAGACCCAGACCCCCGCAAGTCGTGACAAAAATTACGACGGGAGTTTGTTCTTTATTTTCGGTCTCCAGGCGCCCTTATTGGGCCTCGGGGCCGTCAACAGAACGGCTCAGGATGAAAACACGGCCCCGGGGAATGGGTCCAAACCCTTGCGGGTCGACGTCATGGAAAATCAGGAGGAGGAGGAGGAAGAGGAGGAGGAGCAGGAGGAGGAGGAGGATGAGAAGGTGGTGGTGGTGTGGTTGGTGGTGGAGGAGGAGGAGGTAGGAGGAGAGGAGGGAGGAGGAGGGAGTAGGATGAGATGAGGGAGGATGGGAGAGGAGGAGGAGGAAGAGGAGAGAGGAGGAGGAGGAGAGAAGAGGAGGAGGAGAAGGAGAAAAAGGAGGAGGAGGAGAGGAAGGAGAGGAGGGAGGAGGAGGAGGAGGAGCAACCAGGAGGGAGGAGGAGGAGGAGGAGGAGGAGGAGGAGGAGAAGGAGTGGCCCTCCGCCAGAGTGGCCTCCTCTGGCGCTGCGGCCTTCGGGGGGGCCGCCCGGGGAGGGGGGTGCCGAGCCCAGGCACTCGCGGGCCGCTGCCGCCGCATCGCGCGATAGGCGATCGGCAGGCCGCCGCCTGCGGCCACGTCCCGCGCGCGGCCGGCCAGGGGCCACAGCGCTCGGGGAGGCTGGCCGCCGCGGCCTCCCTCCTCCTCCTTCCCCTCCTCCTCCATCCTCGTTTTCCTTCTTCTCGTCTTCCTCCTCTTCCTCTTCCTCGTACTCTCCCTGCTCCCCCTCCCCCTCCCCCTCCTCCTCCTCCTCCTCCTCCTCCTCCTCCTCCTCCTTCCCCTCCCCCCCTTCTTCGTCCCCCTCCTGGAGCACGCGCTGCTCACTTCCGCAGCGCGGGCGCCTCGGCGCTCGGGGGAGGGGCACCGAAGGCCTGGACACGCGACGTCGTGATGTTGTTCGCCACCGTGGCTGCCCTGACGCGCGCGTGTGGAAACGCAGCACGTGTCGTGTTCAGAGCGGCCGCGTCAACACGCCGCGTGTTGGCTCGGCGCGTGTCGGCCCGCGCTGTGGCGAAGGTATCGCGCCAGACCTGCGTGTTCAGTCTACGCGTTGAGCTCCGTGTCAACGCGTGTTGATCCCCAGAGGTTCGGACCCCTTCACTGGGGCCGGCTTCTCATCCGCAGCCGTCTTTTGACGGCGGGGCCCGATGAGGGCCTCGTGAGTCGACTGCGCGCAAGGGTGGCCTTCCGCAGGAGTGGCCTTCGGTGCGGGCCCGCTGTGGTTCCCATGTCGCAGAACGCGGTGCGACAGCAGCGGCTTGCGCGCTCGGGTTTGCCTCCCCCCCCGCAGCCCCCTGGACCAAGGCCACTCGTTGCGTGCAGCCGGCCGACCCTGAGATCCCACGTCGCAGCATCGAACAACATCGCGAGAAATTCCGACCGAGCGGCGTTTTTCGAGCCGGATCGATCTGTGAGGGCCCCGGGGCCCGAAGCACGGCGAGAAGGAGGAGGAGGAGGAGGAGGAGGAGGAGGAGGAGGAGGGGAGGAGGAGGAGGAGGAGGAGGAGGAGGAGGAGGAGAGGAGGAGAGGAGGCAGAAGTGTGGAAGAAAGGAAGAGGAGGGTTGTGGGAGGGTGTGGAGGGGAGGAGAGGCGGAGGATGAGGAAGGAGGAGGATGAGGTGGAGGAGGAGGAGGGGAGAGGAGGAGGAGGAGGAGGATCCGACGGGGGCGAGCCGCAGCGGGCCCGAATAAGGGGCGCGCGAGGGCCGCCGGCGAGGGGGGGCCCAGCACGACCACGGGACAAGCTCTGCGGGTCCCTCAACCCTCAGCGCGGTGGCCTCGGACTCGCGGGCGGCAGCGCGCGCCCGGGGCGCGCGCGCGCCGCGCGCGCCGGCGGAAATCGGCCGACGAAACGGGGGGGATTGGGAAAGGGGGGGGTACGGTTAGGTTTTTTGAGTCGTGTCGACCAGCGGCGACCCCAGCGCGGGCGTTCAAGGTTGAACGCCGCCGGCGACCCAGAATCGATCGATGTTGAACGATCGGACGTTGCGGCAGCGGCCGATCGTTCAAGGTTGAACGATCCCTGCGGTGTCAAAAACCAACGCTGGGGTCGGCACGACACGAACCTGCCGTACGACATTTCCTGCATGCGGCAGGTTTCGGCCTCACCGAGGGGCCCATGAGCTCGATACATCGTCGCCTCCGGCGCCGGGAGGCACCGGGAAAATCAGCTACGTGAGCTGATTCTCAAACCCCGCCCTTTGCTATCCCCCCCTTTCGCCCGACCCGACGGGAGCGCGGCGCGACCGCGAGCCGGGCCCCGGGAGCGGGGCCGCGCAGCGGAAAGCCGGGGCGACAGCGCAGGGCAGCAGCCGGGGACCCCTGGCCGGAGCGGCCTCCCCGGACCCCCTATCGGGCAACGGAAGGAAGTCATGCCGGGAGGCTTTTTGGCTATCTTGTTCGGCCTCGGGGGGGCCCTCACCGACCCCTCGGGACCGACAAAACACGACTCGGGATGAAGAACCGGTCCAGGGGAAGGGGTCGAGACCTCCAGGGGTCGACGTAATGAACAAACCCTGACGTCGGGGGTTCTGGGTCCAGTGCGGGCCCACGGGTCGTTCCCTCGAAGCCGGGGGCGTGCCAGGCCCCCTCGAGCGATGCGCAAGAAGCACGGCGGGAGGTGCTGCTCGCTGTGTGCGGCCTCCGGGGCCCCTTTGCCGGGCCTCGGGGCCGTCAGGAAGCGACGCAGGATGGAAAACGGGATCTTGGGGAATGGGTCGAGGGTTTTTGGGGTCGTCGCTGTATCATAACAAAAAGTATCAACAACGAAAACAACAACAAAAACAATAACAAAAGCAAAAAACAAAGACAATGACCAAGACAGAAACATGACGTCGGGGGTCTGGGCCCAGAGCCGCCGGATCTCAGAGAGCCCCGATCTGTTCTGGTCCGACAGTGTCCGTTCCCGGTCTCGCCCGTGTGTCATTCAAAACGAGTTCCCCACACCCTCGATACCCGTTCTTCTGTCTTCGATCACGCCCCCGTTGGGGGAATTATTTCTCTCTGCGGGGGGCGGCGGGCTTAGACAGGTGGGCAAACCTGAACGGGCGGACAATCCTTCGTGGGCGTACGCGTGCCCGCCATTGGAATTGGTGTGGGCCCTGCCAAAAAGAGGAGGGGGAGAACGAGGGAGAGTGGGAGGAAGGGGGGGGACGAAGTAAGAGGGAAAACGCCAGGAGAGAAGGAGCGAAGAGGAGGCGGTTGATTAGAGGCAGAGAGATATAGAAAGAGAGAGAGAGAGGAGAAAAAAGAGAGAGAGAGGGGAGAGAAAGAGAGAGAGAGAGAGAAAGAACAAGAAAGAGGGAGGGAGGAAGCAGGAGAGGGGAGGGAGAAGGGAGGAGGGAGAGGGGGGAGAGGGGATAGGGCAGAGAGGCATCAGGATGAGGGAAGACAGGAGAGAGAGAGAGAGAGAGAAGGGAGGAGAGGAGGGAGAAAGGAGGAGGGAGAGGGAGGAGGGGCAGGAACGTAAGAACGTGAACGTTCGAGGAAGTCCTAGGCGAAAGCGCCGCTCCTGAAGGAACCCCCCGGCGGGATCCCACGACGGGCGGGCGATCCCATGACGGGCGGGTCGGGCGGGTGGGACATTCAAGCGGGATGCTTGAGTATGGCGAGAGCGCGATTCCTACGTAAATTGTGACGGCGTCTTTGGCGCAGCGTGTTTCCTGAGCGTCGAAAGCGCGATTTCTCAATAAACTGCATGGCAACAGGCGAGAGCGCAACTCCTGAATAAAAGGGTTCTCTGGTGGGAGTGGGAGTCTTAATAAAATTACGAAGAAGTCCTGACTCAATTGCGAGGAAGTCTCAAGCGGGAGCGCCGTTCTTGAGTAAATTGTAAGGAAATCTCAGATGGGAGCGGGGGTCCTGACTAAATTGCGAGGAAGTCACAGGCGGGAACACCGATGTCTCAGGCGGGAGCGGGGGTCCTGAGTAAATTTGGAGGAAGTCTCCGGCGGGAGCCGTTGTTGTAATCCGGGGGGGCGAGGGGCCCAGTTTGAGCATCAATATTTTCCTTGTCAAAAACAGGGTGCGAGCGTCGACGGGCACATGTTGATTTAGAAAAAAACAGTATGCACCGGTGGGGGGATCAACAACAATTATTCTGCAGAAATGAGAATTCAACAACAACAACAACAACAACAACAACAACAACAACAACAACAACAGCAACAGCAACAACAACAACAACAGCAACAACAACAATCATTTTAAGACTGTTCGCTCTTACTCGCCCGCGCGCCATGCAACGTGTATACCCACGCCCTCGATACCCGCCCCCTTCGTCTTCGAGCATACCCCCTTCTGGGGGGGATTTTTTCTTTTTGCGGGGGCGGGCGGGCTTAGACAAGCGGGCGTGAACGGGCGGAGAATTGTTCGGAGGATGGGGCACGCATCTCTTTGCCCACCATTGGAATTAGCGCGGGCCCTGCAATAAGAGGAAGGGGGAGAACGAGGGAGAGTGGGGGGAAGGGAAGGGGAGGGACGAGGCTAAAGGGGAACACGCCAGGAGAGAGGGGGCGAGGAGGGGGGGGGGGGACGATTGGAGATAGAGAGACAGAAAGGGGAGGAAGGAGGAGGCTGGAAAGGGGAGGGCGAAGAGAGGAGGGAGGAGGGTTATGGGAGGAGGGTGAAGGGAGAGAGGAAGAGGGAGGAGGAGGGTGGATATGAGGGAGAGGGGAGGGAGGAGGGAGGTTGGATGGGGAGGAAGGGGCAGGAGGGTAAGAGTGTGAACGCTCGAGGAAGTCCTAGGCGAGGGCGTATTCCTCAAGGAAGAGTTGGCCGGGAGCGGGGGTCCCGAGTACATTGTCGGACGTCTCAGGCGGGAGCGCCTGTCGGGCGGGCGGACCCTGGCGGGCGGGTCGGGCGGGCGGGACATTCATACGGGATTTTTGTGTAAATTGCGAGGAGCGAGAGCGCGATTCCTAAGTAAATTGCGAGGGCGTCCTTGGCGCGAGCGTGGTTCCTGAGCGTCGAGAATGCGACGCTGCAATAAATTGCCAGGAAGTCCTAGGCGAGAGCGCCATTTCTGAATAAATTATGAGGAAGTCTCGGGCGGGAGCAGGGGTCCTGATTAAGGAAGTCTCAACCGGGAGCGCCGCTTCTGAGTAAAATGTGAGAAAGTCTAAAGCGGGAGCGCCCTTCCGGAATAAATTGTGAGGAAGTCTCAGGCGGGAGCGGGGGTCCTGAGTAAATTGCGAGGAAGTCTCAGGCGGGAGCCGTTGTTGTTGTACTCCAGGGCCCAACAACGCAATCTGATCCGCAATGCTTTCCCTGTCAAAAAAAACAGGGTGCGAGCCCTGGAGGAAGCACTTCAATTGAAAAAACCAATGGGCACCGGACAGGGGGGATCAACAATAATTATTCTTCAGAAATGAGAGTTCAACAACAACAGCAACAACCATTTTAAGGCTGTACGCTCTTACTTGCCCGCGAGTCATTCAACACGTATACCCTACACCCTCGATGCCCGCCCTCTTCGTCTTCGATCACACCCCTTTCGGGGGGATTATTTATCTTCTGGGCCGGCGGCTTTAGACGTAGGGCAACAACGGAACGGGCGGGACAAGACAATTTCCTTTTTTTTTTTGTTTTTTTTTCTTTTTTTTTTTTTTTTTTTTTTTTCTCTTTTTTTTTTCGGGGGCGTACATCTCTCGGCCCGCCATTGGAATTGGCGCGGGCCTTGCAAGAGGAGGAGGGGAAGAACGAGGGAGAGTGGGAGGAAGGGGAGGGGGAAGGACGAAGGAAGAGGGAAGATACCACGTTGTGAAGGCGTCCTTGGCGCGCGCGTGGTTCCTGAGCGCCGAAACGCAATTCCAGAATAATTTGTGAGGACGTCTCACGCGAGAGCGCAGTCCTGAGTACATTGTGAGGAAATCTCAGGCGGAAGCGGGGGCCCTGACTAAGTTGCGAGGAAGTCTCAAGCGGGAGCGCCGTTCCTGAGCAAATTGCACGGAAGTCTCAGGCGGGAGCGGGGGTCCTCACTAAATTGCGAGGAAGTCTCAGGCGGGAGCGCCGTTCCTGAGTCAATCGCGCGGAAATGTCAGGCAGGAGCGGGGGTCCTGAGTAAAATCGCCGGGGGGGTGATTGATACATTGCGAGGAGTCTCAGGCGGGAGCGGGGGTCCTGAGTAAAAATCAAGGAAGTCTCAGGCGGGAGCCGTTGTTGTTGTAGCCCGGGGGGCAGGGGCACAGTTTGAGCAGGAAGACTTTCCTTGAGAAAAAGCAAGGTGCGAGCCCCGGGGGTGGCACTTCAATCTAAAAAAATGAATGTGCACCGGTGGGGGGGATCAACAATAATTATTCACTGCGTGGGGATCCCCATATGTGCATATCCTTGCTGGCGCTCCCTTGGTGGTGGGACTCGGTGAGGACGAATCTGGATTTAAGTGTGACTGAGCTGCCTCTCTCTCTGCTCTCTCTGCTCTCTCTGTCTCTCTCTCTCTCTGCCCTCTCTCTGTCTCTGCCTCTCTTTCCCTGCCTCTCTCTCTCTCTGCCTCTCTCTCTGCCTCTGTCTCTCTGCTCTCTCTCTCTCTGCCTCTCTCTCTGTGCCTCTCTCTCTCTCTCTCTGCCTCTATCTCTGCCTCTCTCTCTCTCTCTCTCTCCTCTCTCTCTTCTCTCTATTATCTCTCTGCTCTCTCCTCTCTCTCTCACTCTCCCTCTCTCTCTCTCAGATCTGAGATACTCTATATTCCTTCCGTCTCTTTCTCTCTCTGTCTCTATTCTCTATCTCTCTCTATATTTCTCTCTCGCTCCATTCTCTCTCTCCTTCTCTCCCTCCTCCACTCAGCCCTCTCTCTCTTTCTCGCTCTCTCTCTCGCTCCCTCCCTCTCTCTCTCTCTCTCTCTCTCTCTCTCTCTCTCTCTCTCTCTCTCTCTCTCTCCCAGCACTCAGACCGCAGCCGCGACGCGAAGCGCCCCGCCTCGGAGTCAGTCTCCCAGGCCTCGCGAGACCGGAGGGGTCCCAGCAGGACCCTACTGATTCGCGTCACCTCCTACCCCCCCCACCAGAGTGGCCGCCGCAATGGCCCCCGCCAAGCCGGAGCGCCGCCGCTCTTCCAAGCAGCCGCCGAGCTCACGTCCTGCAGCTGAAGGGTCTCTCCTCCAACGCAAACAGGACTGCATTGCAGCTTTCAAGCAAGCGGGGTCTGACCGCCCCACGGCCGCGTACAACGGGCTCGCCGAGCTGAACGCGGACGAGCTGCAGGCCACGTACGACATGCACAAGACCAACACAAAGAAGCTCGGCAGTGCCTTGATCCGCATGTGTGCCGCCAACCAGATCAGCTACACGCTGGAACACCACCAGCGCAGCAAGCCTAAGCGCATTGGTGGTGACACATCACACCCACCAGCTGCGTCCGCACGTCTTCAGGCTGCGGACGCCCAATTCATTGCCTTGGACCCGGCCTTCTGGAAGGTCCCAGTCCTGGCCGAACCCACCTCACTCGATGACGGCAAGACGTACAAGCCCAGCATCAGCCTCCACGACTACGAGAGCGGTGAACGGCTGCTGCAGCACCATCTCGAGCAGGGTAAGCGTACCACGGGTCAGCTTGCGATTGCTGTCATGGGCCCCAAAAACGACAACTACGTCGGTACCGAGCTCGCCGTCCCCGTGCTGAAGCGTCACCCCAAGGCGCCCAAAGTGGTCCACACGCACGTCCCCGTGACCGTGTACCAGCTGGGCACCAAGGAAGTCGCCTGCACGGAAAAAGTAGCCGTCGCCACCATCGACCCTGCCGACCACGTATGCTGGATTCGGGTGACCATACATGAAACCGAAGCCATCGCCGCAGTCCCCTCCAGGCATCAGGCCTTCGAGGATCAGTTTTCGGGAGGCGCCCCCGTGAACGGTGGTCCACGCGCCAAGGGTCCTTTCCGAGGGGATTCCGCTCCACAGGACAAGGCGCGCCAAAACCAAAAGCACAGGGAGTCCAAGAAAGATGCTCGCCGCCAGGAGCTCGATAGTCAGCTCCAGGACACCTTCAAGGCCCTCTTCCACGGCAACTTTAAAGCCGTCACCATCCTCGAACCCTGCAAAAGCCTAGGCAGGTTTGGATCGGGCGTCGGAAAGAGGTCCCTGGCTGCCGCCTTCGGCGTCAGTCTTCAAGCGGTCGACAAGGTCTTGGCGGGTTCAGGGCAACTCGGCGCCACCTACGACCTCAGCAACGTAGGTGCAGACGAGCCCACTGCAGACAAGTACCAGACCGTGTGGTTCCCTGAGGACCAGCCCATCACGATGGCAGATGCGTTCCAGAAGTCGGTGGATTTCAAGGCCCTAGGAGTCGTCAGGCACGGCAAGTCAGGCTTTTTGGGGATCCGTGTTGCACGAGGGTCAGACGCCGCCAAGGCTGCTGCCGTCAGCATCCGCGGCTGTGAAGCCACCCTCGCCAAGACGCGATACCGCATTACTGGCATTGCGGCACGCCACGCCACGCTGACCCAGCTTGCTAAGACTCTCACAGGCCCGTCCGTCAAATGGGACTGTGAGGTCTACCACACCGCCTGGGACCCAGCCACTTCGGCTCAGTTTGCCTTAGTGCGCGCCCATCGTCCCCCACCCACATATACGGTACAGGTCGCAGGGTGCCCCATCCCGTGGAGCATCACCGAGGCCCCGTTTGCTGAGGTGGTGCCGAAGAGGGACAACGTTACCATTGTCACCCCTACCACTATCACAGAGCCTGCGACGCCGCCCGCCCGCGGTGGCGGCTTCAGCCCCGCCACGGGCACACTCCTAACCAAAGCGGCCCAGAGCCCCTACCTCCACGACCTCATGACTGCCACGCCCAAAGGCAAGGGCGTCGCACCGCTCCCGATCCCCAAGGAGGAGCCTCTAGCCAAGCGCCACCGATCCTCCAGCGGGAAACGCGACGCCACGCCGCACGCAAGATCACACGGCGCCCCAGGCCGCAGCTCCTCTGCACCCCCGCACGGCACGGATGGAGCTGCCGAGCAGACGGCCGTCCAAGGACCAGGTGGGGACGGTCATGACCCGCAACCTGGCACGGTGGCGGCCGAAGGTGGGGGCCACACGGAAGGGCACGCTGACGCAGCCGCCGAGGTACCAGGCGACGTCGAAATCCTATCATCAGAGGATGAATTCAGCGTGGCATCGCGCGAAGTGAACACCCTCGGCGAACGCTTCGCTATGGCCCCTAAACTGTCACATGCCGCTACGACCCGCATCCAACACATGGAACAACAGCACGAGCTGCTCGCCAACACGGTGGACAACATGCAGGTCCAGCTCGCGGGCGTTCTCTCATCCCAGGCCACACTCACGGAACACGTTTCAGGCTTGGAACGGGGGCTTGCCACCGTCGTCACTCAGCAACAGACGGCAACTACCGGAGCTGCGGCACTGCGCGGCGACATCCAGGCCCTCCTCGGGCACCTCACGGGGGGTACCATCCACCTGCCCCAGGTGGCCACCCTCGAAACAAAAAAGGAGGAAGCTGCACCAGTTGCCGATCCCGTGGCGGTCTGCGGGTGGATCGACCAGCCAGGCCAGGTCACCCCAGGGACGGGGCCCCCAGGGGCTGACAAAGGCAAAGACAAGGGGCGGGTCACACAGGAACCCTATTGAAGGTGCCTCAGAGAGCCCGCCTCAGCCCTCCGAGGAAGCGCCTTCAGAGGCATCTCTTCTCACTTCTCGTCGTGCCTCCTCCTTGCTATATCATGTCATTTTTGGCAGCAGCACGAGCAAGCTAGCTGGTGTAGGGACACCTGTCATCTTGCTGTGGGTGTGTTTGTTGCAATGTACATGAGCATGCAGGGGTACCTAAAGATGCGTGCTGACATGCAGCTTTTGGCTCATCGCTCGCGCCGCCCGCCAGGCCTCGCCATCATGTGGCGCCTTGCCTGCAGCCTGGCCCTCCCCTCGCTCGCTGGAGCACACCCGTCTTCAGGAGGTGCGCCCCAGCATGGAGGTGAGTTTCTCCTGCGACACGCTGAACGTGGGACCCTTTTCTACCTCTACGATGACAGCATCTACAAGTACGATCACTGCACCATTTTGGACCCGATCGTGAACGGCACCGTTGCCGCGGGTCCGTGCGGCATAGGCCAGGCACACAGTGGCGGCTTCAGCCCCGCTGTTGTGCCCCGCTATCGCCCTACGGGTCTCACCACCCCCCTGTGCGCTAGGGGCGAACCCGAGGAGGACCCTGCTTTCTGGCACCTGATGATGATCCGCGCCCGGCTCATACCGTGTGCTGCGGCGTGGCACCAGGTGAGGACAACCAGGACATGTTCTGGGCATGGCTCGAGGACTGCGTCCCGTACATCCTGGCGACGCTCCATCTGCCACAGTACGATCACCTCTTTCAGGAGGAGTCTGAGGACACAACCGACGCCCTGCGTCAGCGCACCGCGGTCGACATGTGCGAGGACATCTGGCACAGAGCGGGCCCCGACAGGCGGCGCATCAACCGCAACCTCACTCGTATCCAGAGCAGCCGCGAGTACGCCACCCGCTACTTTGGCTTCCTTCTGGAATACCAGGGCGCTCGTGCCACTCTCGTCGGCCCTGAGGCTTTCACGGCACCTTTGCCGCCATACCTCTCACGGGCCCATGCTCTGCTGCCAAGAGGCCTCCCTCCACCCGACCAAGACGCCATTGCGTACCTCGCCGACGTGATCCTGCACCAACCGCCAGACATGCTGCCGCTCGTCGAGGCGGAGCTCGCCGCGGCGCCGATGGACGGCACCGATCAGGCCGCAGATGACCCTGTATCATGGCTGCTTCAGCACATCGCGGCCAGCGACATCGGCAACGCATCCATGGACTCGTTCCACGCGTCGGAAGATAGCCAGGACGGCATCGATACCCAGGATCGAGACGGCACGATAGCACCAGGCAGCTCGGCCCAGAGTGACCGCAACAGTGAACCCTACTTTGGGCACACCTCGGGGCAAAGCAGTTCGCCCCACACCTCAGCTCAGGCCGACCCCAGCGCTCGGCTCAACGACGCTGAAGGCGTCACTGCCGCTGACGTGCCAAGCCATTACACTGCATCGCCAGCTCATGCCAGCCCGTGCAGTGGCGGCTTCAGCCCCGCTGCACCACTGGCTAGACCTGGACATCCCCAAACCGCAGGCGGCAGCACCACGCCCTTCACCTCCGTGCACCGCGACAGCGTGACTGACTCCAACTCCAGTGCCACTGACCACGGGCAGGCCGACATCGACAACGATCCCATCGATGATGAGTACCCAGATGCCAGCGGTCCCCACGAGCCCCAGCACAGCGCAGCGGCATCACGACACTGTGGCTGCCTCATCTGCCTCTTGGTGGCCACGTACGTCATCGCGATAGCAATGCCGTACAAGGACCAGATCGATGGGTACTTGCCGACACCGAGCCGAGACCCCAGCTACAAACAACGACGACGACGCCAAGCGACGGCACCAGGCCCATCGGTGTCCACCACACCCCGACGCAAAACGACATACAATGTCACGTCCACATTGAGGGCCACTCTCAAATGGACCAGCGTCAAACTCAGAGATAGCGTCTCGGGCGGAGCCACTGCAGTCGGGGTCGGCCTCGGGGGTGTCCTTAAATGGGCCAGCGGCAAGCTAGGGGCTATTGCCACGGGTGGAGTAGTGTGTGGTCTTCTACTCGTCGGTGCCAAACTTCTTGCCCAGGGAGCTGTCGGACACGTTTGAGCCCGCATCTGTGCGCGGGCCCTGGACTCATCCACTGCCCAGTGGTGCCTCCGCTGTTGCCAGCCGAGCAGGAGGCCGAGGGACGAGGTCACATACAAAATGCCGTGCACGCTCGCCGACGAACACGACGACCAGCATGTGCACGCACTCCGACATCCGCTGCTACAGGAACACTACGCCGCAGCAGTTGCCGCCGCAGTCGCCGACGTCACCACCGCCACCACCGCCGCCATCGTCGAAGTCACCGCCGCCGTATCGCGAGCCTCGTCTGTCACACAAAGATCGACCAGCCCGACTCCACGAGACGGCTCCAAGAGCGGCGCCACATTCGGTAACCTACCGACTAACGAGGATGCCACAGCACACGGCAGCGACACCGAGGCAAGGGAAACGCGTGAGCGCACCCATGATAGCCCGTGGTCTATCTTCCGACACGCTGACGCTCGTGGTTCATCCCCCGACGCGGACACCCACCCACCACGACGGCGAGCACGCTATGCATCCCCCGACAGGCCCCAGGCGCCTTCAGGCCCTGGTATGCCTTACACTGCCCTCAAGCCACCGACACGCAACATACGCAACACCATCCAGCGCGACCCTCGTCCTCCGAGAGGTAGGCGAGAGTAAGAGCCGAGAAGTCATAGCATTTCGAGTGAAGCTGGTCGAGGTGCGAGAAGTTCGTGTAAGATGAGTGAGTGTGTCGATTTGGGAAGAATGGAGAATAGGAGTCGATTTGGGAGAGAGTAGGTAACGAGGTTGGAAATTTGCGTAGCATTCGACTATGGGGGGAAGTGATCGAGGGTAAGTCAGCTAGCTGAGTGATTGCCCAGTAGCCGCCGAGGAGCATACTTAACGCCCTGTACCAAAACGGCTTTGCGCTAGGAAACAGTGGCGTGTCTACAGAGGACATCAACGACGCTCTACGACTCCACGACCATCCTCGATTCACTCATGATCCAACACTCCAAGCGCTGGGGCCGTGGACGGACATCATGCAGAGGCCACCGAACCGCCTCACTTGGTGCTGGAAGACTCGGGCGGGAACTCGGGCGAGACTATCTTCCCATACCTCACGTGGGACCTCCGCCAACCCATCTCCGACGCGCCCACTGTCTTCTGGCATGGGACCCGCGGCGACCTTGCGGCCCGTCTTGCTGCCAGTGGAGGGCACCTCTTGCCAGGCCCCCGCCGTGAAGCGAAGGGCCGAACTGGCCCCAACGTTGGCCGCACGTACGCGAGCGTGCACCCTTCGCTGGCCGCGTGGTACGCAATGCCGCCCCACCCGCCTTACAGTCTCGAAGATGACACCCTCGCGTGGGGACCCATCGCACTCTGGATGTGCGAGGCCACCCAACCACCGCGCGGGGAAAACAGGCACAACGTTGTGAAAGGGGAGGCCCACGGAGCGCGTCTCATTTACCCTCGGGTCCTGAGCCTCCTCATCCGCATGGAATGGTGCGCCCCCACAGAAGCTGCTTCCAGGTGCCGTGCCCTACCACACGCCTATGGCATGGGCGACTGCGCGCACGCCCTTCACATCGCTGGCTACGATCATCCAGATCTCCGTGAGGCGGCTGAAGCTCACGACCAGGAGGCTAGCACCAGGCGCAGACCAGCCATCGCGGCAGCGTGGCCACCGCCGCAGGCACTATACTCGCCAGAGGCAGCGCGAGTATGGGCCAAACAGCACTACGACACGGAAGCAGCCACCAGGGATGACCCTAACCAGCCCCGCCCACGCGACTCGCTTCACATACTCCAGCTGGACCCGAAACCACTCATCGACCTGGTGTACACTGGCTTGCAAGCTGTCCCCGTGCGGGGGCACCCTGACGCACGCGGGTCGCGCCCCAGCGGCTCCAGCCCTGGGGCCGCGTCGGGCCCTCCTCGCACGTACAAGTCAGGCACAGCCTTAGCGTACAGTCCAGACCGCTCATCGACGTCATCTGGAGTCGACGAACGCCGTACGCCTTCCCTCATCAGCGCGGCCGCCGCCCTCGCCCGAGGCCGTGCCCGTCCACGACGATCTGCCTCTCGCTCGTCACGACAGAGTGACGGGAACTCCACCTCAGACAACCGCGGCATCGAGACGTGGGAGCACATTGTGACGGAGGAGGAGCCGACTGCCTACCACGTCCTCGCCTACCACGTTCGTGATGTGCGGTCCCGTGTCAACGCCCCTGGCATCGAGGTCTGGCTCGACCCTGGTGATCACCACGATGGCGCCTACTTACCGTGGGGGACGACAGTCATGGGCTACCGCGTCATTGACCCTACGGTGGACGGGCGTGACGGCTGGGTCATCCTCCACCATGATCACGGCGACACCACTACTAGCTCTGGGCACCGACCCAAGTCCACGTTAAGGGGGACGACTCCTGGCGCACCGTCATGGTACCAGCGGATATGGGGCCCCAGTGGATCAGGTGCCATGCCGAGGACGCACGCCTCCCCGCCGAGGTTGTCCGCACTACAGGCCAATCCTGGTTTGCTGACGTCTGGCCCTTGTGGGATCGCCCGGGACCCCACCCAGACGACCCAGGCACAAACGAGCATGCGCTACCGCCTTTACCAGGACGCTGGTCTTGCCTACAGTGTCGATTCCAATGCTGCCAATATTGCGCGGCTCGCCGCAACACACAGCTTGGCACCTCGGGCCAACCAACGTGCCCAGACTGCGTCCGCAGCGGACTGCGTACACTTATGGACTGGTCCACGGACTACTCGTGCAACAGTTGGACGTGTGCTTACAGCACCAACAACAGGGACTCCGACACATGCTGCCTGTCCAGCAGGTGCCCCCACCCCCCCAGGCCACACAACCTTCTCGACGTCCGTGCCACAGGGATGCCGCCGCACATCCTTGCCCGCCAATTCGGCAACGCGCCAGCCCTTCACGACCTCAAGGAACCCCCCCGAGCGCCTTCAGGCCCCGGGGGGGAACCTCCACAACCAGGGAAAGCAGGCTACCAGGGTCAATGGTACTTCCCACCGCAGCCGCGGCGCGTCCCCAGGCAGGGACTGCCTGACGGCACAAGGCGGCCACCTGGATTCACAGGAACGGGGATGCCCGAAGAACCTTCCCTCGACCAACCGCTTTGGAGGGAAGGCTTCGTGCTCTTCAGTCCCCACCAGGCCCTCAAGGAGGAACTCGCCTTCAACAAGACGGTCCGCCGACCCTACTCCCTAGCCATTACTAACATGTACAGGGATCGTGTCACGGTCAGGACCGTCTGCGAGTTGATCGCTGAGCGCATCCACATTACCCGCACCCGTTGGCGAGATGTGGTACTGTACTGGGACGCCGAGGGTGGTCCTGGGCCTCAGGCCCTCGACTACGGCATCGACCTCGGGCTCATCGGGCCCATCGCGGAGGAGTTCAATCGTCAGGCTGACGCCCTCGCCACAACGGCGGCACGTACTCATAACCTTCCAGACGACATTGTCGAAGCTGCCAAATCACGACATCGCCAAGCGACCGTGCTGCATGGAGTCGCTGTCGCCATCTACGAGCGTAGACACCGTACACTCCCCCTCCCACACCGCAGGCCTGGGTTCACAGCTGCGGAACTCAACAAAATGGAACCAAATCCCCTGCTGTCTGACCAGGCACCACCCGCGGCTGGACCAGACATCCCACAGAACCCGGACGCGCTCTGGGCCGAGGCCCAACGGGCGATATTCGACGAACAGGAGGACGACCCGTTCGGCTTTGGTGGGGGCCTGGACTTCCTGGGCGACGGGCCAGCCAGCGCCAACCCTGCCCCGTCGGTTACCCGCACGGCGCCCCCGACTCCGCCATTGAGAGCGGCAGCGCACCCACATGACAACGCCGCTCATTTTCAAGACGCTGACGAACAGGAGGATGACCTGTTCAGCTTCGGTGGGGGATCGGACGCTTTGGACGACGGACCAGCCAGCGAAAACCCCGCCCCGTCGGGAAACCTCTCGATCCCTACTGCGACTCCGTCCCCGAGAGCGATATCGCCCACATACGATGATATCGGCCACCGCCAAGACGCCGACCATGACCTGGGTGACCCCCGCGGACTGAGTGGCATGGAGGACGCACCGCCGATACCACACGCTGCCGACCATGCCGCCCTACCGAGACGCCAACCTTCTACGCGACCGACCTCAGAACCCTTGCACGGCATCACGACTGGTCCCACCGCGCAAACCACTCCGCCCCCCCACCGCCGGCAGCCCGCGGGGGCGGCTTCAGCCCCCCCGCAGGGTACTAAACCAGACAGGCCCTCGTGCCCCATCCACGCTTCCATCGTTGCTGTGCGAGAGGAAGCGGCTCTCCCGACCTCTCGGGGCGTGGCCCTAGCGGCTCCAGCCCTGGGGTCGCGTCGGCCCCTCCAGTCACCCTTCAAGGGTGACGGACGTCAGCGTACAGGGACCCGCACTACGCTAGTCCACCATTTGGACAGGCGTACCGAGGACCTCGCCTCTGTCTCGAGGCCCTCGGCTGCTGGCACTGAGCAGCCACCCCGCACCGACCGCGAAACCGAGCTGTCACAGGCTATGGCTGCCCTCCAGCAGAGGTGCTTAGCTCTCGCCGCGGACCTCGCCGCCGCCCAAGCTCGTCAAGGCCCTCTTCTCCAGCGCCTCCACAGTGCTGGGCGAGCCTTCGCCGAGCTGCTCACGGCCTCGCCCGATGGTGCCGTGCCGACACTCAACATCCAAGCCATGTTGTCATCGTTCCGCGGCGCTCCACCTGGTGCCCCGCGCTAATCTCCTCCTTTCTGCCTGCCCGTGTGTACGCGTGGCTCCGCGTCCACGGTGTCAGGGCGCGGGGGCGGGGGGTGCCCCGTCACTGCGCGCCGCTTAGCGGCCAAGCGCCCAACTGGCGGTCTGCCAAGCCGCCTAGCCACGTGTCAGCACGTCGCCTTTCTTGTTGGGGCCTCTTTCTTTACGCGGTCTGACAGGTGAGATCATCATCGTCTGTCCGCCGTCTGTAGCGTCTGTCGCACTGCGCCGGGGGAGGGTTTTTTTGTTGCCCGCCCTCGTATCTAAAGGCTGCACCGCCGCAAATAGTGCATGCGAGTTGTCGCACTGCAGTGCGCCTCGCGGACGGACCCTGGTCCGCCTACTTGTCCGATCTCTCTCTCTCTCTCTCTCCTTTTCTCTCTCTCTTTCTCTCTCTCTCTCTCTCTCTCTCTCTCTCTCTCTCTCTATTATAATATATAATATATATCTTCCTCTGCTCTCTCGTCTCTCTCTCTCTCTCTCTCTCTCTCTCTCTCTCTCGCTGTCCCTCCCCCCTCTCTCTCTGTGTCTCTCTATTTCTCTCTCTCTCTCTCTCTCTCGCTCTCTCTCTCTCTCTCTCTCGCTCCCTCGCTCTCTTTCTCTCTCTCTCTCTCTCTCTCTGTCTCTCTCTCGCTCCCTCGCTCTCTCTCTCTCTCTCTCTCTCTCTCTCTCTCTCTCTCTCTCTCTCTCTCTCTCGCTCTCTCCCGCTCTCTCTCTCTCTTTCTCTCTCTCTCTCTCTCCTCTCTGCTCTCTTCGCTACTGGCTTCTGACGGAGTCTGGGTTAGGTGAGCCTGAGTGTGGGTGAGTCTGAGTACGGGTGCGTCTGTGCGTGCCTGATTCTGAAGAAATGAATCTGAATGTGAGTGAGCTTGTGTACGAGTGAGTCTGGGTGCGAGTCTGAATCCCAATGGTGCCCCTGGCAGTGTCTGGCGACTAGGAGGCCCGGGTCTTCTCTTTGGGAAGCCAAAATGCTGCCCCTGGCAGCGTTTGGTGACTATGAAGCCCCTGGTGGACCCCCCCTGGGGCTCCCAAATGATGCCCCTGGCAGCGTTTTGTGACCATGAGGCTCTCAAGAGATACATGTTGGGGGAGGCCAAACGGCATTCTAGCTGAGGCGTCCCACCAAAAATCGGCGGCGAACGGGCTCGTGAGATCACCAGGGCGGGCTCCCCCCTCGGGGCTCCAAATGATGCCCCTGGCAAGCGTTTTGTGACCATGAGGCTCTCAGAAGAGATACATGTTGGGAGGCCAAACTGCCAATTCTCTGCTGGAGGCGTCCCACCAAATCGGCGCGAACGGGCTCGTAGATCAGCCAGGGTGGCTCCCCCTTGGGGCTCCCAAAATGATGCCCCTGGCAACGTTTTGTGACCATGAGGCTCTCAAGAGATACATGTTGGGGGCGCCAAACGGCAATTCTAGCTGAGACGTCCCACCAAAATCGGCGCGAACGGGCTCGTGAGATCAGCAGGGTGGCTCCCCCTTGGGGCTCCAAATGATGCCCCTGGCAAACGTTTTTGTGACCATGAGGCTCTCAAGAGAGACCTGTTGGGGAGGCCAATACGGCAATTTTAGCCTGAGACGCCCCCACCAAAATCGGCGCGAACGGGCTCGTGAGATCAGCAGGGTGGCCGCCCCCTTGGGGCCCCAATGATGCCAGTGGCGAAGCGTTTTGCGTGCCTATAGGCTCTCCAGAGAGACATGTTTTGGGGAAGGCCAAACGGCGAATTCTCATCAGGAGACGGCCGCTCTGACCAAAACGGCCGCGAACGGGCTCGTGAGATCAGCCAGGGTGGCTCCCCCTGGGGCTCCCAAATGATGCCCCTGGCAGCGTTTTGTGACCATGAGGCTCTCAAGAGATACATGTTGGGGACGCCAAACGGCAATTCTAGCTGAGGCGTCCCACCAAAATCGGCGCGAACGGGCTCGTGAGATCAGCCAGGGTGGCTCCCCCTTGGGGCTCACAAATGATGCCCCTGGCAGCGTTTTGTGACCATGAGGCACTCAAGAGAGACATGTTGGGGAGGCCAAACGGCAATTTTAGCTGAGACGTCCCACCAAAATCGGCGCGAACGGGCTCGTGATATCAGCCAGGGTGGCTCCCCCTTGGGGCTCCCAAATGATGCCCCTGGCAGCGTTTTGTGATCATGAGAGAGTGTGAGTGTGAGTGAATGTGACTGTGAGTGAGTCTGAGCGAGAGTGAGTCTCATCTTATCTTATCGAGTCCTATCTTATCTTACCTTTATTACCCTCTATCTTATCTTATCTTGAAATCTCTTATCTTGTCTTAGCTTATATTATATCAACTCATCTTATCGCATCATATCTTGTCTTATCTTATTACTCCATAGGCTGTCTTATCTTATATATTATCCTACCTTGTCATATATCTTATCTTACCTTATCATATATTGTGCTATCTTATCTTATCTTGTAGTATCTTAGCTTGTCTTGTCTTATCTGGTGATTATCATTGGGAGGAGGGAGGCGCGAGCGGGAGGAAGAAGGAGGAGGAGGAGTGGGAGGCGTCAGAGTAATAACAAGAACCCCAATCCTTAGTATATGGGGAATAAGGTCACGGTAAGATAAGAGGGAACTCGATAAATAAGAATGAGACCCTCACTCCACTCACTCACTCACAGTCCACATTCACAGTCACACTCCGGACCCCCGAGACATCCAAACGCTGCCAGGCATCCCCGGTGTGTCCCCAAGGGGGAGCCACCCTGGCTGTCTCCACGAAGCCGTCGTCGGCCGAATTTTGGTGGGACGCCTCAGCTAGAAATTGCCGTTTGGCCTCCCCAGCATGTCTCTCTTGAGAGCCTCATGGTCACAAAACGCTGCCAGGGGCATCATTTGGGAGCCCCAAGGGGAGCCACCCTGGCTGATCTCACGAGCCCGTTCGCGCCGATTTTGGTGGGACGTCTCAGCTAAAATTGCCGTTTGGCCTCCCCAACATGTCTCTCTTGAGAGCCTCATGGTCACAAAACGCTGCCAGGGCTGCAATCTTTTGAAGCCAAAAAAAACGAAAGAAAAAAACAAGGGGGAGCCACCCTGGCTGATATCACGAGCCCGTTCGCGCCGATGTTGGTGGGACGTCTCAGCTAAAATTGCCGTTTGGCCTCCCCAACATGTCTCCCTTGAGAGCCTCATGGTCACAAAACGCTGCCAGGGGCATCACTTGGGAGCCCCAAGGGGGAGCCACCCTGGCTGATATCACGAGCCCGTTCGCGCCGATTTTGGTGGGACGTCTCAGCTAAAATTGCCGTTTGGCCTCCCCAACATGTCTCTCCTGAGAGCCTCATGGTCGCAAAACGCTGCCAGGGGCATCATTTGGGAGCCCCAAGGGGGAGCCACCCTGGCTGATCTCCCGAGCCCGTTCGCGCCGATTTTGGTGGGACGTCTCAGCTAAAATTGCCGTTTGGCCTCCCCAACATGTCTCTCTTGAGAGCCTCATGGTCGCAAAACGCTGCCAGGGGCAACATTTGGGAGCCCCAGGGGGGGTCCACCAGGGGCTTCATAGTCACCAAACGCTGCCAGGGGCAGCATTTTGGCTTCCCAAAGAGGAGTCGACCCGGGCCTCATGGTCGCCAGACACTGCCAGGGGCACCATTGGGATTCAGACTCGCACCCAGACTCACTCATACACAAGCTCACTCACACTCAGATTCATTTCTTCAGAGTCAGGCACACACAGACGTACCCATGCTCAGACTCACCCACACTCAGGCTCACCTAACCCAGACTCAGTCAGAAGCCAGTAGCGAAGAAAGCAGAGAGGAGAGAGAGAGAGAGAGAGAGAGAGAGAGAGAGAGAGAGAGAGAGAGAGAGAGAGAGAGAGAGAGAGACCGGACAAGTAGGCGAACCAGGGTCCGTCCGCGAGGCGCACTGCGGTGCGACAACCCGCAAAACACTATTAGCGGCGGTGCAGCCTTAAGATACGAGGGCGGGCAACAGACCCCCTCCCCCGCGCAGTGCACTACACGACGCTACGACGCGTGACAGACGATGATATCTCACCTGTCAGACCGCTGAGAAAAGTTCGTCGCCACAAGAGAGGCGACGATATACTGGCCGTGGCTAAGGCTCTTGGCGGACCGCCTTTTGGGCGCTTGGCCGCTAAGCGGCGCGCAGTGACGGGGCACCCCCCGCCCCCACGCCCTGACACCGTGGACGCGGAGCCACACGTACACACGGTCAGGCAGAAAGGAGGAGATTAGCGCGGGGCACCAGGTGGAGCGCCGCGGAACGATGACAACATAGCTTGGATGTTGAGTGACGGCACGGCACCATCGGGCGAGGCCGTGAGCAGCTCGGCGAAGGCTCGCCCAGCACTGTGGAGGCGCTGGAGTAAAGGGCCTTGACGAGCTTGGGCGGCGGCGAGGTCCGCGGCGAGTGCTAAGCACCTCTGCTGGAGGGCAGCCATAGCCTGTGACAGCTCGGTTTCGCGGTCGGTGAGGGGTGGCTGCTCAGTGCCAGCAGCCGAGGGCCTCGAGACAGAGGCGAGGTCCTCGGTACGCCTGTCCAAATGGTGGACTAGCGTAGTGCGGGACCCTGTACGCTGACGTCCGTCACCCTTGAAGGGTGACTGGAGGGGCCGGCGCGACCCCAGGGCTGGAGCCGCAAGGGCCGCGCCCCGAGAGGTCCGGAGCCCCTTCCTCTCTCAGTCAACGAAGCCCTATGCAAGATCGTGGGCACGAGGGTGCTGTCCTGGTTTAGTAAGCCCTGCGGGGGGGCTGAAGCGCCCCCGCTGGGGCTGCGCGTGGGGAAAATAAGAAATAGAAAGGGCAGAGGAACACGGGAAATAAGGAAAGGGGGGGGGAAATGCAGAAAGAGGATCAAAAATTGAGTTAGCGGAGTGGGTTCCTAATGATCTTTGGACCAGTCGTGATTGCCTTGTTACGAAAAAAAGTGGTGTGGGGGTCGCTGAGGGGTAGGTCCGCGTGGGAGGGAAGGTTGGCGTCTCGGTGGGGCGGCATGGTCGGCAGCGTGTGGTATCGGCGGTGCGTCCTCAATGCCACTCAGTCCTCGGGGGTCGCCCAGGTCTTGGTCGGCGTCTTGGCGGTGGCCGATGTCATCGTATGTGGGCGTTATCGCTCTTGGGGACGGAGTCGCAGTAGGGGTCGAGAGGTTTCCCGACAGGGCGGGGTTTTCGCTGGCTGGTCCGTCGTCCAAAGCGTCCGATCCCCCACCGAAGCTGAACAGGTCATCGTCCTGCTCATCAGCGTCTTGAAAAGGAACGGCGTTGTCGTGTGGGTGCGCTGCCGCACTCAATGGCGGAGTCGGGGGCGCCGTGCGGGTGCCCGACGGGGCAGGGCTGGCGCTGGCTGGCCCGTCGCCCAGGAAGTCCAGGCCTCCACCAAAGCCGAACGGGTCGTCCTCCTGTTCGTCGAATAACACCCGTTGGGCCTCGGCCCAGAGCTCGTCGGGGTCTTGTGGGATGTCTGGTCCAGCCGCGGGTGGTGCCTGGTCAGACAGCAGGGGATTTGGTTCCATTTTGTTTAGGTCCGCAGCTGTGAACCCAGCCCTGCGGTGTGGGAGGGGGAGTGTACGATGTCTACGCTCGTAGATGGCGACAGCGACTCCATGAAGCACGGTCGCTTGGCGATGTCGTGATTTGGCAGCTTCGACGATGTCGTCTGGAAGGTTATGAGTACGTGCCGCCGCTGTGGCGAGGGCGTCAGCCTGACAATTGAACTCCTCCGCGATGGGCCCGATGAGCCCGAGGTCGATGCCCATGTCGCCCCGGTGGCTAGCGACTTTCTCGACGCGGAACATGTTTGGCTTGGCCATGACGCATCGGTGGACCTTTTCCCAGAGCTCCACGTGCGTGCCCTGCGGTGGTGAGTGTCCGTCGATGATCCTTTGGAAACCGTCAACCACCGCCTGGTTGTCCACGAAGACGTGCACAGGCCGTTCGGCACATGCCGTGAGGTGGACAATGGCGAGGGTCTCCGCAAGCTGTGCGTTCTGCGTGATGCCGTGAACGCGCGCACTGTAGTTCATGCGGTGGTCGATGCCGTAGTAGACGCCGTAGCCCGCTCGTGCTAGCAATGGGATGGCTTGGTTGGTGCATGCACCGTCCGTGGCAGCGTAGACCCATGTCCAGCCAGTGTCGTGGTCAAGGTAGGTGGTGTAGGAGTCCTGGGCTGAAGCCGCAGGATCTCCCTCAGGTGGGGGGCGCGGTATGGGCTGAGGTAGCGGGTCCCTCGCGAGGTCGGCCTGCAGGTCGAGGAGGGCTGGGTCTTCATCGAAGAGCCCGCAGTGTCTTGCGCGCGGTGGAAGACGGGCCCACTGCTCGTCACTGATGAGGGTGGTAAGAGGGACTCTTTCGCGGGCCCAGCACTTGCAGTCGCGAACAGTGTGCTCCTGAGTTTCCTCTTCCTCGTCGCAGTAACGGCAGATGGGGCTGGGGTCAGCGGACGTGTTTGATCGAGATCGTCGCTGTTGGGTGTGGTCCCCGCCCGACAGGTAGTTGAGGAGGAGCGCCAGCTGCCATGCGTTGCATTTGGCTGCTCCTTTCGTGCGGGCGAGCCACGTGCTGGCGAAAAGGTCGGGGCCCTGTCTGACAGAAGCCAGATGTCCAAGGTCATGACGCCGTGGCTTGATTTTTCTCAGAAAGGCTCTGCGTTGTGAGGCGCGCAGCATGTGAAGGAAGGCGTTTTGGGGAAGGTTCAGCCAACTGATCTGACAGCCCCAGTCGTCGTACATGATGCCAAATGTGGGCCAGGTCCAACGGAGCTGCTGAAGCGTCTGGACAAGTCGTCCAACAGGTCCTCCCCCGAGAAGGGTCTGGACATGGTGTTTGAGATCCCTGACGAGACCGCAAAGAGTGGCGTCGCGGTTGACCTGTCGCCGCAGACACAGGAAGACTTCACGCTGCATAATGGCGTCAATCTCCAGGGCGTGTCCTGGGGCGCACACGGCCATGAGAGTCCAAAACTCGACCCACCTGTTTCCCTTGGGGCGGATAGCCGCCTTGAGGGCATGGTTGTAGGCAGTTTTGACGGGGCCTGATGGGGCTTGAATGTCAGTGCCTGTGGTACAGACGCTGGCAGCAAGGGAGCGGGCGTGCCGCGCCTTAATACGCATCGGTGATGGGAGCTTGCCAATACGCGGCAGACGACTAGTCGCCCTGCGAACACGGGCGTCAGCGGTGGCCGTGAGGTTGAGCGCGGCTGGAGCCGGCGCTGCCTCGGCGTTGATGTAACTTCCGACGAGCTTGAAGGAGTCGACCACTCGTAAGGGCCGTTCCGCCAAGGTGAGCTGGGTAACGGCGGTGTGAAGCTCGTCAGTAAGCGCCCACCCCGCCACTTTTCCAGGATGAATGCGTTGACCAGAAAATCGATCAAACTTGGCGGTTTCATCAAGAGATTTCTGCAACTCGGGCGCGGTGTGGGTAGTGGAGTTGCTGTCATCAACAAAAGTAGTGCTGAGTGATCGCGGCACGTAACGATGCTGTCTCTTGGTCCAGACGCACATGAGCAGCTTAATGTCGTCCAGGGACCAAGAGCTTCCCTGGAGGTGACCGTTTGTCCTGGCCAGTTCCTTAGAGTACGCACCGTTCATGCGGATGTAGCGTTTGTGGCGACTGTAGAAGTTTCTGCTGACAGTAACGATGTCTTGGGGACACCCCGCGTGAAGCGCAAGGTTAAGGCATATGTCCGTGATGAGATAGTCGAAACACTTCTGTCGGTCCAGGGCAGCTCCAGCTAAGGGAAGGAGTAAGGCCCTGGCGTGTTCGATGCGCAGGGCAAGAGATGTGCTGACGTCCCCAATGGTAGCTTTGGGGACAGCGCCAAAACTCGTGGCGTGGGTCCATCCTTTCCGCCAGTCCGTGAGGCTGCGGTAAGCTGGCGTTTCCCACGCATACATCCAAACGGAAAGCACCGAGAGAAGACGTTGGTCCGTTGGGAGTTCGCCTCGGCCTTTTCGGAGGCACGGGTTTGGCACGTGGAGGAGGGGTTCTGGGATGGTGCCAGTGCGTTGCATAGCTCGTAGGACGCTGGCGAAGAGGCGAAGAATGTCGTCGGGTAGCTCCTTTGCCTCCTTAGTAGTCCAGCCGTCCAGTCCCCCCGCGCGGCGCGGTGAACGGGTGCGAATGAAGTGGATGAGTTGGTCGTCGGTGAGGTGGAAAGGGGGTAGCTGGTGATGGCGTAGGCAGCTCCTGTTGGTACTCGTCGTAGAAGTCGGCCCACGTCGGCATGGCTTCGGCGTCGTGTCCCGCACGTGCACGGTACCTGCCCAAGATGGGCTCCCAGGTGTCGACCATCAGCTTCAGCATGTCCTTGGTGTTAGCAACAATGGCGTTGGCAGGGAGGATGTCGGGGACTTGCGCAGGTGGTGGTTCACGAGGGTGGTCTTCGTCGCTGTCCGTGTCGGGCGAACTACCGTCGCTGGGGCTGAAGCCGCCAGCTTCGGTGTCAGCGTCGCTGTCGTCCGTGCAAGCTTCGTCAGGTTTACAGGCGTTGGTGTCGCAGTGGAGTTGCGTATCGTCAGGAGTGGTAGGCGTGCGGAGATACGCCGTGGGCGAGCTGTCAGCAGCCCGTGCGTATATGGCCGCCTTTCGCCCGCTTGGCTCCCGGACGCCCTCAGCCCATATCCTGATGCGTTCAGCTTTGGCACGGTTCGCGCGTCGCGCCAGCTCCAAGTCGAGGTGTTGGATCAAAACGTCAAGGTGCTCTCCGTGCGGCACTGGCTCGTCGGGGGACCAGGCCTCGGGGAAGTCTAGGAGACCCGTGGGGCGCAGCTTGTGGCATAAGAGGCGGGCCGCGGCCCACGTGCAGTCGATGCGCTGCGCGAGGTACGGCGGGATGGCACGGCAATCCAAATGATGGTGCAGTCCGATGAAACGGAGCTCGCAGAGTTGCCGATGGAGCTTGCGCAGTCGGTTCATGTGTATCGTGGAAGCTCCGTAGGTGGGGAAGGCGCGGGGGACAACTGGTCGATCTTCGAACGTGGGCGTGAGCCCGTGCATGGTGGGGGGCTTCTTTTTTGGGTGGTCGGACGGTGGAGGTGGCAGGTCGCGCAGACGGGTGAAATGGCACTCATGACTGGCCTCGTTAGCCAGGGCGAACATGCGCTCCACGTCGTCTCGTGTGTCGGCCTGCTCCATGCGGTCCTGATATCGCTCAGCGATGAGGGTCCCTAGTGCCTGCAGCTCGTGACCCTCATGAGCTCCATCGTCGGGCGGATAGGGCGTGGGGGCATGAAGACGTCGGGCCGTATGGTCGAGGCGACTGAGGTCAAGCGTGACCTGCAGGCCAACGTGAGACTTCGCAGGCAAGTCGCGAAGGTAACAGAAGTCGGTGACAAGGGATCGCGCCGCTTGGTTGGCAATGATATAGTCGATGCGCGAAGTGCGGGGGCTCTTGGTGAGGCGGTCCCAGTCAGGGATATTGCCGTAAGTGTGCATGGTGTGGTCTGGTGTGCCCTCAGCAACGTTGAACCATCCGTGCTGCAACATGTGCAGAAGGTGTGGATTGTCGTCAATGTTCGTATTGGCGTCCATGCAGATGAAGTAAGGGGCTGAGCCGACCCTAGCGGCGGCGCAGTCAGCGAGCCGAAAAAGAGCTGTGCTGTCTCCTCCAGCAATCCCGTAGAGGCTCGCTATGTAGATCCCCGCGGGCCCGTGGTTGTTTCGTCGCCGCCTGTGGCGGTGTTGAGTGCAGAGCGGGAGAAAGACCTCGTGCCATCTTTTCTTGGCCTTGAGGGCGGCGATACAGGGCGTATTGTCGTCGACAGTGGAGTCGACGATGGCATCCTTAGAGAGAATGGCGACCCCTCCCGAGGCGCCAGTGTTTCCCACAACGGTGTGATCAGTGCCGCCGTGGGCAGCTCTGCGATGGGCTCGCGCCAGATCAAGGTCAGGTCCAAGACTGGCGTGGTATCCACCGTGGAGAGGATTGGCGGCGCTGGTAGCGATGGCTTGCCTAGTCGGCTTGGCGTGTCGGGTCTCCTGCAGTGCTATGACAGCGGCATTGTGGTCGACACCAAGGGCGGTGATGGTTGGCCAGTTCGCTGAGAGACTGGTGATGTTAAGGCTGACGAGGTGTATGGAGCGACCTGGCCCGTCTCCATCGGTGGAACTGGGGTTTGCACGCCCCGCACGGTGAAGGTCGGCTTGACCCTCACCCAGGTAGGAGGCTTGGCCACAGTAGGAGCTCATGGCGTTCCCATGGATTAGCTTGACCGGGGCTGAAGCCGCCGTCAGGCCAGAAATATAGGCGGGACACGGTCGGCATTGCGCCAGGGGGGGTTCATAAATGTCAGTATAAATGTTACGAAAATTCCTCCTCACTCCAGTACCGTAGGGGACGAGGGGAGGAGAGGTGAGACGGCAGCAGAGGGGGAGGGAGGCGACTCCTCGATCCGTCCTGCCGAGCACAAAAACAAAAGCGAACCAGCGGCGGCGGCTAGGCGCGGCGGCGGCACAACGCACGCGCATGTACTGCGCACGCGACACCGCTGGTCCCTCCTGCGGTGGCGCGCCCGCCCCGTCAGTATCTTGATGAGCAGCATCTGGTGGAACAGCTCCAGCAGCACGGTCGGAGGCCTGGCGCTGGGCCTCTTCCATGCCCGCTGCCGTGAGGCCCACGTTGCGGACAGGGCTGATTCCCCGCGGGGCCGCCGCAGCCGCAGCAGCCGAGGTGGCGGGGGCTCCGCCCCGACTCTGAGGGGAGAGCGGTGAGCCCCCGCCGAAACCCGCCACAAGGTTCTTGACACGGTACTTGTTCTTGAACGGGTCGAAGGTTGGCGCCTCGTCGATGGGGACGATCACGCGGGTGAGCAGCGGCGGCTCGTGGTCCGTGGACGGCGTCGGCGAGAGGTCGACCTGGCCAGGATCAATGACGCTGGCTCCGAAGCGTGGCACCACTTCGGGGGCTCGGCCATCGGCCTGAGTCTCGCGAGGCGGCGAGCTCGGGGAGCTCCCTGGGGCCTTGCGTGAACTGTGGCGGCTGCAGGTCCTGCTGCGCGGGACGCGCCCGCCCGTGTGGCGGTCGCGTGGCGAGGTCGCCTGCGCATTAGCACGCTCGGAATCCGCCCTGCTCGGGGATCGGATCGGCGCCGCGCAGGGTGATGGGCTGGGCTGGCGAGGGGCGCTTATGCCGCCTTCCGCCGTGGCTGTGGCCTGGTCGGGGTCGACCGCGTCGGGGCGGGGGCTGACGTGGTGGGCGCTTCCCTCGCTGTGCCGCGGGGAGGCGCTGTGATGCGCCTGGATGTGCGTGAGGACGAGCGGGGTAAGCGGCTGCCTCCCCCGCTCAGGTGGGGCAGGTTTTGCCTGGGCAGGGCGCAGTGCTGCAGCTACGTTTGGCGGGGGCGTGTGCTGGCGAGGTTGCCAAGCGCGCACGTTCGCATCACGCCATCCTTCGGGGCGCCCAGCCCTGCCACGGTTTGTTGCAGCCCCCTGGGCTGAAGCCGCAGGGGTTATCACTGCGGGCTGGTTTCTGGAGGAGCCATCCTGTCGGCCTGAGTAAAGGCCCCAGGCGCGCGTAGACCCTGGCACTGGCGAGGTGGCCCTTAGGGCCTGCACGGGTGCACGCGGGTAGCCGATGACCGCTGGGTGTACCCTAGCATGGGGGGCGTGGCCGTAGCTGGAGGCGGCTGCTCCAGCAGCCGCGGGCCTGGCGCCTATGGGGCCACGGTAGTAGGCGGCAACCCCGTCGTAGGCCGTGTTGCCGCCTGTCGGGACTCGCGCCGGGGAGCGGTAGCGTGGCGTGCCGTGCTGTCCTGCGTCACGTTTGTCCCGCTGCTGGATGCGCTGCTGGTGCTGTTGGTGACGCTGCCAGTCGGCTCTCGAGAGGGGACGGGTGTCGGGGAGGATGGTGGG